>OY744522.1:121022686-121102686 GCA_963556195.1 Sepiola atlantica
TATATCATCTACACGGCTATACAGTAGCTCATGCAAGACATATTGAATCTACTCCTAGTTATGTTACCTTAAGTAACAACACTAAGCTAGCCACTTCATCAGACAAGATAAATTATTGTTCTGGATTCCGATAAGATCAAGCATGACATGAGGATACATCACCCTAAGAGTATACCATTACTAAGTATACAGAACAAGAGAGGATTCAAAGCCGAAATAATATATCATCTACACGGCTATACAGTAGCTCATGCAAGACATATTGAATCTACTCCTAGTTATGTTACCTTAAGTAACAACACTAAGCTAGCCACTTCATCAGACAAGATAAATTATTGTTCTGGATTCCGATAAGATCAAGCATGACATGAGGATACATCACCCTAAGAGTATACCATTACTAAGTATACAGAACAAGAGAGGATTCAAAGCCGAAATAATATATCATCTACACGGCTATACAGTAGCTCATGCAAGACATATTGAATCTACTCCTAGTTATGTTACCTTAAGTAACAACACTAAGCTAGCCACTTCATCAGACAAGATAAATTATTGTTCTGGATTCCGATAAGATCAAGCATGACATGAGGATACATCACCCTAAGAGTATACCATTACTAAGTATACAGAACAAGAGAGGATTCAAAGCCGAAATAATATATCATCTACACGGCTATACAGTAGCTCATGCAAGACATATTGAATCTACTCCTAGTTATGTTACCTTAAGTAACAACACTAAGCTAGCCACTTCATCAGACAAGATAAATTATTGTTCTGGATTCCGATAAGATCAAGCATGACATGAGGATACATCACCCTAAGAGTATACCATTACTAAGTATACAGAACAAGAGAGGATTCAAAGCCGAAATAATATATCATCTACACGGCTATACAGTAGCTCATGCAAGACATATTGAATCTACTCCTAGTTTTGCTACCTTAAGTAACAACACTAAGCTAGCCACTTCATCAGACGAGATAAATTATTGTTCTGGATTCCGATAAGATCAAGACACAACCAGACAGATATACTATAAGACCGTTAAGTGCTCAATTGGAGAGAAGGAAAAATATTCTTAATTATTTTACTACTTCAGCGTTTGACAGGGAAATGAACACTCCAATCGAATGTTTGAATCTATATGTATGTTATATAAAGTTCAAGTGTTTGCCTCTTGAAGGGGCTACTTTATTTCTAAAAAAACTGTGACTTAAGTAAAATGAAACGTGGAAAATATGATTATTATTTAATGCATCCACCACATAAAATGTTGAAAGGAGACATACTATTTTATGTATCGATATCTCAGTATTTTCTACAATACGTGGGTACAGCTATATATATATATATATATATATATATATATATATATATATATATATATATATATATATATATATATATATATATATATATATATATTTATATATATATTTATATATATAAATTTAGACGACCCGTGTAAATTATGCCTGAATGAAAAATGTTAAATCCTAAACTTTAAAGGCCCCCAAATCTGTAGCAGAAAGATAGAACACAGCTGCCTGCACAGAATAAAATTTACTTTATGCTAACCATAAATACATAAATAAATAGATAAACAAACAAATAAGTTAAAAAAAACTAAACTAAACCTAACAACTAAAAAACTAATACTTAAAATAGAAATACAAGGACCCACGTGTAAAATAAGTTCACCCATTATATTGATACCACAAAGAAACAGGATATAGGCCACTCTTAAGAAAACAAAACAATAGAACAAGAAATGAAAAGTAAAACTTATAAGACCTTTTTCGTAAGAAGCCGAACGATTGGCTTAGAGAACAACAAAGAATCTGATTTGTTTACTAGATAGCCGTGTATCTAAAAACACTCGGCAATACTAACTCCGTATATTTTAGCCTGAAGATTCACCCGGGG
The DNA here is from genome assembly GCA_963556195.1 of Sepiola atlantica. Classification (NCBI taxonomy): domain Eukaryota; kingdom Metazoa; phylum Mollusca; class Cephalopoda; order Sepiida; family Sepiolidae; genus Sepiola; species Sepiola atlantica. The sequence continues at coordinate 121,024,620 of OY744522.1, forward strand.
ATTAAACGCGGGAGTCTCTGTGTAGCTTAATTACCATGAATTCATTTTCATAACTTACCATATATATATATATATATATATATATATATATATATATATATATATATATATATATATATATATACATGTGTGTGTGGGGTGTATGTATGTGATTTAGGGAAATATACTCATGGTCAGTAAAATACACATCAGCGTTTTTCTTTCTTTTCCTGTAGAAAGCATGAGGCTAATTGCGTGGAGTTATGTTTCCAGATATCTTTCATATCTCACTAGTCAAGCTACTAATTAGAAGATATATTGGGTGTTTTACCATATACACACTAGTCATACTGATCAACTTATTTATTTGATCTCGGTCGAGAGAGTCTTTCCTACTCTCTACTACTAAAAAATAATTTGCCAAATGCGATTTTACTTTGACACGTGTGAACTAAAATACTTTCTCTCTCTCATTGTTTTATCTATCACCATCTTAGATGTTGTTCTCGGTTATAATGTCTGTATTTATTTAATAATTTTATAGTAAGCCCAATGTGAGGTTATCAATGCCTATTGTTAATTGCTATATCGCATCTGCGATTTAGTAATTGTATGTATCTGTAAAATTTTTAATTACTAGTTGTTGGCTCGGACATGATGAACACGAAACGTCTAAATATCAGCATATTCTTAATATTTTTCATTCGATTATAGGCAACTACGCGCTGTCTTTAATATCTCAGTAATGCTTCGATAATATACTTAATCTCTATACCTTTTGTTATGTAAATTTGACTATGTAATTCTAGTGCAGTTTCTCCTATATCGTAGTTGTTTTTTATTCAGGTGTTTATGTGTAAATATTGTCGCTTGATAAATAATGACTTTAGCTAAGCAGTTTGTTTGTAAAGGGCAATGCGCGCGAATATTACAATTGCAGTTTTTTCACCAGCACAAAATATTATATTACTATTTAAATAATAACTATTACCGTTTGAGTTATTACGTTTTCATAGTTATTTTTTATTGGTATTAGTATGATTATCATAATTATTGTTGTTATATTTTCCTTGCATTTTTCTCTTTACAATTGTTATTTAGTATCTTGGTATTTTAAGCTTTGATGATCAGTTACATTTTCATAGCATCTTTAGAACAGTTTAACGTAGTTTTATCATATATTTTATGCAATGCATTATTTACAGGAACAAGAGGCATATTATAATTTCGTAATGTGCGTAGATTGCTAAGGTTAAAGTAGTAAACGAGCAGTAGATTCGGAATCTTAACTTGTAAACATGTACCACATCTAGCTACGCTAGGATACTGCTAAACTGTTTGATGCGGATGTCTCTGTCTTTCTCTTTCTCTCTCTCTTTCTCTCTCTCTTTCTCTCTCTCTCTATTATATATATATATATATAAATATATATATATATATATATATATATATATATATATAAATATATACATATGTTCGATATAATTTCAGACAGAACTTCATAATAATCACAACTAATAAAATATACACCCTTTTGCTTCTTTTTCGAGACGCCGAAAACTTCCGTAGTCTATGGACTATTATTAAGATACAACCCTTTCAAATGAAAATACAAAACTACACATACATCTATGAAACGCCAAATGAAATAAAAGCTTTTTAAAAAAGAAAACTATAAATAATAAATCAAATAAAACTCAATGAATCACATCCAATATATAACTCTGACGCTGGTACCTTCTTCTTCCAAAAAAATGTCAGTGATGCACCGATTTAACCGATGAATTCAAAGGCAATCTACCTTTGTTTTTTATTTTTCGAGACGCCGAAAACATTCTACGCACCCCGGCGATCTTAAAAACACAACCCTTTTTTAAATAAAAGTAAAAACCTACTAATAAATATACAATCAAATAAAACATATAATATAATTAAACAAAACATTTTTTTAAAACACAACCTTATTAATAAATAATAAATAGGATAAAACTCAATGAATCCCAACCAATATATAACTTGGACCCTTTATCTTCTTTCAAAAGAGACACTTGTGTAATCCACCGTTTTATTTACCGGTACACCGAAACGCCATTCCTCCATTTGTTTGATCTCATTCTAGTATGGACATAGATTATTTTTTGAATTCAATAGTCAACCAATACGGATGACACAGCGGTACTACTTTGAAATATGTAACGTATCGTTTTACATAGAATATTTGTATTTAGCTCTCACTCTTCTACGATCAAGCATTTTATTGATTTTTTTCAATATAACTTGACACACACACTACATATATATATATATATATATATATATATATATATATATATATATATATATATATATATATATATATATATAAGCCTAACTCCTTCGTGGGTTGATCATTGTGATTGACAGAAATCGCTTAGTAACACTATCGGTAATGCAAAGCACTTCGTTACTTGATGAACGATTTCTGTTCTCGTTTCATGTGACGAATGTCGAAATAACTATCGGGTGTTAATCTTACTCTAATACATTTACCTGCCATGCCATATAATGATACAGCGAAAAGTAAGTCTGATGGTAACTATATATATGCTCGTACAGTCTTTGTGAGTGAAGCACTATTAAGACAACTTCTTCTTTTATCTTAACGACTAGAGCACTCATTTCTCATAGTTTGTGACTATGATGCAGTTGCTAAACTATTCGGTCTGAATCTCAGCCTCAAGCATTGATAAAATGAGGCCAAATCTAGTTAGTAACAGTTAATATTTAGTGGTATGGCTCTCACTAATCCCACGTATACCAGGCGTAGCCTAGGATTCATTAATACCATTTTCGTTTCTCTTAATGCATATTATGCATCATTTCCAACCAATTATTATCACTTAACACTCTAAAGAACACATCTTATTTCCTGCTAGTTTACTTTGCAAACCTATTGTTACTTTTGGTCTGTGAATATGCCTTGTTTACACGTAAGGCTAGATTTACCCGAAATAATGTAATCCCAGTATCTTCCAAGGGATTTTCACGAAGGTTATCCCGCAAAGACTCTCCAACTAATCCTTTTCAAGGCATAACGTATCCCTCATGAATGTTGTCGACGTTCTTTGTTAGTTATTTCCATGTGTTTTTCTATTGTTCGTAAGTGTAATAAGCTCCCCAATTTGCGCAGACAATTTCCAAATTATACATGTCTTAGTACTGTCAGAGTGAAATATCACGTCCTTTGTGAATGAAATTCTGTCATATGTCTGGGGAAATGTAATTGGTGTCTAGCTGCTGCCAATCAGTTTCGGATAAGAGATTGTTCTTTTTCTCTTCTGTTGTTGGTCTTATTTCTAGATGTTATTAAATTAATATACCTAAACTATGTTTCTTTGTTGATAAATACTAGCCCCTATACCTTTATAGACCACCTTATCAATTACTGTAAGAAACTAATTGTTGCGATAACAGTAAAAATCATCACAAACACTTTAAAGCAGCTACGAAAGACGTACAGTGTAGGTATTTTTATGAGACATATATCGCAGTTGAGGATCAGGATCTTTTATTATATATGGCAATCTTCAGTTTCGAAAGATAATGGAGTTGCGTTATAAGGTGTAATGCTTTGTATGTAAGCATGTAGTGCCAGATGATACTTTAAGAGCCGATACTAGTGCCCGTTTCGTTTCCGGCCTTTTCCAAGCATCTTTTGTTGTGATGGGTTAAGTTCCCTAAGTTTATTTAACCCACTGTGATTCGATGTATTTCAGATATTCTGTTTTAAGTAAAAGTAAAGTGATCGACCATAGTCGAAGATGACCCGAAGGTTTCTTTTTAATTGGTTACGTCACCGAGGTGTAGGGGAGGGGCCACCCCTTTCCAAGGATTACTTCACTTACCATAGATTCTTATATAATTCTATTCGGTGTGTAGTAAAATTGCATCAAATAAGATTTTTTGAGTTTTTAATATAACGCGACCGAGGATTGAACTCTGTTTCGGAGCCTATTAGCGATCACTCTTATTATTATTAAACATTAATGTTTTATAATGTGTTTATCAGTATTTGTTTTATCAAAACCATCAAATTACCACTTAACAAATGCCTTCTAAAATCAACGTATTTGAAGTATTATGTAGAACAAACAAAGATGAGTAGAGGTCATTTATAAAACTATTGTAGATAAAATAAAGAAATAGTATAGGAACAGTCGCCAAGATCAAGTCCAATTGAATGTTAATATCTCTCTCCAGTGTAAAAAAAAACGTCGTTCAGTCAAACATAAAAAAATCCAGCACTATTCTCTCCTTTCGTCTGCTATACGAGCCCACGTTCAGAACGATCTTCACATGTCTCACCGTATCTTCATCTTCCCTCTCTTATTAGAAAAAAATGCGACGCATGCTAACTAACTTAATTTGCATTAATCTTTCTCTCGATGTCGCTACCCAGATCTCCATATAAAAACCTTATTTGACTTTCTGACGCCTTTCTCCTCCCACTCCTCATTCTTTTTTGTCGTCAGCGAGCGTTTTCGGGTTCGCCCCACACACACAGCATATCAGACGCTGCCTCTTTGAACGGCGTCGACAACTGTCTGCAGTTACGTCAGTCGGCCGCTCTCCGTTACACCCCTCCGATCTCATGATCACACATGTGGCAACCCGGTGCAGGTCTTTTTTGTCTGGTGCTTCTCCGCGGTAATACGGCTGGCCTTCTCCACAACTTCCTCCTCCGATGACTCGTCTGCAGAAGAATCACCCGTTACATCTGTGCTAAGCATGGGTCTGTTTACGCCGCTCATAGTGATCACCCGCGCACTCTGAGGGGACGAATCACTGTCACTCCTACTTTCCGATGTAGTTGAGCCTATAACGGGTCGTAGGTTCCTTACGTTCCAAGGCATCCCATCAATGAGGACATTGTGTGGGCTAATCACACCTGTAACGCGTCCAACTGCATAAGCGGATGTACACCGTCCATTCGGACTTCTCGTCCAAACACGAGTTCCCACCTTGTAACACAAGTGTTGCTGTTCGGGCTCATTGGAGGACACCATATCGATGCCCTTAAGGGGTGACACATCGTCCTTCGGTGTGGCATTGTACTAATAAACTACCTCCATCACTGAACATAGTTTTCTTGCGGCCATCCGCTTCACACTCTGATGACACCGCTCTGTGATACCATTACCTGATGGTCTATGTACACAGCAAATCGTAGTCCAACTCCCCACTGAGTTATAAAGTCTCTAAAACTCTTACTGCAGAATTCTGGGTCATTGCCCAGGAGTATCTCAGTTGGTGGCCCGCGCTCGCAAAATACATTATCTAATTGGTAGATGATGCTTGCTGCGTCTCGCCGTTTGAGACAACGCCAAATAGAAAACCGTGTAGGCCCACAGTCAATGATCGACAGATAGTGGTTTCCATGAAAATGCGTTATATCTATCCCTACTCGACACCAAGTATCACTGACATGCAAGTTCCCCTTCGGCCAGCACACGGACGGCGGATCGAACGACTGACACTCTTTGCACTCTCTCACTACTGTCCTGACGGATGTCTTAGAAATCGTGGGGTCGACCCTGCTAATAAGGTGTCACGCCCTTTTTATGCCAGGGTGACCACTTTTTCGATGGATAGCCCTGATAAGGTCGGATTCTGGACTGGGTGTTGATACAGCACACACATTGCCCTTGGGTTCAGCTGCTTTTCTAATTTAATTAAACCATCGTTGCGGTACGCGTGTCAAATTATCCGCTCGGTTATATTCTGACTTTACTAAGGTAATGTTCACTGACAACCTGTACTCTTCTATCAAGCTTAAGAGCGCACCCAGCCGTCGTCTTATCAGCATTTCGCTTGCTGCTTTAGTATGAATTCTGGACTTTCCTGTAAGGGTATCCATTATCCATTTGTGCACACAGGCAGAGTCAGTAAAAAGATGCAATATGGATGCTACCCCCATCGACGCTATATTAATGCCTTTTAGTACAGCATCAAGTTCTGCCAGATATATGTGTCGTGTATACTTTGCTTTGCGTATCCGACTTGCATCTTCTATCACAGCTCCATCCTGCTCCAGCGAAACTCCGATCGCCAAAGAGCTTGCATCAACCCAGACATCGACCTCACGACCGTCAGCATACCACTTGCCTCGTACGGGGCATTCTTCGTGCAATCTCGCAACAATTTCTGTTATCATCGTGGTCAACAGAATATCGTCCATTTCATCGTCCCAGCCCTCGGTAACTGCCACTGCTCTCCTTTTGATGAATACGTCTGCCGCTCTGATCCATCTGCCCACGGGGAAGTGCCCACCGAGTTTTCCACACAAAGAGAACACGGCACGTCTGGTGATGCTGCGTGGCATAGTCGGGATCTCGTTACCTCGTTCTCATTTCAGCATATTCACTTCTTGCCAAACTTTCAAGCCGAGTACTCGGGCACCGTCCTGCAGCCGTGCAGGTTCCTTACTCAACACTCCAAAGTCGGTCAGATGCTGCCTTACTTTAGCTGCAGACACTATGTTTTCACTTATGAAAACATCATCGATATATGCTGATGTTGCCCGTTGAATGGAGTAACCCCTCGACAATGCAGCGTCTACAATAGCTCGCATAATGTCTGATGTCACATTGAGCCCAAAACCCATGCGCGTCAAGCAATCCATCTTCCCCTCCAAGATGACAGGCTGGTATGGCCACAGGGATTGATTCACATGCACCTGCAGGTAAGCCCTCCGCATATCGAGCACTGATACATTAGAGCCTTTCGTTCGCCACTCTCTCAGCTTGTGTGCACGTATGTCTGCATGTGCCGTGAAAGCATCAACGTGCTCATTCAGTTCGCGAAAATCTAAATCTGGCCGCACCTTAGATGTGTTCTGCTAGAAGATTGCCATTAGCGGAATTAGGCCCTTTGGGGGTCCTAGTTGGTCTTCAGGATAAGGAACTAACCATCCATTGTTCAGCCATGTTTGAAACTCATGTCTATAGTCCTGGCGGATTTGAGCGGGTACTGAGTATTCAGCCACCCTGTTGTTGAGTTTACCAGGTGGTTGATCACCTGACCACTTCCACGACACCGTCCACACTGTGGCATCTTCGTCAAACACGGCGCTAAAATCGGGTTCCTCTATCGTGATCGCAACGCAAGCATGTGGACGCGTTTTGTAAAACATGGCTTCGCCAGACTGGTCAATGCTGACCCCCCCAGCATCTTGATAACATCCATCCCAAGTAACATGTCGAAACCTAACAGCTTACTGTGTACGACCAAAACATCGACCTTTACCGGGTTCATATCGATTATTGCCAACGAAATGGTTCCAACGCCATGACTATGAGTAGTTGTACCGTCAGCGGTCATAATGTTCGATCTCTGACAATTCCGAGGACTACATATTGAGTCAGTTACTATAAACCGGTAACTAGTGCTCTGCGTTTCTTTCCACCAATTCCCACTTCAACGGTAGGGAGCTCCTCTCTTAAATTGACTGAGGAGAGACCGGCACTGAGATTTCGCCTCCTTTTTCGTTTCTCGGACACTGAGATGCAATATGGCCTATCTTCTGGAATCTGTATCATTGTATCTTTCCTCGTATTTATATTTTGGGCCAGCATGCCCTTCACCATACTAATACTGGCAGTTTTTTGCGAAGTGGTTTGGCCCAGACCATTTATAGCACATAATGCTACACCTAGCCGGCACAGTGCGTAGTATTTAATTGATTTTAAACTGAACCGGTTGTACATCCCACGTTCAGAACGATCACCATATGTCTCACCGAATCTTCATCAACCTTCTCATATTAGAAAAATGCCCGGATCTTCAAATAAAAACCTTATTTGACTTTCTGACGCCGTTCTCCCTCCACTCTTCTTTCTTTTTTGTCGTCAGCGAGCGTTTTCGGGTTCGCCACACACACACAGCATACCAGACGCTGCCTCTTTGAACGGTGCCGACAAGTGGCTGTATTTACGTCAGTCGGCCGCTCTCTGTTACACTAAAGATTATTTCATATTCTTGCTTTTACGTTTGCAGCTTCAACGTTGTCGGGTAACTTATGTGTATTGTGTTATCTTCGAAAGTACACGGGTATGAGAAAATAGACAAATGATGATTATGAAGTAACAATTAGATTTACATACATAACCATACTATTCTCACATAAAAAGTTTGTCGACGATACACCTGAAATGGGTGTGCAGAACAAATTATTACTTAATATGATATACAAAGTGGAAAAAAACTGACATACTAAAAGTGAATACATTAACACCCCAATACAATAACATACACATGTGTTGCTTGATACACGATAGTGAGTAAGCATAATTAATTATACTAAATCAACTTACTTTGTATTGAACGAGTGTATGACACTGCTACCAAAAGACTTGCCTTGCAAGCAAAATCTGCTAGTGTTTGCGAGGACAGAGTCCTAGAATGAAACTAGAAAAATGCGTGTACGCTTTGAAAAGTACCAAGTAGAAAGAGAATTATATCTCGTTCTTACTTCTGCTTATAGGTAAAGCAAGTTTTCTTAACTTTCGGATAAGAAACTGAAAATTCTAACTTTGGGCAGAATTAGTCCCAGGAAGGTAAGTCGGATATCAGTTAAAGAGAGATAACTCAGATAAAGCGAGCTGTTATGGATTACGTAATTATTATAATCTATACTTTTGGTATTTTCGTCCTTTTTTCTGTCAATTATGTGCTCACCATGACAGTATTTGTTATGCATTTAATGCCAGAACACACTACTTATTGCACATTATTGATTTCAAACTCTTCATTTTGGGACATAAGCGTGTATTTAATTCATCGCTAGAGAGGTGTGTTCATACCATTCTTGATGTGATTTTTTTTATATACTCCCTATTAGCCAAGACTAAATGTCCCTCGGTGATAATTGTTAAAATATAAGCAGTTGCAAAAAATAAGTGGAAAAGCTGATAAACATAACCAAATTCTTCAACCATGATAATCAAATAGTGTTCAGAATAGAACAGTGTGCACAGCTTGAGATTAAAAGGTATGGTACCGCCTACCTAATTAAGATCAGATTAGGTCACTTCGCGCATATGACACGCATTAATATTCGGGGGTTCTGGAAGCAGACACCGTAAACAACAGAAATAGAAGAGAAAATTGAAAAAAAAGTATACCTTAGACGAACAAGAAAACTCTTAAAAACTAAGTTGTATAGTAGAAATCTAGTAAAACGAATACACAGGCAGTTTCACTCGTAAAATAGTCTGATGCATTCATTGGCTGTACCAAAGAAGAACATAGGCATTTTGACCAGAATACTAGAAATTTAATAACAATGCACAATGCACTAACCTCGAAAAAATTATTCTGACTGACTGAACGTGAAAAGAAATAAGATGGAAAAATACGTGTAAGGATGAAATACTGTGTAGAAAGCTAAAAAAAGAGCTGGAAAAATACATTAACCACAACTCAAAAAAAAACTGATCACCACAGTAATTAAAAGTAGCGAAATCAGAAACAAAAAGACGAGAATAGAGTGGAAAGAGAAACGGCTACATGCACGATCTATAAGAATGCCCAGAAGATAGACTCAGGTGAACACCTGTACATGGCTACGTAAATGGCAATTTGACAAAGAAACACAATCTGTACTCACTGCGTCACAAAGTAATTTTATTAGAACTAACTGCATCAAAGCAAACAGTAAATATAGACTATGTGCCAAAGAGACGATTCGTTAAATCACATGATGTGAATGCGGCAATCTAGTACAAAAGGAATACAAACTCCGACACGACAGCATGGGGAAAGCAGTACAATGTGACTTATGAAACGTCTGCATTTTGAACATACAGACAAATCGTACAGAAAAAAACATATACAGTACTGGAATATGAACACTACAAAATGGTCTGAGATATGAAGATACAAACAGATAGACTCACCCAAGCAAGGGGACGGTATGTCATAATAGCTGACAAAGAAGGAAACAACTTGTCAAATTGTAGATTTTGCCGTCCCAACAAACTACAGGGTAAAGATGAAAGAAGCCGAACAACGAGGCAAATATACGAAATTTGCCAGATAGTTTAAACGAGTATGGAACATAAAAAAAAAACTTAATATAATAGAAATGATTGTCGGGACACTAGGAACAATCCCGACACCTGGTAAAAAGACTAGTTTAAATGTGTATGAAATGGACGACAGAGGCTATACGACGGACGGGAATGATGACCAAACATAAATATCAGGGAAAATCCTCGAATTAGGAAACCAACGTACATACACTACAATTGTTTACCAGCAACGTAGAAGTTGCAACAGAAATAAAACAAAGGAACACGATCTGAACCCGACATAATTTAAACTGCAAATCTGATAGCACCAACCTCGGTGATACCACATGAAGGGTCAAGGAACAGTTAAAGACCGAAGAGGTAGAGTACTAAACAAACTTTCACTATAAAGGTGCAGATAGTATTGGGACTTTCAGTGAAGACAAATGGTCGTTGCCAGCGAGTAATCAATTGTAGACGGCTGACTTGATAGAGCAAAAGCATTTGCAATTGTGATTTAAAGATTGGAGATTATTGAACATCTTAGTAAGCTTGTTATTACTCCAACTCCAGGGAACACGACCGGTTATTGTCAGTAAGTAATCAGTGATAAGTACATGTATTGAAAATCCTTATTAGTTGATAATAATAGATACTGCCAGGAATTTCAATAATCTGAACATTTCAAACACACACACACACCACACGTACATGAAAGTTCGTATGGTATGACATAAAATGATCGTGATGGGTAAAGTAGGATAGAAATATGTAGGCAACATTTAAAGATCTTCTAAAAGGTGCAGAAAGTACTTGAATCCTGTGGAAGTCTTATTGTCACTCATATTCCAGAGTAGGACTAAGTCGTTATTCGTGATAAACCAATAGTGAACGTCTGCTGCGATAACGCACACTGTTTTGCAACCATTATTGAAAGAGGCAGAGCGTGCCGGTAATCGGTGCAGACTTGTTGATACTCGGAACACCGCTTATTAATCCCAGGAGGTCTAACGACTCAGGCTTTACGTTCTCTTTGAGAAGGGTTTAGTTCATCGCTAATCGCCATAGGTGTGAGTACCAGTGAATGCCGACGGAGATGTTCAGACATTTTTTGTAAGCCAGAATACGTTAATTCTAGTACACTTGATTTTCAACTGAACACTCAAGCTTGTGTCTACCATCTTTGAGAGGTAAATAAAATAACTATGATCACAACGAAACTCCATAAAATATATTTTATTGTACGCGTTTTTCATAAGCATTACTTATTCCAAATAGACAGAGATCGCTGCTTGTCAGATATTGTTTACATATGTTTATGTTAAGATGTATGAGACAAAGGCAATGAAACAAAATGTATCTAAATAATAAATAACGGGAAAAATAAGCAACTAAACACAACGTATAAAAGCAAAAACGAGAAAAGTAATGGCCAAAAGCTGCGAATATGTTTCATACGAATGATCCGTCTGCGCATGCGCAGAGAGAAAGAGCGAGTGAAAGAGAGATACAGTAAAAGAGAATGAGAAATAGAGTGAAAAAGAGAGAGATTGAGAGAGATAGCGAGAGAGAGTAAGACAACAGATTTCGCCCTCAGCGAAAAGGCGGACGCCGACAAAGACGAATGTTGGTAGAAATTCAAATCATTTCTAAAAGATTCGTCATGTTGATAATTGCTGCCAGTCTCATTTTTTTGCCCTGCAGAAGAACTTTACAAAAAAATAATGGTGGAACGTGAGGATAAAATATAAAAATAATTCAAAAGTAAACTCTAAAAATGAAAAACTAACATAGATGAAAAATTAGAGGGACCCGATTTGAATTCATAAACTAGTGCCGTTTTTATTACCTATGTATCCACATACGTCAGGTTGAAAAATCTACTCATAAACCCCGAATGGTTCTGCGTAATATTAGTGCATTAGACCTTCGGGGTTAGCGATGAGAACACTATTTAAAACTTTAACGTGACAATCTACCTTACAGACTATCCGACAGACCACCCGACATAGAGACCGGACTTTACAGAGTTACATGAATTAATCTTATAATGCTATAGATCATTAATAATTATATTTGAATCAAATATGAAATAGTCAAGAAAATACGATTTAAAACTTAATCATAAGAGACTAGCGAATGTGTCTAAACATTTCTATAAAAGACTATGTGCAATAGTAGATTTATCACATTTAAGTTTGAAATATCATTTAATGCGTTAAGTCTAACTTAAAAATAGACTTGTCATCATCTGTCATGTCGAAGTTTGAAATAGAATTTTCGTTTGTTATGCCGATTTTGAAAAAGCAGTTTCATTTGTCTAGCGTGCTGACATTTAAAATAGCATTATCGTCTGTCTGCCACGCCGAATTTTAAAATAGAATAGTCCCCTGTCTGTCTTTGGCCTAAACTTCACAGGCAACATTAATTGGAACAATTACATAGAAGCCATACCCAATGCTTCTGCAAATAAGGTGGCTCCCTCTACCGTGCTAGCAAACTTCTCACACTTGACAGTATCTTATACTTTACTTAGCCACCATCCGCCCATGCATGGAGTATTGTGTCACATCTGGGCTGGTACACCATCTACTAGTCTCTTCCTCTTAGACGAGGTCTAAAAATAGTTATAAATCTGGTAGGCTCCGCGCTATCAACCAAGGTCAAGTCCCTATCCCATCGCCGCAATCTTGAATCAGTGTGCTTGTTTTACAAGTACTTAAATGATATGTGCAAAAATGAACTTGCTGCTCTTGTGCCCTCTCAGCGTAAATACAGTCGACCAACCTAAAAATCAGCTAAACCCCATCCATTCACTGTGGATTCCCCAAATGCCAGATAGTCTTTTAGTCCAATAGCTTCATTCCTCGGCCTTTACACAACCTCCATGCTCCCTGTTTCCATGACTGCACCGACATGCAGAAATGTAAACAAATATGAACAAACTTTTTGCTGCACAGCTCAAAATTTAAGATGATCACCTAAAATGTCATCGTAATTCTCAGTAGCCATTTACGCTTCCAGTTACAACTTGTTTTGTTTGGGTAAACCAAATAAAAAACCCAGATATTTGAATGTCTATATGGCTTTCGTCAGTATTATATATACCGTATTTCAAAATATAATTTTGTATTATTGATTTAAATAACAATAACTCATTTGGATGACAATATAGGAGTGATAGAATAGAAGACACTTTGAGATTTATTCATTAAAGAGACAGAAAAAAGACTTAATGAATAGTGAAATTAATCTTTATTTTAATTTAGACGGATGAGAGATGGTCATTCTTTAAATGACAAATGTTAACGCATCAACAGCATCATCAGCATCATTAGATATTTCATGGTATAAACGAAAAGGTAGAATCTATTTTGGGGGAGGTGGACTGAACGTGTATATGTAAAATAATTACAAAACACTTTTAATAATTTTTATTTACGCCTTAGAAATAAGGTATTTACTTAGCCAAGTTTTTATTTAATTTTCCATGGGAAGATACATGACAAAACAAATCAATTGCTTAGAATTGAAATAACAAAGAGGTGTGGAATTAAAAGAATATAAGATTAAAAAATGTGGTTAATGTTCTAAATTAACGTTCTCCGTAAAACCCACCTCCTAAATTGAAATTCCGCATTTTTAGGCGATTGAACAGTGTAGAAAACGTTAAGACGAAGAAACAAAAATATATTTAGAATTTAGAGTCGGTAATCAGTTTCATATATTTTTAATGTAAAATTATTCCCCATCTCTGGTCCATTCTAATTTTTTAGGGGAATTAATAATTTTTTACCACTAACTTTTAGTTCGTAATGGCAAGATCACACACTCACTCGTAAAGTTGACCTATCCCCTCTTACAAACTACGAAACTACAAACATTAAATGCTGAAATTAAAAAAACAACAACTTTGTTTGAAGCGTTTACTTATAAAAGTATGTTGGACATTCCATATTAGGAATAATAAATGCTCTTATTTTACGAAAATCTGCGCTTTAAAAATGAAGTATATAAAGACAATTAGCTAAGATTAAAAAAAAGAAGCTTGTTTTAATTGTCGATTATAGTGGAGGCTGTTGTCAAAAGTAATGATTCCCCTGGTAGGAAGGGCGCGCACGTCAAAAGTAATGAACATGGTTTTGATTTCTTTGCCATTTTTCGTTATTATCACTTTAATTAATTACTGTTAGTATCGACAAAACTATACAATATATATATATATATATATATATATATATATATATATATATATATATAGGCAAATAAGACAATCAAATAATAATCGAATAACAGCAACCAGTTATTTATTTTGAACTGTTTAACAAAATAGTTATACACATTAGGTAAAGAAACGATTGTGTTTACAACCTTGCTTGACTATACTTAGAGTATTCTAAACTACTGTAGTCTATTTATAATTTAAATTAGAGTAAGCCGTTTTGATTATAATATAGGAGTTATAAATACGAACATATTTCGCTATTATTCATTTACATACATATATAGCGAGGGGGTAAAAGCTATAGATATAGATAGAAATAAATATTGATTATATTGATATACATATAACTGCGATGTTGAACACTGTAATTGCTAACTACTGTACATGCGATGTGATTCTGTACTTCAATTTTATATACTCACAATGTCTAGCTTAAGTAAAGAGCCGTGATACGGCGTAACAGCTGTCTGTTTAGAAAGGATACAAACACGTCATATTATGGCCTGTAACTGATGCATCTTAAATGTTAAAAGTGTATCAGTTCACTTAAAGAAGCAGCCGTTAGTTCTACTACGGCATCAAAGCGGATGTGAACCTGAAGGGCTTAGAGATACACCTGAATGTGTTTGGCTATGGCAACCAGCTCGTCCTTGTGTTACATGCGATACTTAGTGTAGTTCTCAATAATATTCTCCTTACATAATAATCGCTGGGTTTGCAATCTGGCGAGTTGAGAGCCCATATGTTGGGACTGGGGAAGTTGTAGACGTTCTCAGACAATTGTTTTCAGTATTTTTCGGAAGGTGTAACACAGAGACTAATGCCTCTGCAATATATATGGTCTCCAGCAGCCACCATATTCACGTGTTCCTCACAACACTGGACTGCAAGTCAATATATTCCTCTGAATTAAGTCGGTTTGCCTTTTCGGACATTTGAAGAGGTGTTGCGTGGTCTAAAAAACATTAAAATACGAACATAGTTGGAAGGAACTTGCTCGTCATGGGTTGTGGGACTTCATGGTAACTATACGTAAGACACCTGCTGTTCTGTCCATTGTGCAACTGGTCTTGCGAAGTATCAGACCATCCCCGCCACGTCTGTCAGAGTTACTTTCGTAGCCGTATCTCTTGGGCCTTAGCGTCGAAAATTTGGCTCTTGTGAGAAAAAGCGAACATACCCAGCGAGCGTTTTCAAAATGCCCGCCACTGTAACTGCTGCCTTTTTCCACGGTCTACATTACTTTCCATGGATCTTGCCGAATATTTCGTTGTGATTCTTCCTGCAAGAAACCGATTACTCAGTTCCTTCGAATTCTGCAATCAACGTCTAACGATCAAGAAGAACTGAATAGCACCTTAGATGTCTTAGCATTATGTTATCTGTTCTTGTCGAAGTCTGGTTTGTTATGTCCCATATAAGTGGTGGTCTTTCGTACGCACGTGTGAGTTATGTGCATAATATTTCACTTCGACAAGCACAGAAGTACAAGTCGAAATGGCAACATCCCGCTAAAATTTGAATGAAATGTGTTGTCATTATTCTCCTGATCAAGATTATTATATGAATCGAATATTCGAATTTTAATTAACTATATTTAAAAAAAAACAATTGCATTTGACTGATCTTGTAACCGTTTAAAAATTACAAATTTAAATTAAGTCAGTGTAAATATTTTACTCATAACTCACACGTGGGTACCACTGATATATATATATATATATATATATATATATATATATATATATATATATATATATATATATATATGTGTGTGCGGGGGATTGTGTGTGTGCGTGTTTGTTATCGTTTTTTTGTTGGCGATAATAATAGCTTACTGAAAGCCTTTTGTTATATGCACTGTTTTAGTGTTTGACGCAGAATAAACTGCTTTACCTCATTATGTCTCCCTCATATTAGGCACCTGTATATATATATATATATATATATATATATATATATATATATATATATATGGGTCTGTATATATATATGTATATATATGTATATGTATATGTATATATATATATATATGTGTGTGTATACATATGTATATATACGTATATATATATGTATATATATACATATATATATATGTGCGTATGTGTATATATATGTATATATATGCATATATATATGAATATATATATGCATATATATATATATATATATATATATACAGAAGGAGAGAGAAAGATGGAGGATATATATATATGTATATATATATATAGAGAGAGAGAGAGAGAGAGAAAGAGAGAGAGAGAGACAGTTGAATAATATAGCTATCCACGTGTTTCGCCGTTACTGCGCCGTATCAGTATTCAAAACATCAACCATATATATATGCACCTCTCTCCTTAGTACTAAAGTAGTTTCTATAACTGTAAGTTTTCAATAAGCTGTTATTATCACGAACAAACACATTTACATATCACTGAATATTTGTTAGATATTTAACAATAATTTATTTAATACATACACCTCGTAGCTTAATGGTAAAACACCTGGATACAGGCCTTGCAGACGAGCTTTCAAATCCTACTATCGGCAGATACTCTACTTAGCAATAGTAACGGTAGTAACTATATATATATATATATATATATATATATATATATATATATATATATCAGTAGATTAAGTGAAATAATGTAATAAGTTGCGAATAAAATTTAATTACAGTTTAATGTTCAGGCAAATTACTTTAAAGTCATTAACTCATGAGTTTTCAAAGAAAATCTTCTCCTCAGAGGACCATTACCGAAATGACATTACTGCAGGTAATAAAAATTAAACTTTGAAAGTATGTTAAAAAATATATATAAAAATACATGAAGGTATATAAAATACAAATATATTGGCCCAAAACATACTTTTTTTGTTAACCTATACAGTTCATCCAAGTCAAAAAGTTTAGAATAGCTCCAGGAAAGATATCAAAGAGGTTGATTAAATATATAATCAAAGTGGTGGATGGTGGTCAAAAAACGAAAAAGTTACCCAGGCGGGAAATTTGTTTGCTAACGATGCAATAGATAACAGTAAAAAGTATATTCAAGGTGTATGCAAATTAATAAAACGATAGAAAAACGATGGAGAAATATATATATATATATATATATATATATATATAAACACATGTACTCTATGCCGATATAGAAACACAAGCGACCGGCTACAATAAAATACGATCATCAGCCAAGCATCGTATTTATGTGCTACCGCAGTCGCCCCTGACGATAGAAAAATACAAGCAGTATATATGTCTTTTATTTTTGACATATTTTATCTCAGACTGACAGTAACCGAGAAAAATCTAGTGCTTGCATGTGGTGATGGCTCTCGGCTGTGTTTACTCTGTTTCCTCTTCCAAATAATCTAATTTTAAAATAAGAGACATACATGTATGTATAAGATATAGTCCTCTACAGACAACGGTTTTGTCGTATGAGATTAATCAGTGTAACTAAACGTAAAAAGAGTGTCAACTCTGAAATTCGAAACCAGAACTGCACATTACATCCAAATGCGATCAGCAGCCAATCACCATATTGGTTGCGATAGTAAACACCGCAGTTACTGCAAAGAAATATAGCACTATCTATTTATTTTCTCTGTTTACAAATATTTTATCATATCAGTTACAAAGAGAATAATATTCCTTACAGAAAAGTATTGCTTCACGCTAATTGGAAACTGTTATTTCGTGCATCAGAGAGCTCAACCTATTCGTACCAGCATACGTGTATATATTACATACAGGTATCTACAAATATCTGCTTCATCGTATACAACTCACAAGTGTCGCTATATGTAGGAAGTGTATTCCCACCGGCTAGTTATATCAAGTAACCACAAGTAAGTGACAGAAATGCATTTCCACAAAAGATTATTGTTTTATGCTAAATGGAAACCGTTATGTTTTCTTCCAGATAGATTCACTTACAATAGACAGCAAGTGCGTATATATATATATATATATATATATATATATATATATATATATATATATATATAATATATTGCGATTCAGGAACACTTTTTTTCTCGCTTGTACGAATCATCAGTGTGGATAGACGTAGCAAATTGGAAAGCAACATCGAAACTTAACCAGCAGCCCAACACTGTACCCGTTGCGCTAAAAAGACAATGAGCACGCAGAGATATATGAACATATATATTGATTCATAGGAAGTGTATGTCTAAATTAAACTAAAAAACAACAACAAATTAATTCAACGATAAAGGCAACAATTGATTGACTGATTAACAAGTACACATACATGAAACACAGTGGCATGAGAAGAAATGTTTTGATGAAATAAAAAAGCACAGCAAATATAACATGTGAACATAAATAAATTATGCAGCAAAGAGATAAACGAAGAGCGTTTTTCGCGTGATCAATATGATTTCGACTAATTATGAATTTTCCCTTCGGCTAAAATTTAAACAAAATTATCAAAAGTTCCGCCATAATGCATCGATCTTTACACAAATGCAGGCATGTCTATCTAAGCTGATACGTGCGAACATGATGCATGTAGGTATGTGATTGTGCGTGTTGAGTAAAGGAACATTTAGAAACAAAGAAAATACATGCTACGCTATAATTTCCTTTGCATAATGCTCTACCTTATCAAAAGGAAATATAGTAATTCAACTACCATGGGTAATGTAGTTTAAAGGTAGATATGGTTATGGTTGTATATTCAAATAACTAGACGATTGTCATGAACAATCAAACAGAGAAGTACTAAAATATAATATATATATATATATATATATGTATATATATATGATGCTTTTTATTTAAACATGTACAAAGTCTGCTACACTGGCATGTCGATGTAATCGATCTACAGCTATAAAGAGCTCGATCGATAACATCGACATGCCAGTTTAGCAGACTTTGTACATGTTTAAATAAAAAGCATTCACAATACAGCCCTATATGTTTATTGAGCACTCTTTTATAAGCCGGTTTAATTCCCTTTGGATTTCTACCCTGTGGATTTTTACCCTACCTGGATTACTATATCGGTATTATATATATATATATATATATATATATATATATATATATATATATATATATATATATATTATGCCTTTACTTGAGTAAAGATGCTAACAATGTGACTTTTTGTTTCTTGATTTTCTTTGCTTTTCTATGTATTTGTTTGAAAGTAGAACTTTTGTTTTTTGAGTAGTACAGCTTCTGTTTATTTATTTTTTGATTCGTTTTTTCGATTCGTCGCACGACCGATTTGGTATTGTCGTCCATGTTGTATAAAAAATCGTCATATTTTCGCGAAGTTATTGACCGACGTCGGCCATCTTCAGGCAGATGAATGAGTATGAACAATATAAGATTGGCATTACAAGTTTTTAGTAAGCTATTGTCGGCCGGGTTATATTTAATTAATAAATTTGCTACCCTACTCTCTCTCTGATTGTGTTTGAATTGTCGTAGTGTAATTCAATTTTGTTTCAGTCTAAAAAATGTTATTGTCTGAATGATGCATGAAAAAAACGCAAGGTTGAAATAAATTATTGCATCGACAATTATGTAATTTCGTGTTATTATATTTTATGTTATTCTTGCTCTGTTAACCACATTGAGCTCTCATACCCGGATTTCCCCCTGGAATTATTCCATTATAACACATATATATATATATATATATATATATATATATATATATATATATATATGTATATATATATACATATATGTATATATATATGTACATAGATATACATATATATATATTTATGTATATATATATGTATATGTACATATATATATACATATATATATATATGTATATATATATATATATATATAAACATGGAGCAATGGTCCCTTTAAATCTTTGTAAATAATTAGTACGTATACTATCTTTTTATACTTCTAATCATTCATCATCAGCTCTCATTATAAATCTAACTATTCATAAAATTAAGGTATATATTTTTACTTGCTGTCTTTGTTATTTTCGTCCAATTATTTTTTTCTTTTTTTTCTTTTAAATTTTATAGTTATCATTTTTCTTTTTTCATTTGTTATCCTTTTTTTCGCACGTGTTATGTCGGTAAATTTAGGTGACTTCCGTGTTGGTCATATCACTTTAAGTGGGTCAACTATTCTATTTTCGAGTCGATCAATAGTTAATATTCTTAATCATTTGATATATGCTAATATCTAAATAATCCTAAATTATTACATAGTCTTTCAGTGATCACCTTTCTCTTTTTATGAAGCTAACAATATGATAAGAATATACAGGGTGTTTCAAAAGTCTTGGGAACATTACAAATGCGTATATCTCATGAAATATTCCAGGTAGAAAAATGAAACTGGTGCCATTTTAAAGCTTGCTTAATCACGTTTTTGGTCATACTAATGATTTTCGTGTTATCTTTCCAGGTGCAGTAACGGCGTTCTCTAAACAAGACAAGGCATTTTGCGTCCTCCAATTTGCAAAGACTGAATCGTGGACATGTGTTCAGCGTGCATTTCGCAGGAAATTTAAAAAAGAAGCCCCTGAAAGGAAATCCATTGTCAGATGGCATGCTAAATTTGTGAAAGATGGGTGTTTGTGCCCAAGTAAGCGAACAGGTCGCCCTTCAACTTCAGAAGATGCAGTTGAGCAAGTTCAGACAGCCTTTCAGCGGAGCCCCCGAAAATCAGTGAGAAGAGCCAGCAGGGAACTTCAGCTTGCTACAGCAACTGTCTGGCGTGTCTTAAGAAAACGACTGCAAATGGTACCTTACAAGCTCAAGTTGGTCCAAAAGTTGAAGGACACTGATAAGCCACTTCGCCGTGACTTTTGCATTGCAATGCAAGAGACGTTGGAAGATAACAGCTTTGATGACCGGCTTGCTTTTAGCGATGAGGCGACCTTCCATCTGAATGGCAAAGTTAACAAGCATACAACTCGCATATGGGGTACTGAGAATTCTCATGAACTTCTTGAGCACGAGCGAGATTCACCAAAAGTGAACGTGTTTTGTGCAATTTCCAAGAAATGTGTCTATGGACCGTTCTTCTTTGAAGAGGCAACTATCACTGGTGAATCCTATCTCAACATGCTGGAAGACTGGTTAATGGCTCAGTTGGAACAAGCAGAATCTGATGACTTCATTTTTCAACAAGATGGTGCACCACCACACTGGAGTCTTAGAGTAAGGCAGTTTCTTAACACAAGGCTGCCTGGTAGATAGATTGGGAGATCTGGGCGAGGTGATGATGTTCTCATGCCCTGGCCTCCTAGGTCTCCAGATCTTACCCCGTGTGACTTTTTCCTTTGAGGCTTTGTCAAGCAACAAGTCTATGTGCCGCCCCTTCCAAGAGATATTGACAAACTAAAGGCTCGAGTAACGGCAGTTGTGGGAACCATTGACGTCAAGATGCTGGAACGCGTTTGGCAGGAAATGGACTATCGACTAGATGTCTGTCGTGTGACGAATGGTGCTCATATTGAGCAACTTTGAAGATTCCTCACCTGAAACTTTTGCCTTTCCAACGGTACCAATTTCATTTTTCAACTCCTAATAGTTTTTGAGTTATTAAAAATCGTTATGTTCCCAAGACTTTTGAAACACCCTGTATATATATATATATATATATATATATATATATATATATATATATATATATATATATATATATATATGTATATATATATAAAGAGAGAGAGACACACAGACAGAGACAGAGAGGGTAAGAGAGGTATCTTTCTTACACTAAAACAACTCTCAATATATATATATATATATATATATATATATATATATATATATATATATATATCATTAATCTGAAAACTATATGCTATATTTTTAAGAAACATAGATCGGTGTCGTCCAGATGGTCTGATTTTAATTGTTTTTTAAGTTAATGCCTAGTGGAATTGTCAGCGTTCTGAATGAGATAAAATCACGACAAAAAAATATTTTTCTCATAGTGATTTGATCTCATTCAGAATGCTGACGATTCAACTGGGCATAGACTTTATCGTGATTTGACCTTATTCAGAACGCTGACGATTTTATTGTGGATAGAATTTTTTTAAATGTAAAAAGTTAGCCCATCTGGATGAAACCGCGGTACGTTTCTGAAGTATGTAACATATAGTTTTCAACTAAATTCTATAAGCTATCACTCTATTGCGATTGAGCACTATTGATTACATTTGAATATAACCTGACACACACGCTATATATATATATATATATATATATATATATATATATATATCTAATTCAAAGGAAAAATCAATACAGTGTGTGCATTTGTTTTCAGAATCAGTTTATTTAGGACATCGCATTAAAATATGAGTACAACTTTAGAGTTAATCATTTTTTATCGTTTATTTCCATCAAAGTTCCATCGTTTTGTGGTTGCTCTAAGAAAGAAAAAAACGAACAAAAAACCGTGATCTCCGAACAGTTTATTAATATTTAAATACAGGGTCTTGGACATCATGATTTCGAGACAATTCAAAATTTATTATCTTATGAATATTATTCGGTTAATAAGCAAAAAGCTTTTGACAAAAAAATAGATGTATATGTATATAAATTATTTATATACATGAACACTATGAATAGTGATATATATCACAAAGGGACAAGGAACCTTGCCCATATTACAATCAATAAAAATGAAAACAACATATTTGCGTAACGAGAAATGCGCCACTCGGTGGATGCACTAACCAACTTACATTTAACAACAAAAGACAAAATAATAAATTCACGATTTAGTTAAGTTAAAAATTCGATAAATAAAATATAGAGAAAAGAGAAACACTTTACGGGAAAGAGATGAGTGAAAAACAGAGTTTACAGACAGTTTTAACGTGATGAATATTATTTATTCTAATTATGGATTTTTCTTTTAGGCTAATATTTTAAATATAAATATTTGGACGAAAAATTATGAACAAATCCGCCATCTTACGCTGGTCTTTCACAAAAGTAGCCATCTCTATCTCGAAGCAGATGCATGCGAATTTCATATGTAAATAGATAATAATAATAATACATATACTACTACTACTACTACTACTACTACTACTACTACTACTACTACTAACTAATAATAATAATAATAATAATAACATGAATCAAATGAATCAGATTAATTGGGCCACAATAAGAAGTGGTATGATCATAAGCCAGAAGTGGTACAGGAGAACGGCAAGGTCAAACTTATTTGAGACATGCGCATCCATGTTGCACTACACGTTCCTTCATGGTACCCGGTAGGATCAAACAAACCACAACAATAGAGACAAGTACGTGCTCGAGAAACTCTGTTCCTGTATCATTCACCACCAGCTGGTGTAAGTTGGTTATACACACACACATATATATATATATATATATATATATATATATATATATATAATTACATATTTCTTTGTCAGCAAAATTCCCTTGGCATTATTGTTCTTTTCCTTGTTTTACTAAGAAACCATTTTCTTTACCTTGATTTCAAACACTACCCAACGTAGGTTATTTTCCCGAAAACCAGGAAGAGTGATTTACCTTGTCACCTAGATGGTAACACGACAATACTTTCTGTAGCAGTTTGGTCCCGGAATCTAACGGACGGCTTGTGATATCCACTCCAGTTGTTTACGGCAGGTCGGCAGTGGTGGGGATACTTCTCTTCAGAGCTGACCCACGACAAGTTTTTCTCTATATCCTCCCAACTCGAACTTTGTTACGTAATTTCTGACTTTGCACCCCAGGTGCCTTCTCCCTCTGGCCTCGTGCACCTGACTTTTTAAAAGGTTACCGTGTCGGTTTTTTTTTTACGACGTCATACTCAGGAATGAACTCCTCGATCTCACACACCTGGGCTCGTTCAAAGGTCACTGATTCATTTCCGTTGTTCTTTTAGCCTAATTGACAATCTATCTTCGGCTTGTCTTCATTATTGCGGGGTCATGCCCTTAGCCACCCGTGACGTTGTATTACTCAACATGTTTGCATGTTTGCATGTTGGCGACGGTAAGGGCTCCTAAACTAAACAACGGTATATTTGCTGACAGCTACACAGAACAACGTGGTCAGAACGAACTATATCACAGCAAAAATAGACAGATGTCAGAGAACCAGTAAATGAAGAGTGTAGACACTTCAGTGGCCACTATTAAACCACTATGAGCACGCGTACATACGGTACAAGCAAACACCGTAGACAATGGTGGAAAACGAAAATCCTTTGTGATATGCGAGTACAAACAGAAAAAAACTCACCGCAAAAAGAAAGCCCGGGCGTTATAATAGGCAAGTAAAATAATATAAACATCTAAATAGTTGATTTCGTTGTCTTAACAATGCAAATGTTAAAGAATCGAAGAAAATACATGGAGTTTACCAAGGAACTGAATGGAATATGGAACATGAAGAAAGTAAATATGAGGGCACCTCGAGTTATGAAAAGACTGGCACCACGTCCGTAAAAAAGAAACTTGAACAAAGGCTAGGAGTAATCGGAAGCAAATCAAATAAAAACACATCAAAACGCACGGAATTAATGAAAACAGTTTAAATGTTATATATTATGAAATTTGGAATATATGTAACATTGGCGCATTACTTTTTTTTCTAAACTAAAGAAGGTGGCCCCCTTTACTCCCTTAAAAAAAAAACACTTTAAAAATAAGTTAGATACAACAAATTCAATAGTAAAACAAATCCTCTTCATCAAATGTTGATTTACATTAAGTAATACATTTTAAACGGATTCGTGCGAGCGCATGAGCTTCAATAATATGTATGTGCTTGGTATGTATATTAGGCAACATTGTACGTAACGTGAGGACATTTTAAACATTTTTTTGCAAACTTTACTATTTAGGGGTATGACAGCGAAACTATACCATACCCCCAAAGAGAGAAAAAAAAACATAAAAAATTCAAACTAATCCTACATTTATTGATTATACTCGTTCTAGTACGGGCAGTATACTAGTATCTATATATGCGTTTGTCTGTTACACTATGGAAAGTAACGTTAACTTCATTTTCAGTAGGTTACGTTACTAAAACGATGATATGGTTACTTCAAAAGTTGTGTTCGATTCAATTATTGGACTATTTCGTCAATTGCATCTGTGAACTGATACAAAGGATACTCTGACAACACACATACTTTATGTTTGTTATAAAGCTATATTTAAGAATGTTTCATTAATAAGTAATTCTGTTCAATAATCGACGAGGAAATATTTTCTCAAAATAGTTCTATTATCCTATCTTAATACACTCGTTTCTATGTTTATCTAATTCTTAATACATTCAAATTTAAATTCACATTTGTGAACACATATTTTAAAAGACTGGAAAAATTCTTTGGTATATAGAACCGAGATTACTAAGTAATAAAATGTTTTAAGTGAGATTCTTCTGAAGGTTGATAGTTCAATGATTAGTGTAACGTTACAAACAATACAACATAAATATCTTATGACTTTTTACCCGGTCATGGCTGACGTTACGAGAGCAATCTCAACCCAGAAGTAAATACAGGATTCATTTCGAAATTCCTTACAAATTCCACTATTTGACATACAGATTCCCGAATTCGAACAAAAGCATCTGAAAAAGTCGAAGGTTACATCAACCGAAAGGCTATCCGATTTACATTTAAGATAAGAACAGTAGTTCGATGAATCTAAACTAGACTGAACATAATTTGGTAAATTATAAGCTATAATATAAATATAATATGTACGGTAATAGCGGGAAGGTCCAGTGTTTGCCGGAGTTGGATAAGGAATCTTATGCCCTCGTGCGTCTTTCCAATAGCACACTTCCTAGTGTTTTACATTTTATAATATTATATTTTGAGCCAGAAAATGTAGTTAGAACGTTTCATAAGGTGGCATGAGGTGTACGGAAAAAGATATGGGTTTAAATCATTCTCTTTATACTTATATATTTGACTGCGTCAATGCACACCCGGTCTCTATCGAGAATGAATCAGTGTTTCCCTGCAATCCTGCTCAAAGCTCTGTATTACATTTCTCTTCTTATTTTATAACTATTCAGTTATTAACAACAAACTGAACTAAAATGTTTTGTTATAAAAGTTTTTATTAGGTTGAATCGCAAACGCATACTACATGATAATGTTGCACCAACATTGATCAAAAATAAATGTAGTTCTCAAAAACATCTACGGCATTCAACTTACAATATACAACTTGTAAAAGTTCTTGAGAAAACAAACAAACAAATGCACATACATGGAACACAACGTTATATGTACATATATATATATATATATATATATATATATATGTGTATATATATGTATATATACATATATATATATATATATATATATATATATATATATATATATATATATATATATAGTTAATACAACAGAATATATAAGAGGCAACTAATATCTTTAATTAGTGAACATCCGGATAAAAATAAAGCTCAATATACTGAGCATTGAATTGTAATAAAATTTAGTTCGCAACTTCTTTTATTCTTTCACTTCATCTATTGCTATATATATATATATATATATATATATATATAGTGTGTAGATTTCGATTTTGTGTTGAAAATCCGAATAACAGAGCTCAATGTAATTTAAACGGAGCAAAACAAAATTATAAAAAAGAAAAAACCATACACACATTAAGGTTGTATACATTATAACTTATTTCGACCCCTTAATTAGGTCTCCTCAGACGTATAAACAACCACGTCAAAAGAAAAAAAATATATATATATATATATATATATATATAAATATATATAGTTATTTTTTTAGATATTAAAGTGTTTTTCACCTACAAACGAAGTCGTTTCGGGATCGCCTTCCCTAATCAATACAGTTCAGCATATTGTAGCAGTTTCTAAAATAAATGAAACATACATGTCCTTTTGTTTACATATTTTAGTAAACTATATATTAATTTATTTCAAACTCACAATGAACATTTATCATTCCGATATTGCCCCGAAATGTTCAACAACTTCTTAGTGACTCCTTTTAAGAAAATACTTTCGCAATTAACCTTTAATCAAAATAGATCAGTATTTAAACTCAGTATAATATTCAATCATATTTTGTCAGAATATATAGTATTTGAGACACAGTAGTTATCAATTCAACAGCAGTAGAAGCAGATTCATATTTGTATTGTTTTAGAAATACTGTTTTTCGGCTTTTTGAGTTGTGAAGTGATTATTAGTGCATAAAAATACAAAAATGTGCAACTACATAAACATTCTTATTAAAATAACACTAATACCACTATAAAATAACACTTATCTTGAATTGCTACGCTTTTCCTACACGTGATAAACTACAAAAGACCAATAGACTGTTGCTATTTCTGAGTTGTACTTCTAGACTATTTGAACAACTAATGCTTGAAAATCTAGTCTACCCTAGTAGTTAATTCAAATTTTAATACATTTACCAAGGTTTTTGATGAGTGCGATGTAGCAGAACTCGAACACGACACCGCGAGAACCGTTCGGTCCTGTGTGTGTCTACTACACACCACGACTTTCATCTTATAGACACATATACACACACAACCAAAACTACTTAAACGAATTACGAAACACACACACACATACACACACACACACACATATATATATATATATATATATATATATATGTGTATATATATATATATATATATATATATATATATATATATATATATATATAATATTAGAAGATTCCCCTCGACGATGAAATGCGGGAACCTCTGTGTAGCTTGATTGCCATATATATTTTCATTGCTTACTATATATATATATATATATATATATATATATATATATATATATATATATATATATATATATATATATATATACATTAAACCAGATACATCCTAATTGTCAAGTAGATGAAAATGTAAGAAATAAAAACATACATAATCATATTTCCCCTAGTGACAAAAAACATGAGCTCCGTTTCACTATTTTCTATAAAACATTTAAACCTACTAATTTAGTAATAAGATATAACCCGTCGTTGGTTAACAGTTTACTAGAAACTAGTAATGCTGTGTATGTATGCAAATGGCCAATGAGAGAATTCGGCTTCCAAAAACAATAAATATATTGGTATGATTAGAACTAGTATCTCTTGTCGCATTATTGTCACCCCCCCCCCTTCATAGCTCTATTTACCAATATCTGGTAGAAAATGCCCCCCCCCCAAATATTTCAGTAACTTATTAGTAAATAGCACTGCTATACTCGGTGTCTCAAATTGCAACCTGCGCTCTCTACAAATAGAAGCCTTACTCAAACCTACCATCAACCAATCTCGATATCAGAGGTGAGAAAGTATACTAAAATGCTTTTAATAAAAAATTCAAAAAAAATTGTTTTACTCGACTTTCTTAATAAGTTCACCAATTTTAATTTGCTAAACTCCTCACGTGCCTGATGAAGAGTCATGAGAGTTGAACACGTTTGCAGTTTTGGCGAGTTCCTGTTCACACTACACTGAACAGAACATTAGGTGGTCGGTCCATCAATTTGAAAAGATAGATGAAAAAGAAACGAATGAAACACGTATATATATATATATATATATATATATATATATATATGTATATATATATGTATATATATAACCGCACTGAAGAGATGTGATATAGCGAAACAGTATGTATGTTGATGACTATATGAATCCCCCTCCCTTATTTGTAAGATATCGCCAACTGCCATTAGCTTAGAGGCATATATCATTAGGTAAAACTAATTCGAGCTCCCGGCACTTGCAAGTTTTATATTCAGATATTACTTACATTCAGTCAGTGTCGTATGATAGCGTAGGGGTAGGAGCGCCGACTGTCAGCTCCACGTTTCAGTGTCGATCCCGGCTTGAGGCACTAACTGGTCTAGCAGCACTGAAGAACTGTAATACAGCGAAACAGTCCGTATGTGGATGACTATATATATATATATATAAATATATATATATATATATATGTGTGTGTGTGTGTGTGTGTGTGTGTGTGTGTGTGGGTGTGTGTGTGTGTCTGTGACAGAAGGTCGGAACCTTGGGTTGAAAAGCCAGCAACTAAGAGGCAGATACTCTGGCTAGCCTCATTGGAATTCCTTAAATCCCAAGAATTAAAATTATGTAAGGTGCCCATTCAAGATCTGTAATAAAGTATACCTCTAAAGCACTATTGAAGTATACCTCTAAAGCACTATTAAACTTCATATTTGACTAGTTGTACACATACACATTTAATATGTATTTAGTATAAGACACAACGTTATATTGAGTTTCAGTATTTACTTCAATAGTTACTAATACATAAATAACACAACATGTTCGTATAAAAGGAGTGTGACAAGTAAGCTATGCGGAAATATTTGTGTTTCATTCCTGAATTAAATCATGAGCACGAAAGTAACACATACATTTTTTTGAAGCATACACGCCATGAGTGCATTTCAATTGTCGTAAACCTAAAATATGCTTTAAATCGGTTTTAAAAACCGATACGCACACCTATTAGTATATATATATATATATATATATATATATATATATATATATATATATATATATATATATATAAATATCTATATAGCAATAAAGCTACACATAAATATACTTATGTACTGAGAACTGTTGATGTAAATACTGAAAATGTATACACAATATTGTATATTACCTTTTAATATTATACGTGTATACATGAGATACTATATATGTATATATATATATATATATATATATACATATCACACACACAGTATATATATATATATATATATAT
This sequence comes from Sepiola atlantica, assembly GCA_963556195.1. NCBI lineage: Eukaryota > Metazoa > Mollusca > Cephalopoda > Sepiida > Sepiolidae > Sepiola > Sepiola atlantica. The sequence goes on from OY744522.1 coordinate 121,054,688, forward strand.
ATATATATATATATATATATATATATATATATATATATATATATATATATATATATATATATATATATGCGACGACACTTTATCGCGTTCATTTAATTATGGAAATATGTGTCTTTTTAGATATGAAATATATTATACAAATTTAATAGACCGTATAGAATTAGTTTCCTTTCAACAAACTATATTATATTCTCAATCAAAAACAATTGAAAAGACACACATATTTATAAGTAATGGATTTCCTAATTAAATTGTACATGCACAAATTAAGCTTACGATAATATTAATAATAATAATAATAATAATAATAATAATAATAATAATAACAACAACAACAACAGTCATAATAACAATATTTCTCTTAATAATTCTCAACATGTATGCATTTATTCTACCGTAATCAGGTTCGCTCGAACTTCAAATTAGATTACAGTGCTTTGGTATTATTTAAAATTATACACCGATATACTGGGAGTTGATAATGTGTGCGAAAAGTTCCATTTGTATAACTTAGGAAATATGCAAGATATGCTTAGTCTGCAAAGAAATATTCATGACGTTAATGTCTGTGTTTTCCTTTTACAATACCCACCACCACGGGGGTGATTGATACATTATTTTATTACACGTTGCATACGCAATTAAGATGGACGTGTTTGAAATAAAACGGTTAAATTCCTTTTTAACAATTAATTATACAATATATTATTCGTGAGTTATTAATCTCGATATTAATACAATTGTGAGACAATTATGTGGCTGTGTATGTGTGTGTGTGTGTTTCACACCTCGAGGTGACTAACACATTATGATTTTCCGATTAACTATTAATCGAATAATTATAGAAATAAAAAATACAATGGCGTAAAATCTTACTTTAAAATACTTACGATATTATATTCGCCATAATGCATTTCGGTGTTTTCATAAAACAGGTAGCCATTGTCATATTCTGTAAACTGTTGATAAAATAATGGAATAACTCGTGGCTTTAAGATTTTATTACATAATAAGGGATCGTAGGGGTTTTAAGGAAGCGTGTATTTCGCATAACTGTAACGGCACATGTGATGGGGAGGAAAGCTCAGAAATTCATTCCTTGCTTTGATTGTAGCCTGGCCAGCCATACCCATTAACCGTTGTAAATTTACCAGCACTTCCCACTTGGCAGGTACCGGTTAAAATATTAAAAAAACGCATTTCAACAATTAATACCACTGTTCATGCACGTTTTTTCTTGTGCTTCAAAATATAATAAAACTGTTGTACTATATAAGTTCCTAGTATACAACCACAGAAAATGTGTACGTATAACGACCCCGGTTAATAGAACAGTCCAAAGCACGTGAATAACGTCAATAACACAAATATCACACATATTGTATTCGAATGATGCCATACCAGAATTGTCAATCGGTGTTGAAGCGTGAAATAAGTAACGCTTAAACAAGATCTAGAATTATGTTAGTTAAAAAAGACCACACATTTAATAGCAGACTGTCGAGAAAACAGCCAATTATAGACAAGATTATAAACTAAACATCAGCAGAAAATGAAGAGGATAGAGCCCTAACCGACCTGACTAAAAGCCAATGTTCACCCCCTTAGTGTAGAGGTCCCCAGATGCTGGGAAAATGTCTACTTTAATAGTTGTTTTTTCCCCAGACCGTTTGCTTTTTGAATCCTCACTTTACTTCCTTCTTTATCCGACTATACAAACATGGCGAAATATATATGCAATATGAACAAACATCTTGCTGCACAACTATCAACTTAGAATGCCCTCTATAAATCTGGTCGCAAATAGCAGTGTCTTCTTACATCTCCGCAGCAATATTCTGTTTGATTGAATAAAAGTAACACTACAAATAAACGTAAAGAACACTGAGCCTATACGTACATTTCATCGTCAGTATTGCTATTGTTTTAACTGATTTGGAAAACTAGAAACTAATGACAACAACAGAGAATTATTGATTACGTTCATACGGAACACATTTTCTAAAGCCTTTTCACTAATCTGCTGCAATTGGCATCGTTGCAATACCGATACCGAAGGCATTCGATAATTTTCTGAAACATTGATGGTGGTTTTGTTGCTTAATAGATTTCAAAGCTACATCATCAATAGTACATGGTCTTTCTCTCTTTTCTTTATTGATAAGTCTTTCATTAAACTACGACATTTCTAAAACAGCCTCGTAGACTCCGATCAATTGTACACCTTTTTACTGTATTCTTTTGATATTAGAAGTCGTTATGACCAAATTTAAACACATGCTATAAAAATATACGCATTCATTTTTTGTCATCGTCGTTATCAAGATCTTACCTGCTGCAGAAATATATTAATGTGTAAACATGAATTATTCAGTTTCAGATTTTTTTAGATGATTATTGAAAATGTATACTATTTAAATTAGTCTGACTACTGTTTTCATCTAGTGTCACAACGTTTCGGTCGATGTAACCTTCGCCATTTTTCAGTAGCCGGTATATATATATATATATATATATATATATATATATATATATATATATATATATATATATATATATGTATATATATAAATAGGTTGTGTGAATAAATATAAAATTAGCTTTACCTACATATGCCGCACTTTCAAGCTTTTGTTTATATCAGTGTAAGAAATGACAAATTCAGATAATCAGACTATAAGATTTTACATTTTAAAGGGGCATTACTATAAATGTTTTTAATGTAATTAAAGTGTGTTATACCTACTAATAACGTCGGTCCGAGCTTCCACTCTCATCAGTGCAATAGGTGGTGGTTTAAGGCGGTTGCATAGGGGCAGAACGCAGTTCGCAGATTCAGCCTAGAATTACGAAGACTACACTCAGACCGACACGGCCAGATTGTTCAGTGCTATCGCTTTTAAGTTATGTTAGTAAGGACTGTGCCTCAGGCTAAAATCAGAACCAGGAGCTACCCTGAAAATAACGATAACGTAATACTACCAATGTATCTTCTATGAAGAAGATGTTGTAAGGAAGAGAAGAGAACCCCCTAGATTTCGAAGGTTTTAAGGCCGGTCCTCAACTGTGAAAAAAGTACCCAACGTTAAGCCGTATTCAAGCCTCATACATCTAGAGTGTTGCGCCATCTTTTCATCTTGTATTTTAGTCTCACAACATTTCGGTCGATATAACCTCAGACCTTCTTCAGTAGCCAGTATATATATATATATATATATATATATATATATATATATATATATATATATATATATATATATATATATATTAAATGCTCGTTTCTTTTCTTCATGTGGTTATTTCTCGTGGCCGTTTGGTTAGAGCGCTTGTTTGCGGAGTTTAAGTGTAATTCTGTAACTGAATTATAATCCTGCAACCGTCTGAAAGTATCATCATCTAGACTGGTGATTGTGTAAGCTTGATATTCCGGCGTATGTAGGTAAAATAATTTTATATTTACTTTAATAAATATTGGTATAAACCCCTTTAAGAAAATTGAAATTAAGCCGTGTTCAGGGAGTTAAAAATAGACTGCCACGTAGCTATATGTCATGTTCCGACAATGTTCGTTGAATGTTTTGGTAGTCTACTACGTGCCTAAGCATGAATAGCACTTTATTCACATTCTTGAAGTGGTAACCCCTCGTGGCCGTTAGGTTAGACCGCTTAATTGCGGAGGCTAGGGGTAATCTGTATACGGGTTCGAATCTTGCGACTCTTTTAACTTAAAATCTCCAACACTGGTGATAGCGTAAGCTTGAAATTCCGGCATATGTAGGTCCAAATAATTATATATTTATGAAGTTCTCACATCTCTATTCCGAGATCGACATGGCTATATTTATGAGAAAACCAGCACAATATGGCGGATCTTTTTTATAATTTACATTCCAAATATATTTTCTCCAACTGTATGCCTGAAGCGGAAATCCATAATTAGATGAATATATCACGCCAATAACGCGGGCACACCATCGTTCTTTATTAATCTATTTGCTATAAAATGCGTTCTTTCCCTTATATTTAATTAGTGTTTTTAAACAAAATTTAATCTTTATTTTATTTATTTTGTCTCGTTTACTTTTATTTTTATTTACTTGTTGAATGGTGTATTTCATTATATCCAGATCAATTGTTGTCTATATCGTTCCATTAATTCGTTATTTATTTTTTATAGATGGTTATTCATATCGGTCACCCCTCTCTCTCTCTCTCTCGCTATAACGATATATATATATATGTATATATATATATATATATATATATATATATATATATATATATATATATATATATATATATATGATTATTTTAATTTAGACATACATGTACAAAATCTGCAACACTGGCATGTCAATGTTATCGATCAACAGCTGTTATAAAATAATCATATATTAAAGCACGATTGGACATTGGGCACTTTCTATAAGCCCGCTTGAAATTATTTGGATTACTATCCTGTATATATATATATATATATATATATATATATATATATATATATATATATATATTGTTATTGTGTAGGAGATAGTAACAAATGAACGAATTCAGATATCTACAGTAAAGTATTTCCTAAATACTATGAGAGAGTAATTTCTCTTAAACAGTGTTTTGTCACTAAGAGCGTATATATTAATAACATCTAATATATAATTATCCACTGACACGTGTCTCCACTGACTGAACCTGTTGAGATTTGAAACGTCGACCACAGTTGCTACAGTCTGGCATCCTTACCGTCGGTAACAATTTATATATATATATATATATCTGCTCGTGTGCTTATATATAAGTTTATGGGTAGCTGTGGCAATATAGGTGTTCACGTCTGTGTAATTATATATATATGTATATCACATTGTGTATACATATATTTATCTATTTATATATTCATAGTAATATGTGTTTTTATAGATCTATCTCTGTATATGGATCTCTCCACATATATGTATATATATATGTATATATATATAACGATATATATGTATATACATATATATATATATAACTATATATATGTATATATATATATATATATATATATATATATATATATTATGGAAGCATATGTTCATTAAGGCACACGTTATGAAACAACAGGGAATGGTTCTGCTTAATAATGCTTTTTTTCATTTTATCGATATTTCGGATGGTCCATCAAACATTTGTTTTCAATTGTTGTCTATTTTATCCGTAGGTTTTATGTTCTATTCTCCGCGGATACTTTCGATTCATTCATGTAATAATCTTAAGGCGGGAAGATGTTTGGTGCTCAGGTCGTCGAATAGTACGATATGGCTTTTTAAAATTAAATATTGGTGATGAGATGCGGTATGCGAGACGTAATTACGTGCAAACGCATGCCGAAAATTACATTATGTTATTGTTTTAACAGCTAACGTTTTATTAAAGTTTATGATTAAGCTTGACACTTTACAATTTTGTTGCTAGTTTCGTAATTAAAAATGTACATGGTAGGATATATAGTACTTCAAGATTTTTCAGTTTTTTGACATTAGCGGCGTAATTTATAATTTATGTTTTGTATATGAAGAGATGTCTAAATTGTTAATAGGGTGCAGCTATGTTCTTTAAAGCGTTGGCAGATAGAACTAGAGTTGGAGAGATGCAATGTAAAACCTTCAAGAAAGTGTAGTAGTAGTAGTGTGGTGAATGCAACAATTAGATTTTTCATTGTTGGAGATACATTCTCCAACAGGGCATTTGAACTGATATATTACGTGAGTTCGTCCTACGAAGGTTTTGGGTGTGAGAAGTTCCATTTTTAATTATGTGTTTAGATGTTTTGAGTCCTTTGTAATAAATGGCGAGTCTGATGTTTGTATTACTATTGACGAGTGATATATGTCTATGTATTATGTTTTAAAAATATTTTTCATCCAATTAATACGTTCGGACTCATTGATTAAAATTATCTATAAGTTAATACAGTGTGAATTATTTAGCTGGTATTTTCTTAGTTTTTGATAATTAATTAAATTTGTTTTTCTAAAATATAACTACGGAATTAGTTTTTAATTAGGAATTGTTTAATGTTTTTAAATTCATTGAAGAATATTTATCTGGTTGAAGAGATTTGTTTTGTTTAGTTTAATAAAGTTGTACGCATTTGTACTTTATATCGATGTGAGTTTCGTTTCTGTAATTTAGAATGCATGAGTTAAGACGTAGTTGAGAAGTGATATGCTGACTTTAAACGCGTCGGTACAGAGACAAACCATGCTGAATACTCAACTCGCCAAAATACAGAATATTTATGTATATATGAATATAAGTTATGCTTTGGTATTGTTTTTGGTGATAGTGACAGCGTATAAACGCTAACTTGTTTGTGACTCACTCCCCAAATGATAAGACAGTTACCTCCATTGCATGCAATTTCTGCATTACGTCGCCCCATTAAGAGACGTATTTGTTTATGTATTCATTTATTTATATTATTTTTTTTGTTTCATACGTATAACTTTTATGAGGTCGTCAGAAATAAAATGTCCATATCATTTTTATAAAGTACATACACTAAATGGCACGTGTATAACGTTAAGTCCAATTGGATGATTTGTAAACAAATACACTTTATTTAAGTAGAGCTGCTGTCGAAAGTTAAAAAAAAACACAATACAATCATCTGAATATTGTGTGTTGATAGGGAATTGTTTTCTGATGGAATAACTACTATTCAAGCAAAGACATTGCTTGATAAGTGTTATTCGGACGATATTCCTTAATAAAATATAGTTGAACAGTGGTATGCTGACTTTAAACGCGGTGTACAGACACGACTGGTTTGGAAGACTCAAATAGTCCAAATCCCGCAGTAGTTCCGAAAAAACATAAGAAAGTCACAACTTCGTTTATGTCGATGGTAAATTGTAGTTAACTCAAATAATAGATGACTTGAACATATCAGAAAGCAATTTATACACAATTAAGTTAGCATTTGTGAATGAGAAAGCTGTTTTCAACGTGGGTGCTCGCTTGCTTACAGACGATCAAATACAAAAAGACCTCGACAATACAGAGCGTTATTTGTAACTGTTTTAACGCGATCAAAATAGTTGTTTTTTTGTATCATTACATTACAATGGCTGACAGTTGTCAACTTGGTTTCAGCTCTATTGGAAAATCATCCAAAGCGATCAAGGGACAAACATCAGCATGATATTTTTCGGTCTCCTTATTTTAGGATGCGTAAAGTATTGTATTCATCTATTACTCTGAAAAATAAAGAAACAACACTAGCCAAAAATTGCATATAGTTACTAATGCGTTTAAATAAATAAATCGCTCCAAACCGAAAGAAAAAAACGCACCGTGTTACGTGGATCACAACGATGGCAAACCATCAGGAATTGGATTTCGAATTACTTCTGCACCCAACACCTATTTTCCAGATGTAACAAAAAGCGAATACTGTCCGTTTGCATACTGAAAAAAGATGCTCCAGGAAAATAGGTATGTTTTCAAAGAAATTTGGAATATTTTAAGATTTACGACCAATAGTTCTACCAGATAGCATGGAATTTTTAAAGAATAAGTGTATGACCCTAGAAAGGGTATATGTACATAGACACAGTCGAATTTTTTTCTTATTTATAATATATATATGTACATACTTATTAATGTATTTATTTATAATATATATATATATATATATATATATATAAATATGTGTTATTGTTTATTTATCTATGTACGTATACGTTTCGTCCTTTTTCAATCGGGACTCTTCAGCATGGAGATATGACTATTCACTACCGGTCACACGATTCGAAACCCTAGGTTACAAGTATTTTTCAACCCAAATCCAACGTCGCTGACCGATCGGCGAATTCTGAATAGCTTATAAACAATGATAATTTTAACACATTTAAAGCGGCGAGACGTACAGGCATTCTACTTCTATAAGGGAAGGAATGATGCATATAAAGCAAGTGACGTCATGCTGTGTTAGTACTGCCATTTACAGTGCTCTACATTTTTACGAGGAGCTTTAAATATAAATATTTGTTATTGTTTATTTATCTATGTACGTATACGCTTCGTCCTTATTCAATCTGGACTCTTCAGCAGAGAGATATGACTATTCACGTATTTAGGAAAGTGTTTGTATGCATCTATTTATGTGGTCATTTGTGTGTTGCTATATATATATATATATATATATATATATATTGATAATGAGTACTGATTGTAATGCAGGCTCTGCCTGCATAGTCTTTCATTGTTTTGGCTTTGTTTTAAATTAGTAAAACTGAAGATAGCCACACCAAGAAATAAATGCACTGGAGCATTTTACAAATAACTTGGTGCAAGTCGAAACAATTGTATGCTGTACAAGAAACAAGTTCATGAAACGATGTGAGTCTGTCCTATTGTAACTTTGGATGTTATTGCTAATTACCCCCAACTGTGATACAAACTTTTTTTAATGAACACCCCGTCCTAATTAATTTCTGCCCAGACACCAGGTAAGTTTCGCTAGTGTATAGGTATATATATATATATATATATATATATATATATATATATATATGTATTTATGTATTATATATATATATAGATATAGATATATATATATAGATATATATTATAAATATATATATATATGTATATATATATTATAAACATATATATGTATTATAAATATATATATATATATATATATATATTATAAACATATATATATATGATATACATATGTATGTATGTATATGTATATGTATATATATATATATATATATATATATATATATATATATATATACATACATGTTAAAAAGAAAAATGTAAACCAACAATCTGTACTGTAATTTATTACGTTCAGGAACGGAAGGCATCAGACACATTTTCGATGGCTTTTCACATGTCAACTGGAAAGTGAGAATAACTTGCACTATTTTGACAGTCTCAAGGGGTTATGAGGAGGGAAGAATGTAATTGGGGAAGGAAGAGTTTATCGTACTTATTGGATAGGATAGCTACCAGCCGACAATAGTAGCCGAATCAGAGAAATCCTCCCATTCAACACTTTCTGGTCACTAGCCAGTCACTCAGAATGGTTAGGAATAATTGCCCGTCCTTGTTTTAATCAAAGTATCTCACAGAAATGCAAAACAAAAAAGATACAGTCATGAGTTTAAAAATTAAAATAAGCTAACGTCTATGCTAGTTCCCTATTTAATATTAAAATAATTTAAGCAAAGTAAAAGTGTTGTAAAAAACATCTCTGTAGCGTTTAGAGAGACATTTATCTAAATATATATACTTTATAACAATTTTATCATAAATCTCTTACGATATTTAGCATTAGGTTATTGGGGCATGTAACACATATTAAAATTGTAGCTAGTGATGGGTTATGGTGAAAGATGATTCTAAATTGATTATTATAAGAGACCAACTTTGATCTCATCAATCCCACTAATAATAATCAGATATAGAACTACAGCTCTACTGCACAAGTGGAAAAATCACGGCAAGTGGACCCACATATATGTCCCCCCCCAAGATATATATATATATATATATATATATATACAATACCCATATATACTTATATCTATAGATATGCATACATAAATATACACACGTATACATACAATGTCCGCATTAAGAGAATTGTGTGTCGGTATTATGAAAAAGAGGAATGTAGCGGCACACACAAAAGGTGTAGTGGTATTAAGTGAATGCGCTAAAGGGCTCTATGGGTGCACGTTGTTGTTCAATGACCATTGTTCTTGTAGTAATTGAAATCTATGTAATAACCCATGTTCACCTATTTTCTCAGTTGTTTGTATTTGATTAGTATACGATATATCTAATGTGTATAAGCTTACGGTTCCTGGTTCAAATAGGCTGTTTGTCTCAAATGTATGTATATATATATATATATATATATATATATATATATATATATATATCTAGCCACTAATGCGTACATCTTATCTAATGTGTTATCATGTTAATATTTAAGTATTCTAATATTCTCTAGCTATAAATTATATCTATGTTTGAAGATACTAGAGATGTTGGAATTGTAGAAATTTAGTCAGGAGACCACCGATGTTGTAGATAAACACATATACCTACATTTTCGCAGTTGGTTCAATCGACCTCTTTATCTAGATATAGTTCTATATATCAATATATATATCTTTCATCTCAACTTCATAAAAACTCATCTCTATGTATTGCTTTGTAGATATATATATATATATATATATATATATATATATATATATATATTTTAAAATTACGAATATAGATAACGCTTTCTAAAGCAACAACACATTTTCTTATTCACTTGACACTTTGGCGTAACACTGACGCGTGCTCCGTCCTTGACTAAAGGAACCTTTATCCCATATTCGCTTCAACGACAGACGAATTGAAAGCACCCCCAAAAAGAGATGACAAAAAGTATTTTAATGTATATTTTATTTTAAATTCTGATGAAGTCAATACGTTTAGAAAAATAAATTGAAAAAAAGTCAACTGAACTAAATTTAATTTTATGGTGTTCTAACCGCTTATTTTTTTAGATTTAAAATTACATTATATATATATATATATATATATATATATATATATATATATATATATATATATATATATATATAAAGATAATAATGTTTTTGTATCATTTCACGCCAGTTGAAGTTCTCAGAACTTAAGGCGCTTCTTTATGGGGCTAAAATCTAATCTCTATATTAGATTAATAGATATTCGCGTATTACATTACACTTATTCTTTAACTCTCAAGCGTTGATATTGTAAAGAAGTTAAGAATACTAATTTTATTTTGCACAATTGATTATCTGATATTATATCTTTTGCTAGGTTTCTTTGTCTTACCGGGGTCCAGAACAAGTATTCATCAAGTCTGGTGGAATATCTAGCTAATTTATGTAACTTGATGTAACATCACTAGAAGATGCACATTTCTTGTATAAGGAAGTGTGTAGTCAAATCAAGGGGATCTTATTTAAGCATCGTTTACTATGGGTTTTTTATAATATTTGGTCAGGGTTTAATTGTAGGGTATAGTATCGTCATGTCAGGTATTCCTGACAAAGCCTTTTACAGAGAGACCGAATATAATCGAAAATGGTGTCTAGAAGGCAATTCAAACTCTCCTACATAACTTTAAAAAATGTTCTTATCTTTTTGTTTTTGCTGGTGATGCTGCATTCCAGCGGATGTCAGACATTCCCCCGCTATTTAAGACACTCCAGCCAATGTTAGGATTCTATTCATCGCTTTAAGTGCAATTGTTTGTATCTCTCTGTTGCACTTTATTCACCGGCTATATTCGCTAGGTAGTTTTTGTACCTTCTTTTTGACTAGCCTGGTTGCTCCTATAATTACTGGAAATATGTAGATATCCCTGTAATTCTAGTTCCATTTGATATCGTACATGAGACGTTTGTATTTCTTAATGTTTCTCTGTTAGCTCTGTTTAAGCCAGCATCATTAGGGATACTGACTCTAAGTAGGGTTGCTACTTTCTCCCTTTAGTCCCATACCACTATTTCAGGTTTTACAGCTACGTGTTCTTGATATGTAGCTCTATAGGCTGTGTAGGCATAATGGATAGTGTAATACTTATTTTCAACTGTTCTTTCTGGTATATGTTCAAAGGACTTGCTGCTATACTCGGTATTAAACTTATACATATGGTCTAGTGAACGTATTTGCACATTGCGTGATGTCACATTGTATAGTAGCCATTCCCCAGCATAACCTTGCAATAGATGTAAAGTGGCTGGCAGTCTGAACTTCTGTGTGGCAGAACCTGCACTTGTTGTCATTGTGGCGATCACTTATTTTTTAAAAGCATTTATCGTCAAGCCTAGATTTTGTGCAGCAAGTATCTTAATCATAGTGGAGCGAACCTCGTTTCAACTAGTCTACAGATGCTTTCTTTATGTACATATTCCTAGGAGAGTTAATCCAGAAAATATTTAGCACATTGTTAATTGGCCTATTTTTTCCAGTTTTCTGCAATGGAAGTTCTTGGTGTATTTCTGGCGGCTCTTCCAGGCTATTTCTGTGGCGGGCTATTTTTCGTTTCTGCCTCATTTGTAAGACATACCTGGCCAAAATATTTGGCCAGTTGTCACTTGGTGTTGGTACAATCATAAGGTTTGTGTTCGGGGAGCTTATCCGATATTCGCCGGTGCTCACAGTAGTGACTCGATGTTGATGGTCAAATTCTGAGAGACACATACCTCATGCTCCTCTTGGCAGATACAGCCTTGTTAGACACTGGTTTCTGTACATTATCTGTACAGTGTCAACATTTCTCTCAATTTGTTTTCTAGTCTATTTATGTATTTTTGTGGTCAATCAATGATGCTAAATCTGTATGTTATAACTCGCATTAATAGCAGTTATTTTGTTTTTGTTTCTAAGCTGTGTTTTGCATTTTTTCTAACACGGTGTGCATATTCCCTGCACATTTTTCTCTCATGTTTGCCTGTTGAATTGAATCAGTTTCTTCTATGACAATATACTTGCATTGTTATTGGTTCTAAAGGTATGTAATGGCAGTATCTTCATCAAGCTGTTTTCTGTTTGGACTTTCTTCCATACTGGATAGAGCAAAAATATGGTACGTCAATGAAAATTAGTAAGACCTTCAAATGGAAGCAAATCGGTATTTTCAGTTATGATCATTTATTTGCGCTCCAAATATCCAGCATAACAACGGATTGTTTCTGAGACGATATATCTTTATTAATATCGGGTTCTTCATCAGCACAAGATTTAGCAATCATATAAATGCTAGCAAACTTCATCATGACTATAGAGTTTAATACTCACAAGTACACAGCAGATTAGAAATAATGACGGAGATAAGAGTTATCGATACACACATCAGTACAGACAGGGTAACATATATTTAGGGATGTACAGTCAGACTCAAAGTGGAAAAAATGTAGGTAACATTGCATGCAAGAAGACCCATGCAAGTAATAAGAAAACATTTATCTTTTTTCATATATGACATAAAACCATTGGACGATATATTTATATATATATATATATATATATATATATATATATATATATATATATATATATATATTATTGCACGCCCCGAAGAAGACAGGTTTAACATAACTCCTAGACTTTCTTAAGTGTGGTCGAAATACGTGAGATTATGTATAGCTTTAATCTGTTGTCAATATTTTTGCCCAGTTTGCCGTGTTTTTATTTGTTGTTGTTGTTTGATTGTTTGTCAAGCAAGTCGGACATCTGCAAAGCTCACGAAAATCGTGCCATGATTATCTCGTCGTCATGAATTTCTCTTCGTTGGTCGCAGCTATTCGTTAACCTTAAACATTATAGACGTTTACTCCCGTCACTGAGAACAGAAAGATGAGAGGTTGCATGCGAAGTCGGTTAAGGTTTAGCCCACGACGCACAATGGAATAGCGTTGAGGCAATGTTGACACTTATACTTTTAGGTTTGCGGTTCCGCGCTTGATACGCATTCGCTTGTTACATGCAGATGCAGATACTACCAGAGGATGACGCATCTTGATGTAGACTACTTCTTGATTTTTGTCAGGGCCCTGTTAGCCAGGTAACTGACAGCACTACGTTTCCACCGCCCCTATCACGGTGTGAAAGAGTTGGATTTTAAAAGGGGATCGTTTTTGTCGGTCTTCGTATACTTCCACCGCAGCGTCAAAAGTTATCATTTTTCTTGATAGTTCTTAATGTTGGTGATGTTATTGTTAGTGTACACAAGACGCAAAAGAAAACACGTACAACCAATATAGTTATGTTTTACTATGTTGTCTTTGTCAATAAATGGTCGATAAACAGTGTTTAGTTGTATGCTGCTTAGTGGTTCGTATATTTGTAATACTCTGCAAATACCTTATTCCTTCAGTTGTAAAGCTAGTCCATACTAAACACGAAAGAACATCACTTATTATCATTTGGTTATACAGTTTCTCGTTGTAGATTACTTCAAGTAATGGGATAGAAATAACTTCGATCGTCAGTTCGTCGTTACTTCAGTAGATCGACTGTATTCGAATCTCTGGGGAAGGTTGCGTGTATATTTCCATTGGTGTATGTTCCTGGCTGCGTCAATCAGTTCGCCTGTCCATCTTTCGTGCTGTCTTTCGTGTTTCTCCTATTCGCGTCTTGTCTGTCTTTATATATATTAGTCTATATGAATTATCTTGCTTACGTGATGATTCAGGTCAAAAGAAATATTCGCATTTTCGATTTTTTTAAACCCAAAGATGATTCTGGTCTGGATTTTAATATGCCTGGTTATTGTTTACTTAATGACTTTTTTGATCGGAATTTATATACCTTTTGCGTTGTTTTTATTTAGGAATTTTATTTGTCCGCAACAACATATAAAATGTATCTGTCCACTGTCCGTTGACTAATTAATTAAGGCGATATTTTTCTCGGTCAGCACCTAGCATATGCTAAGGCATTGTCAGCAGTTTAATTGTTGCCGTGAAAAAGAGAACATGTAAGTAAAAGAATATGCACATTGTTTGGGGAATGTTATATCTCAAGGAAGTCGGGAGATAAAACAAGCGATGTTTCTTACCTTGAGACAATAGCTAACACAGCAGATAAAACATGATAAGCTATCTACTTATCTATATATATTCAAGACGTTTCTCTGTCAAAAACTAGTATATTTTCAGAAATTGTGAGCAAGCACATTGTCGTGATACAGAGGAAGAGTTGTAACGAAACGCTATTAGCATTGTTGAGAGAATATTCCAGCTTTTTATCCCAAAGAAATCGTGTTAGATGATAACATAGGCGTGTTTTAAATCTTACTCCCATAGCACACACAACGCAAACACAGTCCTGATACCTTTCAGACAAAGCTCTTATCGATCTATTTACCTAAATATCTCCCTAGCGTTCAATAACTATTTCTCGTTATATATATATATATATATATATATATATATATATATATATATATATATATATATATAGCGCTACATACCTGAGGTTTGTTAGCGATTGGTACGAAGGTTGCGTGACAGGAGCCGGAAGCTGTTCAACAACTTGTGAGATCAAAACCAAAGCCGGTATGTAAACAGGTTGTCAGTCGAGGCTAATCACGCACGATGCGACGTTGTAGGGCGTGCAATGTTTTTGTTTTATACCCGGATGGGAAGGATGAAATGAAATGTTTATCGAATTATATATCTATTTCGAAATATGTAGATGAATGTAATTTATCTCTGCACAAAGCCGAAGCCTCGTGCGTGAAGCGGCCCCAATGCGTTTGTCGGTATGAAAGGAACTTTTTTTTTTATATAATTTTAAAATTGAGCGATAATTGCTCCGGCGATGTTGCGTTCTATGATCGATAATTTGAGGAATTCTTCAAAAAGGGACAAAATCGATAGTATTGATTAAATTAAGCATTTTGAAATTGTTTCAACCGAATTGTACGTACTACTATTCTTATAATACTTTTTTGAATACATACATACTAACACACACACACACACACATATATATATATATATATATATATATATATATTAAAACAAGTATGGTGAGATTACTGTACATGATCTATCTTCTTCTCTTAATATCTGTTTACATATACATATATATATATATATATATATATATATATATATATATATATATATATATATATATATATATATATATCTATGTAACGGCCTAAACTTGACGTGTATTAGTGATTGATACGAAGTTTGCTTTACAGCAGTCGGAATCTGTATATGAATGCGGATTACTTGATTCGACCATAACTACTTGGGTTGCCCATTCTGCTAAGGGAGATGACATGTTGCTATTAGCTTGAATGAATAGCTATTCTGAAAATTGAGCACTCTAGTCATCTGCTAATGCTTATATTAGCATTATACATATATATATATATATATATATATATATATTTATTTATTTCGTTTAATATTTTAATAATAGACAAGTTTTTGACTACTTGTGTCTATACAGGTTTCGCTCAAGCTGTAGGCTGCGCCTCCTCAGACCAAGTTGTCATGGTTACAAGAAAAGGATGATTATTTTAACAGGAAACTTATGAATAGCAAAAAGAGCAAGTGACAATTTGACTGTAAGTATTGTTAATGAACGCCGGGATAAATGATTGGATTCTCTTTTAAAATTATTTCATCATCTTACTGTTTAATCTCTTTGAATTATAAAGCACTCGAACATTTAAAATACGAGTAACTGATTTAAGCTTTGACAAGCCATCCCATAGAAACATGGATCAGTAGACACATAGATCATCAGTGGATCATACAGATTTCCCAGGTTTTTTTAAGTATATATTAAATAACACACCTGATTTGAGAAAATGTTTGCATGCTGGAAATATCGTTTTGTTTTTATGGGGTTGAACAGTTATATTATGTAAATTTCCTTTGGTTCTCCTTGAAAGATAAGGATACCCAAGCTTAAATCTCACACACACCTTAAATATATTAAACGGACAGTAGTCATTCCTATTAGAATTGGTAGAGGAAAAAAACATAGTTATGAAATTGTTATTTAAATTGATGACACAAAATGATGATTACACTCGGCGTAGAGATAACTAAGTCGGTGTCGTCAACTTAGACCATGTAATGAGAGGTGGTAGTTGCAAAGTGATATCGACGTGGACTCACGACCTGGCTGTGCCAAGTTCGAATACTGTCAGCTCTATAGCACCACATTCTCTAAAGATATTGAGCACGTTCATGTGATCTTTCGTAAATGTATCTGATTTTTGAAATAACCGGGTAAACCCATGCTGAAAACATAATTGAGCCGGCTAAATATGTTGCGCCATGCAGATTCATATGAATTCACTTTTTATCTCATACAGTGTTAGCTTAACATGTGGGAACGTAACGAGATTGCCGTGGGAGATAGAATAAATACTACTAATACCACTACGAGTAGTATTAATAATATTAATATTATTACTACTATTACTACTTACTCTGAATATTATTATAGCTACTACTAATATTACTAACAACAATGAGGATAGTTGGTATCGAAAATAGGCTATCAAAATATAGGTTCTTGATTTGAATACGAGTTAACGGCCGTTTTCTTTAGGAATTCGAGGCTCAATCTTGTTTGACAGTCTGTAAGTAATGAAACTAGGACATTGGCTATTTTGGTTAAATAAGAATGTTTAAAGCAAAAAGAGATGTTGACTGATTGGAAACGATCACTCCAATAAGTAGCAACATCTCACCCCATCACTGTAAATGGCCACATATGCTGTCTTTTTTTTAGTTTAATAGCTTCTGTTCGCGCACTGCGTACCTGTGTAATTTTCTCTCTAGTGTCTGTTTCTCTGATGTACCAACATGCAGAAATTTAAATGTAATGTGAAGTACATCTAGCTATAAAACACACCACTAAGAATGCCTACTATTCATCTAGCTTCTAATCACAGTACCACTTTACATTACAGGGGCAATATACATTGTTTAGAGTGAATACATTTTAAAAAATAGTGATGACGTCCAGTGCTTTGCTTCCCAGTGAGGCTGTGGCAGTGATATACATGTATATAAATGAAGAGGCGAGAGACTAAGATAATGTTATTATACACCAGAAATAAAAATAAACCACGTGAAATCCTTTGTGCTAAGAATCATTAAATTGATCAAACCTAGGGGGAGATACTGCTGGCATAGCCAGACGAAATCCATCAACAGAAAGAGAGTAAAAAGTGGATCTTGGGTTAACGTTTGACAGCCTCGTACCTATCGCTTCCCTTATTTTGTACTTTGATCCTCACATTGCATGAGCGATGTTTCTGACAAATAAAGAATAAGTACTGCTTTCTATTGAGCGTTTGCTACTTTGAAGTAATATATTTTAGCTCCTTACTTAAAGTGGTGTCATGCCTTGTCTATAGCGATTTCTTTAAAAAAAGTTCACAGTCAAGTGTTGATTTTTAATTTTATATAATGTGGCATTCTCAACGAAGATAAATGCTTCGTAATACAAAATCCTAAGAAGAAAAGTTATAAACATTACAGACGTTCGCACGCACTTCCCATAAAGAAGATAGGGGGTACAACGTCGCAGGAAGACCTCAATCCCCACCTGGTTTACTGCTTAAATTGTGAACAACTACATCTGTTCCGAGTACGTATTGAATTGCAAAGAGCGACCTTCTATGTGTTTAAACGCCAAATTCATTTATACATATTTAATCATATTATTTGCATGCAAAATTATAATAATGTTCCGCGAGAGTTTATGTTTTAATCTTTGATATTTAAACAAGAAAAAATTCACACTTTAAGGAGTTTGATTTAATTTACTGAAAAACTAAACAATTTTGATTCAATTTTCTTCGAAAGGTCTTCGAATAGTCGACCTTAGTTCGAAGAGATAATTTACCTTGAAGCAAGCAAAATAAAACTATATAAACACACACACATATATATATATATATATATATATATATCATTATATATATGTACACATATATACATATATGTGCATATATATATATACATATATTTCACTGTTTGTGCGTGTTGTTAACTTTGAATTATACATGTTTATTGTTTCTTAATCAAATCATAGGAAGGTCACACACTATGCTATCTTAAGTTATTCTCATACATCATTCAAAATCCAATGATTTTATTAAATCTAACTTATTTTAAACAAAATATAGTTTTGTATTAATAGTAGCAGGAACACCTGGTGTTGCTCAGGAATGAAGAAATATCATAGTATATCGCTTACTGTCACATATTAACCTTTAATTGCCAATTTATAAACAAAATTAAAAAAATTAAAATTAAAACACCATATTTGTTGTTCAATCTCACGGGAAAATAACAAAAAAAAACAATACAAACAATAGAACCGTGCGGACAAGTTATGCGGGTCAATCTATGCCGATTCATACGAATTTAATTTTATATCACTCATAGTAGACTTGAAATGGGGGATTTTACCGGAAATACACATAAGAGGTAAAACAAGTACTACTACTATTACGACTACTACAAATAATAATAATAATAATAATAATAATAATAATAATAATAATTATAATAACACAAATAATAATAATAATAATAATAATAATAATAATAATAATAATAATAATAATAATAAGAAGAAGAAGAAGAAGAAGAAGAAGAAGAAGAAGAAAGCATACGACAGAATCCCTCAATCATGGATAATTGAATGTTTAAAAATGTACAAGATACCCAACAGGATTATTAATTTCATCAAAAAAGCAATGGAAACGTGGATATTAGAACTGACAGCTGGAGGACAATACTTGACGGAGATAAAAATACAGAGAGGCATTTTCCAAGGAGACTCCCTATCACCACTACTGTTTATCATAGCCATGATGCCACTCAATTACATACTCAGGAAATGTGATGCTGGATACAAGTTCAGAGGTAGAGAACAACGAATAAACCATCTCATGTACATGGACGACCTAGAGCTATTTGCAATAAGTAAATAGGAACTGGAAAAGCTGATAAAAAACAAACAGAATCTTCAGTCAGGACATTCAAATGAAATTCGGAATGGAAAAATGTGCATTGCTAGAGAGTAAACAAAGTTAAAATTGGAGACGACTAAGGACATGGAACTGCCCAACCAAGAGCAGATGAGAGCGCTGGATGAACAAGAGAGCTATCAATATTTGGAAGTTTTGGAAGCAGACACAATCAAATCAACAGAAATGAATGAGAAGTTTGGAAAAGAGTACCTGAGAACAAGACAGCTCTTAGAAACACAATTATATTAATCAAAGGAATAACTACCGGGCAGTATCACTAATGACATATTCTGGACCATTCATCAACTGGACTAAAGAAGAACTCAGGCACCTTGATCAGAGGACTAGAAAATTAATCACTATGCACAATGCACTGCATCCAAAAGACGATACATACAGATTCTACGTGAAGAGAAACGAAGCGGGAAGAGGACTGGTAAGTATAGAAGACTGTGTGGACGACACTAAAAAGAGCTGGAGAAATATGTAAACCAGAACACAAAAAGGCTGATCACCGCAGCAAGAGATACTGTCCCAACGAACAACGCAGAAAGCATCGAAACTGGACAAAAAACAGACAAGAAAAGAAAAATGGGAAGAAAAGCAACTATATGGACGCTTCATAAGACTCACAAGAGAAGAAACCAACGCAAATAGCTGGACATAGCTAAGAAAAGGAAACTTGAACAGAGAAACGGAATCTTTACTGATGGCTGCACAGAACAATGCGATTAGGACAAACTGCATTAAAGCTAAAATAGATAAAACCCAGGAAAACAATAAATGCAGACTGTGTGGACAAAGAGACTAAACAGTAAATCATATAATAAGTTAATGTAGCAAACTTGCTCAAAAAGAATACAAGAACAGGCATGATTGTGTTGGGAAAGTAATACACAGGGAACTTTGCAAACAATTGAATTTCGAATATGCAGACAAGTGCTACAAACATAAACCAGAAACAGTATTGGAAACCGAAAAACACATCTTCTGGGATATGGATATACAAACAGACAAACTCATACAAGCAAGGAGACCTGACGTTATTATAATAGAAAAAAAGGAAAAATCTTGTAAAGTCGTAGACTTCGCCGTTCCAGCAGTCCACAGAGGGAAGATCAAAGACACGGAAAAACGAAGTAAATACACAGAACTAGCCAGAGAACTAAAAGGAATATCGAGCATGAAGAAAGTTAGTATAATACCAATAATCGTAGGAGCACTAGGAACAATCCCCACAAATCTGGAGAAAAGACTGGGAGAAATTGGAATCATGGGACTATCGAAACCATACAAAGGACGGCAATGATAAAAACAGCTGCAATATTAAGGATACTCCTCGAATGCGGAAACTAACACGCATAAGCTACAAAGGCTAACCAGTCACAAGGAGTTTACAACGGAGTAAACAAAACCACACGAAGAACACCACAACAAGAACCAAGGAACAGTAACTGCAAGAAACAGCACTTCATAATCCTCCCCCCAGTAAATTACACCGGCTTCAGCTATCACTACACAAAAATAAACCAAAGAAACAAAATTACAAGAAACACTGTAAGCTCCTTCCCTCTCTCCCCACACTTCCACCCAATTTTTTTTTAAATTAAAAAGAATTAACAATGTTTTTTAATAAGCAAAGAGAAAAGGAAAAAAAATAAAGAATTGTAAGGAAAGGAAGGAAAAAAATTTTAAAATTAAAAGAATTAAACTTTCTTTTTTTAAAATTAATTTTAAAAAAAATATATATTTATTTATTTATTTTTATATATATATGTTTTTAACTGGTGCTGACACCAGACAAAACATTTGTAGAGGGTCGAGGTGGATAGGAAGACTGAGGAGGGACAGCACAAACCAGATCTCCACTGGAAAAGTGCACAGAATGCTGGGACCTTGGGGAGGTGTATTGCCCCCCAAATCCCAGAGAAGACCAGTTGTCCTTACCAGCGAGAAATCAATGGTAAGAGGCTGTTGCGATACCGCATCGTTATCGAAAAGAGGTGAAGAATACTGGAAATCTGGGGAGACTTGTTGTCACTCAGACTCAAAGAAAATACCACTGGTTATTGTCGGTGAGCAATCACTGACAGATATCTGTGTGAGAACTTCTAGTGAGTACAAAAAACACTCATACTAATTACGATAATTACAAGTGGAATCTGTGGAAATTCCATATTTTTATCCTTCATCTGTTTAATATTGGTGCCGTGCTTTGTAATATGTCTATTATATGGACGTCTGGAGCGAACGCAAACCCAACGATAGTGTTATCCCACGTGTGTTCAAACTGAAACAAACTTATCTAAGTTCTACGGTAGATGTAATTTTAGAATAGTTTTAGTTACATTGGTCTTACTCCAAAACACTTGTAAAGTTTGTGACATATTTCCATAATAATATAGTGATATCTGCGTTCGCATCAGCCGTCTATAGGGACGTGTGATGCGAACGTAGATCATACTATATAATTGTGCTAGCTTTTGACAAAATAGATACTATACTGGGAGCCTAGCCCGAAATCAAGAACGTGTATTTAAGTTCAATTCTCACGTTCAAGAGCAACATCAGTAAACATTTTAAAAAATACATTGCCAGCGATCTAGCGATTTCATCTTTAAAAACAACTGGTAGAGGGTGATTACGTGCTTACGAACATAATATTTAATTAGCGTATTATTATACAGAGTATAATAGCAGTAACGACGAGAGCTGGCTTTGTCATGAAATCACAACATCCAAATGTTGGTTAATAATTGAAATACACGTTCGCGGTCGTTTTTGGAATCAGAGTCTGAATGTTTTGACAGTTTGTGATATTTGAAACTTGTAAAATGGATGTATGGCGCAGACTATTACGCCACGATATTATTGTTAAGCAATAATCCTTAATCATTAGCATTAGTGTGTTGCCTGTAACACTTTACTCCAGAAATAATTATCTTTTATGTTCGTGCAGGACTTAAATTGCATCCGTGGGGTGATACAGAGATACACATACACTATAAATATAGAATCGAACACCCGTTCCATAAAGAAATAGTGGGTATAATTATCAAATAATTGTAAAAAAATCAATCAGGCATTGAAAAAATAAGCAACATTTTTTACAACACTAAAAATTGTCAAATGCAATTAATAAACAACTAGTGACATTTCAATTTTCTTCTCGGCTCGTATTTTGTGTAATGTTTCATAGGATTGCAGAAAACATGAAAATGTACCTCTGCGTATAAAAATTGAACTCGCAGCTTTCAAGAATGTAGGCTTCTTTTTCTGTTCGGTTTTCTTTGTCACATGTCAGAAGAACGGAAGGAGGTGTACACACACATGGCGTTGTTATTAATTAATGAGTTTATTTGCTAAAGAGGGCACGGTGTCATTTTAGTGTTATTCTGAATTATTTAGTTTCGCTTGCTTTAAGATTGAAACACAAATGGTTGTAAATTGTGTAAAATGTGGGATGATCTTGTTTAAGATGCCATCTTTTTAATATATGTTTGAGTCACAATCCTATATTTTATTTCTGTTGTACTGAGCAAAATATTTAAGGCTGAGTAATGATCACACTAAATTGGAAGTATGACCATCTATATATAACTGACAATCTGCGGATATTTATTATTTTCATAGTGTATCTCTTCGCACTGGATGACGTCAACAAAATGTTGATGTCACACAAAAAGTTGACATCATCCATGAAAACAAAGGTATTGTATAACTGGTCACAGTGAATGCCGCCACAAAATGATGACATGGGTCATTCCATAAGAGACAGAGAGAAGGGGATGTCGTTTATCTAATGAAACAATCTAGACTTCTTGGCGTATAATTATATAATAAAGAGGGTGACGGAAAAAAGTGAATCATATCAGATAACAAGATAATTAAAACAACTGTTTGCTAGCCTTCTAAAATAACTTTGATATAAAAGAAATTACTGTCAACATGAGCAATAAGTTGCGAACAGAAGAAATGCTGGGATTAGCGGAGACGTACTGGTTTTGTTTCTGACTTTCCATTTTCCGAGTCACTCTGCATACTCTATGGACATTTAAGAGGTAAGAGATAAGTTCATATATTTCCTAACTATATATGAGAAAGTCAAGTCATAGTTGCCCCCCCCAAAAAAAAACTAAAGGGATCTTTATAAAATTAAATTATTTCTGTAATTTTTTATATTTGTAACTATGCGAAATACACCTATTTCCTATATCTGAACGACATTAAGTTCAGGCCTGAGTAAATAGGTTTGCTCTGGTTGTTTGTTTTACGGCATATCAACCCTTTTCCTGTTATTTAATGTCGAATCTAGTTATTTTGATAACACCAACACATGTTTCAAGTTCTTAATATCTTCAAATATGTTAGGTCGGTGAGGGAGAACTCCTTCTAATCCAGAGTACCCGTTTATCGATGTTCCGACATTAAATTCACCTTGTGTCTAACACAGCTGCCGTGGAGAGGCAAGTAATATGAACTAAATATATTATATATCGTACATGAATAGCCAGCAGAACATTTTAATCATTCGTGTATATTTCGTAAATAAATAGTCAGTAATTTGTAAATTCTATTCAAATAGTAGGTGGGATCACGACATGTACTGCTGCTTCGGATTAGAGTTGATCTCGAGTAATGGTAACGAAACGGTGAGTCTGCAAGACTTACAACTCTTAAAGGGACACTAAACAAGTGGGTGCACTTAAAGGTCATATCCAGGACCGAATAACAACGAGAAAGGGTGCTAACGTCGTCGACTGCTTAATGAATCACACTGTATTCGTGCGCCAAAGTATGTTGTTATTTTTTTCTGTTTATAGAAACAATTTACGTTACGACACTTTGAGATGGTCTCTCCTGATGAATGCCTCATGCAAAGATCAGCTTTTTCTTACTGAAATAATCATGTTTATATTTTACTTTGATTAAACAATCCGATATTAGGACTATTCCGGTGCATGACTATTCAGTCTTTTACAAAAGGGTAATCATAATACCACCTCTTTTTCACAAATTAGAAGTATGCTCAATCGATCACCCTTCATAAATACTGCCCAGGCGGAACAGTAACTTCACTATACTCATCATATAACGTAATGTAGCATCAATACGCCGTTTCTCACGTTAGATGGGAATCCTTTTGACCCAACTTTATTGCCATTCAACTTCTCGTTGAGAGAAAACAGTTGTAACCTCGTTGAAGCATTGTATGTAGTTTGCTTAATACGTACTGGCACCTCATTTTTTGTTTTCTTTCTCCTTGTTGCTAAGTCCTTGTTATAGTCGAAACGAGGATATAGCAGGTAACGTTCCTTTTACCTCGATATTTGATTTGTCCTTGTAAGTAAGTTACACATAAACACACACTAACGATATACATGTCTCTTTTGTGTTTTAATTTTTACAGCTGCAAGGGATAAGCCAGCGGTTTAGTGATTTCATTCAGAGCCCTTAGTTGATGAACAACCGGTGTCCTCCATCCTTATGTTCTACCACCACACCGGGGAAGCTCCACGGCGAGGTTGATCAATCGATAATAACTTCATCTAACTGCCCCTTCTACAAGGGTAGTTTCTGCAGTGCAGTTCGGTATGGCCTTAGTTTTATGGGCGGGTGATCGCCTGTGTTTATTTACATCTGTACCGGATCGGCTTGCACAGTCACAACAGACGCTGCAATTCGGCAACAGACAAATCTGATGCGCGGGACTCCATAGTATCTTTGACAAACGTATGTCAACAACAACCGTTTTCGTCTTGCCCAACTCTGTCACTAAATTGGCCACTATGTCCCTATTCATTCACACTAACAGTAGTATATTTTCCATATGCCCAGTTTCAAGTGAACTGTTAAGGAAGGTTCTCATCATCTACTACCCGGGTAACAAATAAGTACAGTGCTTCCAAAAAGGTGTTTGGATCGATTAAGTCTATCTATCAAAGAGGAAGATTTTCCTAAATGTATAACTACGTGCGTGGGGATGCCCAATTCATGACCTCATATCCTAACCCGAAGCCATGCTCTTCTTGGTTTTTAATGGAATTCACCACTTTTCTGCTTAATATAAAGTTCCGTAGAAAATACCGCTTTTTACATTATTTTATATCTAACCTGGCTAAAATCACACAGATGCCGATATTACAACATTAATATCCCTTCTGTTTCTTAAAATAATATGCAAAAACACAGTTTTGATAATACAAACTTTGCGCATTTCTGTATTCGATATAATTGATGACTTTTAACATAAATAACAGAAAACTGTTTCGACTCTCCTCCCAATTTAACAACGCGGGAAATCTGATTTTCTTTAAATGTTTAAAACATGTTTTAATGTAAATATTTACAACAAGAAATAACCTCGAGTTACAAGAAGAAATATTCGTAATATTCGCCAATTTAATCTACGCGTTTTGCGATGACAACAATTTTATTCCAACCTTCAACCGTGAAAGACGATCGACGAACCGTGACTTTCAAATATATTATATAGATGCATTTAAAATAAGTGTCACCAATCAATATAGCGATATAAATCCTATCTATTACCGAGGAAAGTTTGGTATATGTTTGTCTCAAAACGAAACTATACTAAAACTTCTATTATTTATTCTATTGTACTATCTTTTAATATTTCAGACTAATACACAGCCTTTTAATGCTCAACTAAAGAGGGTAGTGCAGCATCTGACCTGTGGAATTCTAATACTTTCCCAGGCATTGCTTATTCCTTCTTTTTAAGAGGTATCGGTAACGTAGTATTTGTTATATTTGCTACATCGGGTAATGGTTATCTGTTCTTTTATCGTAATACTATCCTCCCAGGTAGCTCCTCTTTTTCAGAGGCGTGTAGCGTAATATTTGTTCTCAGGTCATGATACCCTTCTCTTAGGAACTACCTGCAACTTAGGGTGGCGGGGTGTGTCTGATCTGTTGTGTCATATACTCCTTCTTTTGAAGGGGTAAAGTAGTGTAGTCTCTCTTCTGTTGTAATGATGTCATACCCCAAGGAATTGCTCCCTCCTTTAGGGATAATGTAGTACCATCTTTGTTATCATGATGATATGCTCCTAGGCATTACCTGCTTTTTTAGGTGTTACGGTTGTGTAGTATGTGTTCTTATGTCATGGGACTATCTTCCCAGTCATTACCTCCTCATTTGGCGGGTAGTGTAGTATCTGTTTATTTCATGATACAATAATACCAGATATCAATGTATTATGTCCTTTCGCCATTACACAATCTTTCTAAGCTACCAAAAAATGCGACCGCAAGGAGAATATTGTTGGTAATTTTTAATAATATGGTTATAAACCTAGAAAAAATGTGGTTTTGAACTAATAACTGAGAGACCGATGACAATACTGATTCAAAGTTTAGCGTGATAGACTGAGGAAAATGCTATTGTCAACCTAAGCTTTATCGATCAACCGGCGTAGAGAGCCGCATATAGAGATTATTTAACGCATCTAAAGGGAGGTGACAGTTGCTAACGACACGGATTGACAACCTGGGTGTACCAAGTTCTAATCCAGTTAGTTCTACGAGGCACTTTCACCAAGATTCTTGGCAACCCTTATTTTATTTTAAGAACCCGATGTATTTTAAGCACGGATTCTATTTACAAATATATCGGGGTAACCAATGCCGACAATAGCATCATCTGCTTTATACGAAATAGATGAACACATCTGAAATAGCATGAGTCCAATCGACCGGGGCTTTTAGTGATGAAAATGCTTTCTATTTCAAGCAAAAGCGTGGCAAACCGACTGACTGAGAAAGACTTGCATATGCATATGCATAGAAGCATCAAAAACATATAATAAAAATTAAGTTAGAAAACAAAAAATTATTAAAAACATTAAATGTTATAGGAAGCCATGTTTTGAACCTAGAGAAATGCAACAATTTTGGATTTTAGTGGAATGGACAAAACTATTTTCTGATTATGATAATTATTATTATTAAGTTTTCTGTTTTGTATTTCGATTCCGGGAAAATGTTAGTAATTTTCATAAACGGTTCCTCTGGAAATGGCTCCGAACAAATTGTACAATCATTTTGCGCAATCTTATTTTTCTGTCGACTTTATTTCTGTAGTTTTCAATTATGATCATTGTTCACAATTTCTATTGTTTGGTTACATTTTTACCTATGCACGTCATACTTGCTTGTCTCTGACTCTTCTTTTTCAACGTATTCCTATTTTATTCTTGTTCTTCATCCGTTTTTTAGCATCTATATTAATCGTTTTATTCTTCATTCTAATTTTCGTTTTCTACAGCCTCTTTTAATTTATGTTTATTTTCCTTCTACTTTTCTCTTGCGTTTTTTTTTCTGTTTTCCTTCTTTGCCTTTTTTCGTCTTCTACTTAATATTCTTTTTTCAGTGTATGTTTCCTTAGTATCTTCTTATATATTTTCTCTTTTTTAGTGTTTTCGTCGTTTCATTTCTTTGTTTTCTCCTTTGTTTTCTTTTTTCATTACTTGGACTTTTTTTGTTAGTTAGTTTTTTTTTACTTTTGTTATTTCTTATCTCCTGATTTTTATTTCGTTTTGATTTTCTTCTACATCCATTTTTTTATTATCTGTTCTTGTTTTTCTTCATACTACTTTTTTTTTTGTTATTTCTACAATTCCTATCTTCTATATCTTTCTATTTACTCTTTTTCGTGATTTTTTTCTTGTCAGTTTTTTCCTTCGTGAGTATCTCCTCCAGATTTATATGCTTATTTTTATTTTCCTTTTTTATATTTTCGTCTCTTTTTAACTCTTTTCATTCGGCTTTTTCGTTACCCTTTTTTGTACCTTCTTCTTTTACTTCACTCTTTTCAGTTTTGAATTCATTTACTTTTTGTTCACGTTTTTTTTATTATTGTTATTTTTTGTTTGGCTCCTGAAGTGTTCCTTCTTATTTGGCTTCTTTTGTCTTTTTCATTGTTTCCCATAATTGTTCACACTTTTTTTCTTTTTATTTTTCATCCCCTTGAATTTTAGCTCGCTTTTCAGGATCTTACATTTTTTTTTTTTTTTTTTTTTTACATGGTTCACCCCAAACAAGGCAGGACGCCACTGTAAACGTAAGGGGCTACTGAGAAAAAAGGAAAAAGGGGGGGAAGGATTGGTGGTTCAGCTTAAATTGGGATCTGAGCAGCGAGGTGTCTGTTTACATTAGTTTTAAATTTCTGCATGTCAGTACTGTCGGGGAAACAGGGGGCAGGGAGGGAGTTCCAGAGGCCAGCAGCACGAGGAAAGAAGCTATTTGAGTAGAATGCTCTCCGGCATCTGGGGACCTCCACAGTGAATGAGTGAGATTTAGTAGAATGTCGAGTTAGTCTAGTGAATTTACGTCGAGGGGGTACCAGAGCAGCACACTCATCGGAGCATAATCCATTGAAGTATTTGTAAAACAAACACAAGGATGCTACATTGCGGCGATGGGACAGGGGCTGGAGCTTAGCTGACAGTGAGGGACCTATTAGGTTGACTACTCTTTTTTGGACTTTGTCAAGGAGGGAGAGACTAGTAGATGATGCACCAGCCCAGATGTGGCAACAATACTCCATGCATGGGCGAATGGTGGCTTTGTAGAGATACAGGATAATGTCAGGTGTAAGGAGTCCACTAGCACGGTAGAGGGAGCCAACCTTCTTTGCGGCAGCCTTGGCAATGTCTTCAATGTATGTGTTCCAATTCATGTTACCTGTGAAGGTTAGGCCAAGGAGTTTGAATGATGAACTCTCAGGTAGGGTGTTATTTGCCATGGCAATCGGTGGTTGGAGAGGCTTCTTGTAGTTGTTGAAGGAAAGGAGCTTTGTCTTTGCGGCATTAAAAGTCACCAACCATTTATGGCCCCAATCCACTACAGCCTGGAGGTCATTTTCTAAGGATGCAGCCATTGCCTCAGATATGATCGCGTCCGTTTTGCCAACATGGCGAGAGTAAAGCGTGGTGTCGTCAGCAAATAAACCGATCTCAGACACTATGTCATCAGGGAGATCGTTTATATAGATCAGGAACAACAAAGGTCCAAGAATAGATCCCTGGGGCACACCAGCATTTATGTCATGTTGTTTAGATGAACGGCCATCGAGGACAACCTGGATTTTTCTTTTGTTTAGGAAGGATCTAATTATATTAAGTAGTTGCCCAGTAATACCGTATGAGCGTATTTTCAGGAGAAGCCCTTTATGCCATACCTTGTCAAAGGCCTTGGATATATCAAGCGCTACTGCCCTAGCTTCACCTGCCTTGTCGAGAGTATGATACATGCGTTCAGAGATGACCGTTAGGATGTCTGCAGTAGATCGTGCTTGTCTAAACCCATACTGGCGGTCGGATAGAAGTTTAGCATTAACTAAGTGACGTACTATCGCTAGATTGATTAAGGACTCAAAGATTTTGGCAAAGATCGGCAGTAGACTGATTGGGCGGTAGTTCTGAGGGTCGGTTCTATTCCCAGTATTCTTGTAGACTGGTACCACAGAGGCAATTTTCCAGCTATCGGGGAAGCAAGATTCAGCTAGGCATTTGTTGTAGAGTTTGGAGAGAACAGGGGCCAGTTCAGCAGAGCATTTCTTTATTGCTATTACAGGTATAAGATCAGGCCCACAAGCTTTAGAGGTGTCAAGGCTTTTTATAATGTCTCTGACCTGGGATGGGGTGATGACCAGGTTATCAAGTGTGGCTTCAGTCCGCAATGGTAATTCAGGGAGAGGGTGGTTACCCGAGTCTAAAGTAGAGTTAGAAGCGAAACGCTGTGCGAGTAGTTCAGCCTTATCAGTGGCCGTGCAAACGACATCATTGTGGTTTGAAAGTGGGGGAATCGTAGATTGACCATTATTCACTACACTATTGTAGATTTTCCAGAAATCGCGAGTACCTAGTTTCTGTGACTGGATGCGTTTTTTTGTTAACTCATTATACCTTCTCTTCGCTTCGCCTATCACAGCCTTGCAATTGTTTCTTGACTCTATAAATTTATGCCTATTAGTAGCTGACTTATTGCGGCCGAATTTACGGAATGCTTGTTGCCTCTCAGAAATGGCAGCTGCACATTCCGAAGTGAACCATTGAGGAGAGTGGGGCTTGCTAAAGAATTTTCGCATGGGGACATAGGCTTCAATGCCTGCTTTGACCCATTCAGTTAATTCGTTTGCACACTGGTTGGCAGGGAGTAAGAAGGTTTCCCGCCATGGGGCGTCACTGATGTGGTCTCTGATTGACTCAAAATCAGCTTGCTCGTAGTATCTTGTTGTTTTGAGCAACGGTTCATCAGCTTTTGGACGACTTTTTAGTGTGATATGTATCATTAGCACAATGTGATCAGCATTCCCGAGTGGGCTATGAGCTTTCGTCACACAAGCCTCGGGTATTGAGGTCAAGAAGAGGTCTAGAAGTGAGGCTTGTTGATCCACACGATCGGGGATGCGGGTCGGAAAATCAACAGTCTGAGAGAGGGAGTGAGCTAAGGAGAAATTATACGTAGAGTTGCCGGCTGCATCAGTAAGGCTGGAGAATCCCAACCAGTCGCGGTGGTGGGCATTAAAATCCCCAAATACATGTATCTGGGCATTCGAGTCTATTAAGAGTGCTCTATCTATGCTTTCAGAGACAGAGTTTAGCAGAGTACAGTCCTGGGACGACGGGGAGCGATATAGGAAATATAAGTAACTAACGTTGTGATGAAAAGTCAATCTAAAGCACATGTAGTCGTAGTCATCTGATTCTAACCTATGTTCTCTAGTCAGCGGGAGGGTGTTCCGAACATAAACTCCTAGCCCGTGCATGTGTTTGTCAGAGTCTTTACGGTAGAGTGGGAGGTAGTCAGTCATGTCAAAGTGGTGAGAAGAGATTGAGGATTGGAGGTTAGTTTCACTAAGAGCTAGGATATCCGGGGAGTTTGTCAGGAGAAAGGTTTCTACGTCGTTGATGTTGGTTCTAAGTCCCCGGATATTTGAGAATGCGAGCCTCAAGGGCGGAGGCGAAAGTGTTGTTTGGGTGCCTGGTTTAGGTTTGATTTTATTTCTTTGTAATGGCATGTTTGCTTTGATTATAGAGTGGATTGGCCAAGGTGGGTACTTGCTTGGTGCCAATAAGCTCACACAACCAGTCCATTAGTCACGACCTGGTCCATGGGGGTTGTGGCCTCGGGAAAGCCCACCGTAGATAATTGCAGGGTCCCTTTCCATGCGCGACATGGCACATACAACTACCCACGGTATTATGCAACTGATGATGGAGCAGCCGTTCTTGGCGCTACCCAAGAGTTTGGGCTCCTGCCCTGTCAGTCGGAAACAGCAGCCAGACAAGCTGTCTAACCTGTACCCTCAACCTGTCGGAACAAGAGAGACCCAGACTGGTCATGTAAGACTTACTAACGAAAAAACTTTCCCCGAGTTGCCCAAATAGAGAGAAAGAGAACGGCGTTCATTGTCCTAGTAAGGAAACAAGGCTAGGCACTGAGTGTTTAGAGGCGTCCCAGCGCTGTTACCTCTGCGCCTGACTAATAAACAAAGAAGGAGTGCAAGGGCCGGCGATAGGTAGAACCTATCTACTCCTTAAGCAATTGTAGGTTTGCAAACCGGATACTTTGTTCGAGATTCCAACTCTAGGAAGGTTGTCGATCAGGACTAAGGAAGCCATCCTCCCCCAACAGTTTTCTGCCACGGCGTGAGTAACTGGAAGAAGGTTTTTTTGTCAGAGATTTCCTTCTCTTAGATGGATAGCCTTACGAGGTCTAACGGGTCCAACACTCCGAGAGGGGTGGAAAAAAAAAAAAAAAAAAAAAAAAAAAAAAAAAAAAATTCCACATAATATACATTATATATATATATTACATATACATATATATATATATATATGTACACATGTAGATAGAATAAGTTCAATTGCATACTAAGAAGGGAACAGTAAGTTGAAGATAGGTTTCCCTCACTCCCCTCTCTTTCAACCCCGAACGAGGTTTCGGTTTCTTCACTGCTAAGGCAGATATGAAATGTGTCTTTTACAAGACTAGCATGCTTAGCTTGGACGATATTCATCCCCTACCTACATTCGCTAGTGAACTACCCCCACCCACCCCTTTTCAAACTTGAACTCAAGTGACCCCTGCAGATTGTAGGCAAGAAAAGAAAAAACATACAAAGTTTTGAACAGCCAAGTATTCTGGAAAGAAAGATTATTTAAGCTAGATTTTCATAGCATGTTAATACATGGATTAATTAAAAAATAAATTCAGAGTAAAAATAATTTAAACACTTAGCTTTTTTTTTTTTTTTAGTTGTTAAATGCCACCCATACATCTCAGCTCTTCAGAGGCAGATACGAAATGTGTCTTTTACAAGACTAGCATGCTTAGCTTGGACGATATTCATCCCCTACCTACATTCGCTAGTGAACTACCCCCACCCACCCCTTTTCAAACTTGAACTCAAGTGACCCCTGCAGATTGTAGGCAAGAAAAGAAAAAACATACAAAGTTTTGAACAGCCAAGTATTCTGGAAAGAAAGATTATTTAAGCTAGATTTTCATAGCATGTTAATACATGGATTAATTAAAAAATAAATTCAGAGTAAAAATAATTTAAACACTTAGCTTTTTTTTTTTTTTTAGTTGTTAAATGCCACCCATACATCTCAGCTCTTCAGAGGCAGATACGAAATGTGTCTTTTACAAGACTAGCATGCTTAGCTTGGACGATATTCATCCCCTACCTACATTCGCTAGTGAACTACCCCCACCCACCCCTTTTCAAACTTGAACTCAAGTGACCCCTGCAGATTGTAGGCAAGAAAAGAAAAAACATACAAAGTTTTGAACAGCCAAGTATTCTGGAAAGAAAGATTATTTAAGCTAGATTTTCATAGCATGTTAATACATGGATTAATTAAAAAATAAATTCAGAGTAAAAATAATTTAAACACTTAGCTTTTTTTTTTTTTTTAGTTGTTAAATGCCACCCATACATCTCAGCTCTTCAGAGGCAGATACGAAATGTGTCTTTTACAAGACTAGCATGCTTAGCTTGGACGATATTCATCCCCTACCTACATTCGCTAGTGAACTACCCCCACCCACCCCTTTTCAAACTTGAACTCAAGTGACCCCTGCAGATTGTAGGCAAGAAAAGAAAAAACATACAAAGTTTTGAACAGCCAAGTATTCTGGAAAGAAAGATTATTTAAGCTAGATTTTCATAGCATGTTAATACATGGATTAATTAAAAAATAAATTCAGAGTAAAAATAATTTAAACACTTAGCTTTTTTTTTTTTTTTAGTTGTTAAATGCCACCCATACATCTCAGCTCTTCAGAGGCAGATACGAAATGTGTCTTTTACAAGACTAGCATGCTTAGCTTGGACGATATTCATCCCCTACCTACATTCGCTAGTGAACTACCCCCACCCACCCCTTTTCAAACTTGAACTCAAGTGACCCCTGCAGATTGTAGGCAAGAAAAGAAAAAACATACAAAGTTTTGAACAGCCAAGTATTCTGGAAAGAAAGATTATTTAAGCTAGATTTTCATAGCATGTTAATACATGGATTAATTAAAAAATAAATTCAGAGTAAAAATAATTTAAACACTTAGCTTTTTTTTTTTTTTTAGTTGTTAAATGCCACCCATACATCTCAGCTCTTCAGAGGCAGATACGAAATGTGTCTTTTACAAGACTAGCATGCTTAGCTTGGACGATATTCATCCCCTACCTACATTCGCTAGTGAACTACCCCCACCCACCCCTTTTCAAACTTGAACTCAAGTGACCCCTGCAGATTGTAGGCAAGAAAAGAAAAAACATACAAAGTTTTGAACAGCCAAGTATTCTGGAAAGAAAGATTATTTAAGCTAGATTTTCATAGCATGTTAATACATGGATTAATTAAAAAATAAATTCAGAGTAAAAATAATTTAAACACTTAGCTTTTTTTTTTTTTTTAGTTGTTAAATGCCACCCATACATCTCAGCTCTTCAGAGGCAGATACGAAATGTGTCTTTTACAAGACTAGCATGCTTAGCTTGGACGATATTCATCCCCTACCTACATTCGCTAGTGAACTACCCCCACCCACCCCTTTTCAAACTTGAACTCAAGTGACCCCTGCAGATTGTAGGCAAGAAAAGAAAAAACATACAAAGTTTTGAACAGCCAAGTATTCTGGAAAGAAAGATTATTTAAGCTAGATTTTCATAGCATGTTAATACATGGATTAATTAAAAAATAAATTCAGAGTAAAAATAATTTAAACACTTAGCTTTTTTTTTTTTTTTAGTTGTTAAATGCCACCCATACATCTCAGCTCTTCAGAGGCAGATACGAAATGTGTCTTTTACAAGACTAGCATGCTTAGCTTGGACGATATTCATCCCCTACCTACATTCGCTAGTGAACTACCCCCACCCACCCCTTTTCAAACTTGAACTCAAGTGACCCCTGCAGATTGTAGGCAAGAAAAGAAAAAACATACAAAGTTTTGAACAGCCAAGTATTCTGGAAAGAAAGATTATTTAAGCTAGATTTTCATAGCATGTTAATACATGGATTAATTAAAAAATAAATTCAGAGTAAAAATAATTTAAACACTTAGCTTTTTTTTTTTTTTTAGTTGTTAAATGCCACCCATACATCTCAGCTCTTCAGAGGCAGATACGAAATGTGTCTTTTACAAGACTAGCATGCTTAGCTTGGACGATATTCATCCCCTACCTACATTCGCTAGTGAACTACCCCCACCCACCCCTTTTCAAACTTGAACTCAAGTGACCCCTGCAGATTGTAGGCAAGAAAAGAAAAAACATACAAAGTTTTGAACAGCCAAGTATTCTGGAAAGAAAGATTATTTAAGCTAGATTTTCATAGCATGTTAATACATGGATTAATTAAAAAATAAATTCAGAGTAAAAATAATTTAAACACTTAGCATATATTGTTATTATTCTTATTTTCTTATTCTATTTCTACATCTCCTATTACTACGACTATAACTGCTGCTACCAATATACTTCTTACAATCAGCGTAGTATTGCTAGTTTTTGTTATTTTTTTATTCATTAATTCTTCTGTTTATTCTTCGTTCCTCTTTCATGTTTCATCTATATTTCCTTTCTCATTCTTAACTTATTTAGTTCATTCTTCTCCACCTTACTACTACTGCTACTATTATTCGAACTAATACTACGACTGTAAATGTAGCTAGCTTTGCTACGAATATTATATATATATATATATATATATATATATATATATATATATATATATATACATATTATGCAATCTCTATTTATATAAGCATAAGTGTGAGTATATGTTTATATATTTGTATGTATAGAATACATTCTTAGACTAATACACTGATCATTAGTAATCTTTTAACACCTCTGCTAGGTGAAAGAGTGAATAATGTGATCTATATTTAGTTTAATTGTGTTTCATGCACAGGGGGCAATAACGGATATGACGCCCTTTGTAAAAATTCCGATATCTCATAAGGTTGTAAAATTATAACAATAAGTATCAAATATCAATTAAAAATATTTCACAAATTTAAGTTCTTATGGAGTCTTTTAAATGGTTTTTAGAGAGCATAATATGCACAGATCTTCACATTTGAACATTTTTATATTTCCGAATTGCATTGAATTATATCCATACTCATTATACACCAATCATTCAATAATCTTCGAATTTCAGTTTCTTTGAGTAATTTATTTCACATGCAGGCATACAGACACTACATCTTGAATGTAAATGAAGAGAAATAAAGAAATTGAGCTTACATGCTCAACACACGTGTTGCATAGAAATGTGCACGAGGAAGTTTACAAAAAAAACGACTTAGTTTAAAATATTAACTAATAAATGACAATGTAATAAAAAATATATATATATATATATATATATATATATATATACATATATATTTATAGATATATATATATATATATATATATATATATATATATATATATATATATATATATGTGTGTGTGTGTGTGTAGTATAATATGTATCTGTAGCCTGATAGTTTCCCTCGGAAATGAAAAGATCATCATTTTGCGTAACTAAATCGCCATGAGTATATATTGTTATATACTATAATACCAGTCGTCTCATTACTAGGACAATAATTTCCTAAAAAAAACATTTCGCAGCATTTAATGTATCTTTACGTAGATCAACATCAAGATATACTACTACTCAACTTCATGTCTAGAATCCCTATTCAATTTATTATGAACATCCAGACATGTTTTTGATTCTAAAAATGTCTAACATTAAAGAAGAAGACATATAAATAAATAGGAAGTTGCGTAATTGGTGCGTAGTATACGTAGATCAAATTTGATGAAAGTCGGAAATATCTGAACTTTCAATTGTACCCCTATTATGTCCCTTTAAACATTTTTAGATTACTCTAATAACATCAAGTTTGTAAATATTTATGAATCCCTGTCTCACCTTTATTGTGAATATTTCATAAAAATTAGAGTTATAGTCCATCCTATTTATATGCCTTTTGTAAACTAATACATTAAATAAATAATAATTTACTTGTATGGGATTGAATTCTATACATAGAAATATACAAACACATACAAATACGTACATTTTCTATATAGTAATAGAGTCCCATATATGATAAAATTCACCAGAGAATAATGTACCCATATTACTTACCGGGTTGCCGGAAATATACATTAAAAGTGTCATAAATATCAGTTTATACAAATCTCTCTCTCGCTTTCTCTCTCCTTATATATATATATATATATATATATATATATATATATATATATATATATATATATATATATATATATATGGGTGTGTGTGTGTGTGTGTGTGTTGCCTAGAATATACTTTCCAAAATTTATAAAAATGAGTACATTAGCTTAGGAGATTAGTCTGTGTATATACATTAATATATATACATACATATATATATATATATATATATATATATATATATATATATTTATATATATATATATATATATATATATATATATGTATAAGCAAACATTGTAAAAATTAAAAGAATTCGTCTTTTAATTATTACCTCTTTTATTTTTAAAATCTCTCTGATAGTTTGTTGTATTACAATCTTAGAAATTAGTAAATGCAGCCTAAATACAGAAACACAATGTATATATATATATATATATATATATATATATATATATATATACATATATATGTATATATATGTGTATATATACATATATATATATATATATATATATATATATATATATATTGTTTACAATCAAATACAAAAACAACTATGTTCAAGCACACAAGTTAATACAAACGCACAGACGCACGTATATAGATATGTTTAAGGTAATATATTTGAATTACGTAGTCTGGAGTTTGTAATTCCCTACTAGACAAAATTCTTGAGTGTATACGGTCCTTCTGTACAAGGGTTTGTTAGTATTCCATGATATGAGGATACTTTATCCTACAAGTAAATCCTAACCAAATATTCAAAATCAAATAGTGTTCAAAGCTCAAATAAGATCATCTCGACACGTCTATACACTGGCACATACGAGGAATAGTGCATCTTCTACAATAATGTTACCTCAAGATACACCACCAGACACAATAGATTATTGTCTTCGAATTCGGTAAGACCAATAGACCACAAGTAAGATTTGCTCTAACATAACGAACGTGTAATATTATGAGAAGAAAATTAATGTTCTTAACTACTTTACTAACTCAACATTTGACAGGTAAAATAACTTTAATTGACTATCTATGTATCGCAGATAGATATACAGTGGTATCCTCTTGAGAGGGTCCCTTCATATCTTCGACTTAAGTAAAATGAAACAAAACATACATAAATCCATTGAAACACCCTATATATATATATATATACATATATATATATATATATATATATATATATATATATATATATGTGTGTGTGTGTGTGTGTGTGTGTCTGTGTGTGTACTTGTGTGTGTCTGTGTTTGTTTATGTGTATTTGTGATGACCCTGTGTGTTTACTTGTCGCGCCGAGTAATCAATGGTGGGGCTTCAGTTAGTAGAATAGCATCTTGTTGACAGAGTTTGAGAGAACCTAAAACACAAGCTTTTTCTGGTAAACATCCGCGAGCAAAGAACTCGCGGGTGGTAGAGTTATCTTCCCCTGATGGGAAAGAGAACAATTGCTTTCTGGTCACGAGAGATCAAAGTCTAGACACAATTCGCCGACGGCAACAAACAAATACATAACAGTGAAATAGATATTTACTCATATTATATTAGTCAACAGGTTTTCGCTTAGACATGTTCATTGCAGAGAATCGGTTTGATTTCTATTTGCTACAAACACTATTATTATTATTATTATTATTATTATTATTATTATTATTATTATTATTATTATTATTATTATTATTATTATTATTATTATTATTATAATAATAATAATAATAATAATAATAATAATAATAATAATAATAATAATAATAATAATAATAATAATAATAATAATAATAATAATAATAATAATAATAATAATAATAATAATAATAATAATAATAATGTATTTACTTACTAGAAGTTCTCGCACAAGTCATTGTAAGTGATTACTTAGTCACAATAACGGGCGGTGGTCCCTGGTGTCTAGTGAGAACAAATCCCCCCAGCTTTATAGTGCTCTCCACCAAATCTAGTAAAACTTATTTGCTGCATTCATGTATTATGTGATTTGCCGTTTCGTCTCTTTTTCACGGAGTCTGCATTTAGTGTTTTATTGGGGTTTGTCTATTATAGACAACCCCCAATAAAACACTCAATGCAGACTCCGTGAAAAAGAGACGAAACGGCAAATCACATAATACATGAATGCAGCAAATAAGCTCCACCAAAATACAAGAACAGACACAACTGTGCGGGGAAAGCAGTATCCCGAGAACTATGCACAGGACTACATGTTGAACATGCAAACAAATGGTATGCATATTTCTTTTTTTATTTCTATTTATTACTTCAATGTATTTAATTATTTATTTGTGTCGTTGTTTTTCTTGATTTCTTTTCTGTTTCTTTATTCTTTGCTGCATTCTCTCTTATATTTGTAATTGATTTCGTTCTTTCTTTCATTTTATGTTTTTCTCCCCTATTGTTGCTATTTATTTTTTTATTTACTGTATTCATTCATATATTTATTTATTCATTTACTTTCAATTTCGTTTTTTTATATTGTATATTTTTTTCTTTGTTTCATTAACATGTTGCTTTGTTCATTTTTTCCTTTTAAGTCTTTATTGATTTTATTTTCGGAGTTTCATTTTCTCTTTCTTTAATTCTTTTATTTTTTCTTTAATTCTTTTATTTCTTCTTTAATTCTCTTTTCATTTTGTCTTTATTTGTTATTTAGTTTTATCTTCATCTCATCTTTTCCCACTTGTTTCATTGTGTTATTAATTCATTCGTTCACACATTCAATTTTTATCTTTACTCTCATTTTTCTTACTTTCATTTTATTTAAGTGTGGCCTTCATTTATTCTGTCTCTCTTTTTTTAACAATTCCAGTAAAATTATACATTTTCATGTCTTTTGCCAGCCATCCCATTTCGCAAAATATGCACTTTTTTCTTTTCCAAATCTTCATCTTCCTTATTTCCTCAGAACAATCGACCGAGGGGATTTCTGTGCGTGTCATGGCCAAGTTTGTGTCTGTAACGCGTCCAACCAGATATACTCGACATTTAACTTCCGCTGCCCGGTTTTGGTCAGGTATCTTTTTTTCGACAGGTGAACGTTACAATAAAATTAGATAGGACTAGAAACGAAACATATATAGCTATTACATATAAATATATATATATATATATATATATATATATATATATATATATATATATATATATAACAGAGGGAAGTAAAAAGATCACGTTATCGATCTCTAGTAGTTGAGAGAGTGGTGGCTATAGGGCTAAGCAGATAAGGTAAGTAAATGATTTATAGAACAATGCATATGTATATAATCATGAATCAAGTGGAATAAACGCGTCTGAGCACATGCGCACAAATATATATATATATATATATATATATATATATATATATATATATATCTGTGTGTGGATGGGGAGTATGTATGTGCCGACAAATATGTATGTATATATATATATATATATATATATATATATATATGTGTGTATATATATGTATATATTCATTTGTAAATCTCCATTTATATGTTTATATATAGACAATAACACATGTATATATATATATATATATATATATATATATATATATATAGTAAGTTATGAAAATTTATTAATGGCAATTAAGCTACACAGAGGCTCCCGCGTTTCATCCCCGGGGGAATGTGCAGGCTAAAATGCATGGAGTTATTTTTGCCATTTTTTTTATATACACGGCTTGCTAGTTAACCAGTCAGATTCTGTGTTGTTCTCTTAGCCAATCGTTGGGCTTCCCGTGAACAAAGGCTTTGTTTGTGTTACTTCCTATATCCTGTTCTATTGTTCTGTCATCAATAGATTTGTCTACACTCTGTTTTGCTTTGTTGTGTCAATA
This sequence comes from Sepiola atlantica, assembly GCA_963556195.1. Lineage (NCBI taxonomy): Eukaryota > Metazoa > Mollusca > Cephalopoda > Sepiida > Sepiolidae > Sepiola > Sepiola atlantica. The sequence goes on from OY744522.1 coordinate 121,095,849, forward strand.
TAATGGGTGAATTTATTTTAACACGAGGGCATTTTATAACTGAGGTGAAAAAGGGTAAATAGTTACAAGAGAGAAGGTTACAATTATGTGATTAAAACTAAACAGTGTATTCATTAAGAATACTGAACTTAGAGATAATGAAATCTTGAATTGTCTAATCAGGTGTGATCTCTAAATATCTACTGAGCGCACCGTAATAGGGCCCCAGGGACAAGCCACTTGCACTAGGTACATCACACATTACATTGACAAAACTGCAGAATAACTGATATGCCGATTGTTTAATGAAAGTGAAGTAACCTTAGCGCATAGTGTATCTGAATGTCCTATCAATATAAAATATGGAGACACGACTAAGTCGCTTAGGTATTACACTAGTATATATGCACACTTCCTGAATTCGACCACAATTAGAAATAATATAAGCATAAGCTAGAATGGGTACAGGAGAACGATGATGCCACACTTATTTGGGACATGCACATACAGACTGATAAGGTTCTTGAACATTCAAAGCCTGACTTAATCTTTCTAAACAAACAAAAGCAATTGCTTAATCATTGATATAGCCTGCCACTTCGATAGCAGGAGAAAGAACACGTGCAGGAGAAAGAACACAAAATAAATTATCAGGATATAAAATGGGAATTATATTATGGAAATGTACAGAAGTAAAGAGGATTCCCATTGTGGTTATTAAGCTTGGTACTATAACGAAAAGCCACAATAAATCGTTTAAACAGATTGACAAGACTTTTTTTTTCAATTATGCAAAAGGCTTGCTTGTTCGGAACGGCAGAATTGTTAAGGTACAGGTATAATATCTAATGTCAAAGGAATTTAATTGATGTTCAAACAAAGTAAACTCCAACTAAAGACATACAAACGTTTAGCCCAATATGAAATAATGATACTATTAATAATAATAATAATTACAACAATATAATAGTAATAATAATAGTATTAGTAGTAATAATAATAATAATAATAATAATAATAATAATGATAATTAAAAAATGATACTAATGATAATAATAATAATAATAATAATAATAAAAATAATAATAGCTACATTGCTTATACTACCACTTCCTATTCACGCATACTCATCGAACACCTAAATTCTTGCTTAATTTACCAGCATTAAAAAAAACTCTCCCTATTATATAATAAACCTGATAGTAAATTATACGAAAATAATACATTTAATAAAGAAAATGTAAAATAATATATTCTATCTTCATATATACTGGATGCCAGGCATTGACCGGCGATTTCAGACATCCAGCCACGAGATCTTTTAACGATTCTAACTGTCCTTTTAAGTGGAATTGTTTGTATTTCTCTTGCACTCGGTTCACCGGCTATCTTCATTAAAACCTAACAGCTTACAATAAATTGCATTACGCCTTCTCGTCTTGTCTCTGAAATGCACTTCTTTTATTCAGCATTTTGTTCATTCGGTTTTGTCACCGAATATGATTCGACAAAGTATAGAAAGTGTAAGTGATATATATGGAACATTCATTAATTTGTTTAATTTTCATATGAAAATTATTATTAGAATAATTGAAAAAAAAATTAAAAAAGGTATAATCCAGCAATGACCAAAATAATGTCATGTTTAAGTTTCAATTTATATATATATATATATATATATATATATATATATATATATATTATTAAAAATAACCGACAATTTTTGTCTGGCTATTTTAGTGTTGATCCCTTCAATTTTCCGGATTAAAATCTTAATCTCGGAAGGAAATTGGCTGATGAAACTGCCATAGTGTACATGTCGGCCAGAGTACTTTCTGACCCGTCTGGGTCTATCGTCAGTGGAATAATGACAAACAGGTAAAGACCTAGAGTGAGATTTATAATTAATTATGGCGGGAAAATTTAACTATGTTTATTAGGTATTATAAGCATTTAAGTATATTAGTGCTAGTGTTAAAATTAATCTTGTTAATAGCAGGTTTTTTAGTTTTAATGAGCAAAGCTTCTAGTATTAATCCGGAAAATTGAAGGGATCAACACTAAAATAGCCAGACAAAAATTGTCGGTTATTTTTAATAATACGTGTCTTAAAGAAAAAATGCTGCCTTGATACACATATATATATATATATATATACATATATATATATATATATATATATATATATATATATATATATATTACAATTTCATATATATAGACAGATAATATCATGACGTAATATAATTAATTGAGCATATATATATATATATAAATATGTATACATATATATATATATATATAATTAAATTGAAAACGTTTCAAGGGAACTTGAAGGCAAAATCCAAGCACTTGCCAAAAGAATTTAAGGAATGGATAACAAGCACAGGGCAAAAGTTGAGAACAGACAGTTCAAAAAGAATACACGACTATTCTACTGAGATTTGGTTGGAGAGAATATAACGGGGGAAAAGCCACCTGAAGACAAAGAGCTAGAACACTACTGGATGTCTTTGTTTGAAAATGAGGGACCATGCAACCATTATGCCAAGTTGATTTTAGATATAGCTCGAAGTTATCAAAGCAAGGCAAAAATGCCAGAGCCAGAGATAACGTCTGGAATGATAAAACGAAAGTTGAATCAATTTCAGAATCACAAAAACCTGGCATATACAATATATACCCGATTTTTGGCTCAAACAAGCTAACAGCACTTCATAGCCATTATAGTAGCTGCTTTATCAGACTTTGAATTGTGAGGAGGACACAGCAGCATGGCTAGTAAAAGGTGATACGACCCTCATACCTAAAACGAGTGCGACACAAAACCCTACAAAATACATACCGATCTGCTGCCTCACTACAACCTACAAACTATTCACTGGCCTGGTCGCAGACAGTATCTACGAACACCTGTCTTCTGGAGCATACCTGGAAAAAACAAGCAGGGTGTAGGAGGCAGTGTTAAGGCATCAAGGACCAATTGTTTAACAATAATACCATCTCTGAGGGCTGTAGGAAACGGCAGAGAAATCTAAGCATGGCTTGGATTGATTACCAAAAGGCATACGATAGTGTACCCACCGCATTGCCCCTGTGCTGCCTTGATCTATATAATATCCATCCGGTCATCGAGAAAACCATGGGAGTACAAATAAATATGTGGAAAACAATTATGGCATTAAGACACACTAATGGAAAAATACAAATCTCTGACGTCAAGATCTGAAGAGGAATCTTCCAAGGAGATAGCTTATCTCCTCTACTCTTTTGCTTGGTAATTGATCCACTAAGCAAATTACTAAACAAAAGCCACTGTGCCTACAATCTGAGCCAGGGCCGCAAACAAGATCTAAACAAAAGAGTCAACCACCTGCTTTTCATGGATGACCTCAAAAGGGCATTAATAGATTAGACATTAAAACGATAAATATGTTGACAAGGTACAGGGTAACATACAGAAACCAGTGTCTACCAAGGCTGTATCTCCCAATAGGAACAGGGGGTATGGGTCTCTCAGAAATTGACCATCAACATCGAGCCACTATTTTGAGCACCGGCCAATATCTCATGAGCTCCCAGAACCCAAACCTTATGTTGGTATGCCGACATCCAGAAACCAGAGCAAGCAGAACAACCTCTATCACAAACTGGCCAAACATTTTCGACAGGACTGTCTTACAAATGAGGCAGAAACAGACAACAATCCTGCCGCAGAAATAACCCGCAAAAGCCGTCAGAAATACACCAAGACCTCCCATTCCCGAAAACTGGAAGAACGGGCCAACAAACAACGTGCTAAGTATTTGCTAGGTGAATTATCCAAGGAATACATAGATAAGGAAGGCTCTGTAGACTGGCTGAAAAGAAGATCTCTCCACTATGATCAGGAGAGAATGATAATGGCTGCTCAAGATCAAGGCTTGATGACCAATGCCTTTAAAAAGATGGGTGGTCTCAGCAACAATACGAAGTGCAGGTTCTGCCACACAGAAGTAGATAGTGTGAGCCACCTGACATCCAGTTGTAAGGTTCTCCTGGGGAATGGCTAGTATACAATGCGACACAACGGAGTGTGTAAATATCTTCACTGGACTATTTGTAAAAAGTTGAATACCCAGAGCAGAGCAGAAAGGGAAAAGATTACGAAATACCGAGATCTTATGTACGACATGAACAGAAACTGTAATATTAGGAAAATCTCCATCATACCAGTAATTATAGGGGCAACAGGACTAATGAAAAATAATTTCACAAGCTATCTGGCGAGTATACCCGGTGAACCAAGTGCATAAGAAATACAAACAACTGCACTTAAAGGGACGGTTAGAATCTTTAAAATATATTTAGGCTGGAGTGTCTGAAATAGACGGTGAATTTCTGGCATCCGGTAGGATGCCCCATATCCAGCAAAAACAGAAACATAAGAAATATATATATATATATATATATATATATATATATATATATAGTGTGTCAGGTTGTATATGAAATGAAATCCATAAAGTGTTCGATCATATATGAGAGCTAATATAATGAATTTAAATACTGTACGTTACATATTTCAGAAATGTACCGCGGTTACATCCAAAAGGGTAGATTTAGACATCTTTAGTAAATCTCTGTGCCCAGTGGAATCGTCGGTATGCTTAAACGATTGTAGTCACGGCCCGATGGGGAATGGCTCTAACAATGACAGAAAACGGGGTATCTTTGAGGGGGTCCCTGAAAAAAAAACCGGGTGGGATAGTGATTAATTAAGATTTAAGATGTTAGTTCGTGTTTGAAAGGACTTCATCTTATTCCCTCGAAAGGTTTATTTATTTATTTATCTGTTCGTTTGTGAATTTGTAATATTATTGTTTTACCTGGTCTGAAAAAATACAAAAGGGGCGGTTTTGAAGTTTGCCGTTTAAGTTTGTGAAATTAGGGTGTTTTTTGTTTTCGTTTTGGGGTTTTAATTTACAGATCGTATTAATTGTTCGATATAGTCCTGAAAAGGATGATGCAATAATATTTCCCTGAATTTAAAGTGTTAGTTTATTTTTGTTTATTCAATTGGTATTTTCGTGTGTTCTGGTTGTTAATGGACGAAAACGCCGTATATTAAAAAACTTGGTTCCGTTTATATGTCCCGTTTATAACTAGTAGTGTTGAAAACAAAGATTGGTTATAAACGTAATTAAGTATAATTAAAATGATGGATGTTATCTGTTATTACCACTTGAGGGGTATAAGTTTAGTCTCTGGGTGGGGGGTTGTTAACTTCTATTTTATTGATGGTGTATTAATAATATTAATATTTAGTGTATTTCGGAAAATTTATTACATTCTTAATCCTTTTATTTTATTATATTCCACTCATACGCCCACATACATGTACTTGCCTCCATGCACACCGGCATATAAATACTTATATACACATACGTGCATGGAAGCACATACATATTCACATACACATCCGCACGCTTACACGTATGCACGCACGCACGCACACAGATCTACACTCACATGTACAGAGGGGCTATTAATTTTTAAGTATTTATTTTTTGTGTTTTTGTTTTATTATTACTTTAATCTTTTATTTATTTTATCAATATTATTTTATAATTAATATTTATTAATAATATGCACCTATATATACACACGCGCATTAGCGCACATGTATGAGTACATACATACGCACACATATAAACACGCATGTACACGCATCTTCATATATAGAGGGTGGGCGGGTGTTTAAAGAATCTATTATATGGTCGGTATGAAGCGGGGGGGGGGGGTTCTTAGACATCAATAATTCCTTTCGTTCTGTGAGGTATCTGTATTCCTGGGTGTTAACAGGGGTTTCATGTATTTACCGTGATAGGAGGGTCGCAGGGAGATCGGGTATCTACTGATATATGTATAAGCTTGGTGGATGGGGTTAGGTTTAGTATGGGGTGTCTGATTGTCTGTGGCGGAGGGATGGAGTGTCTATTGATGAATGTTTTATCTGTGTCGGTCGGGGTTAGGGCAAGGTTGTATCAGGGTTGGAGGCGTTAATGTAGCCGCGCTCGTTGTATGTGTTACATATATCTGGGGGGGGGGGGCTCAGAGAAACACCGTGTTCTGTCCTTGTTCAAGCCATTCCCCATCAGGCCGTGACTACAATCGTGTCAGCATGCCGACGTTTACACTGGGCACTAAGATTTACTAAAGATGTCTTAATCTACCCTTTTGGATCAAACCGGGGTACATTTCTGAAATATGTAGAGTGCCGTATTTAAATTATATATATATATATATATATATATATATATATATATATATATATATATATATATATATATAGCATTATATGAAATGAAATAATAAAATAAGGTGCAAATCAAATTTCATTAGAATTCAAAGTTTCTATTAAGGCCTTATCCAGTATATTGAGCTTCAGTTTTAACCTGGATGTTTCACTAATTAAAAGATATTAGTTGCCTCTTATATCTTATGTTCGATTAAGTTCACATATATATATATATATATATATATATATATATATATTTATAATTGACTTATATTGCGCTATATATATGAGTATAGCTTAGCAGTAGTTTAGAAATATATTATTGCCGTAGGAAATCATCAGTCTAGATGCGTGAATATATTGTTTGCGATTGCTTTTATATCTATTCTAGCTCACTAACTTATCGGATTCCTGTGAATCCTTACTTTCTTCTTGAGCTATTATTTGTTATTGCCTAATGACCAACAACAGCTTAAACAAAGACTGGACAACTCTTTGTATGCCAACCGTTTATCTCAAAGGCGTTTTCAAGGCTCAGCAAGTGTAAGTGGGTCATGATGTCATCCTTAATTGAATAAG
>OY744522.1:121107686-121135186 GCA_963556195.1 Sepiola atlantica
CCCAAAACACTAACGACCAAATATACGATATTCATAACATCGACTCACCGAAATTATATAAAAATATCTTTTAATTTTTTTAATTTTTTAAATTTTTTTAAAAATCTCTTTAAATATTCTCCGGTTTAAATCTCAACTGTTACTTTACACTCGTCCCCTTTTTTTAAACCTTATTAAACCTTCCTTACACTGAATGTAAATAAACATGGATAACACTCTAAGCAAATAACGCGTCCAAACGAGAGTGGCACGTGGCTTCACATTTCCGAAACAGATTACAACAGAAGCTGAAGAGAGCCGGATGGCTAAGTCCTTCTGTGCTTGAAACCGACCGTAAGAATGTTGTACTAATTTTTCTGTGCCAAAGTAAATAAATATTACGCCCTTTATTTTTAATGTTTAACTTTAATTTTTAATTAATCGAGTACACTGCTGGTATTTTTCCTGCTATGTTATAATGAAGATATATATATATATATATATATATATATATATATATATATATATATATATAAAGATATACATGTATGTGTATGTGTGTATATATATATATGTGTATATATATATATATATATATATATATATATATATATATATATATAGAGAGAGAGAGAGAGAGAGAGAGAGAGAGATTGCTGCCCATCTGTCACGGTCTAATCGGAAATAGAATAGTCATCGCCAAACGTGCAGATGGAATGGCTCCATCATTATAAGTTGGTAACGACACGGACTGACAACCTAGGTGTTCTAAGTTCGAATTCAGTCCGATCCACAACACACACTTTCACTTAGGATGTTGACAACCTTCACTTGGTCCTTCGCGTAAGTTGCTGATGTCTCTCTAGAAACACATTCTATTGAGAAAGATATCGGGAAACCAATGCTTACAATAAAATCGTCTGATTTATAAGAAATTAATGAATGAATGAATTATGAACCCGATCTTTTTTACAAATTACGTCATACACAGTGCACAGAGACACACTAACAAGATAACAAACTATTAAACAAGATCCACACGATCTTAGTAGTATACTATACCGCTAGAAGTCTAGAACTTCGTTTAGTAGACAATAAATAACGCTTCAAGTAACAGGTCTTTAAATAAAGGTCACTACCTTCTTTTTTGCACTCTCTCTTATTTGATACATGTCGTCATGTTTTTTTATTACGTTATTTAGTGTGTACTGAAACTATAAGATCATAAAGATGCAAGCCTCACAGAGTTTTAGTTGTATATAGATTAAAATAGAATTTTCATCGTTGAACGCGCAGATAAAATAGACTTATCTTTAACATGGCTCTGTAGTTTTTTATTTGTATTTTTTGTCTCATTTTCTTCATAAGCCTCTAAAAGATCACACGTAATCGCAATCCGTGAAACCATGTCTGCAGATCTCTCGTTCAGAATGAACTAATTAGGTATTACAAAGATGGCCGACGGTCGATCGGGCAAACATATTTAATTACGCGCGAAAATCTTGCGAGGATTGAATTTCTCCAACACGTTCGATAAATGCGGAAGGCGTGAATAGTCGAAAAGTGATAGGGAGAATAGAAATCAAAAAGTGATAACATAAAATGAAATCAATAAATAAGAAATAAATATGAAATCGATACTGCTTAATTACAGAAAATATTTATTTATTTTTTGTTCAGATCTAGGGTATAAGTCAGTGGATTGCGCATTTGTAATTAATACAGCTTAAGAGAATATAAACGTGGAAGTGTAGGGGGATTATCAAGTTGAACAAGTGTGACATAAAAAACATTTACCTTATCTAAGCCAAAAGCAACTCGAGGATAAGTTAATGGGAATGTAATGATTGCCAGCTGATGGACAAATAAAACTGTGGGAACACTGACAGTGATCAATGTCATGAACTTATTACTTGTGGGGCTTTTTTTACAAGTATATGTTAATATTGGGCTTAAATCGACAAAGTTGTAAAAAGCGAGAAGCAGTCAAGCACAATGTGTTACATGGAAATCTATACAAAGTAGCAATGTCTATGAAAATTCGGCCTTGCGCTAGGCACATGGAGGGAGAAGGACATTGATTTTTCGATGTGGTTTTCAAAACGAATTCATGCTGTGAATATTTCACAAGGATGTAATTGGAGTTCAGTCGAACGCCTTACATGGTAATAATGATTGCGCACCGAGAGAGAGAGAGAGAGAGAGAGAGAGAGAGAGAGAGACTAACAACGTTCGTTCTGTGAAATAGTGGTTGCATATAAGAGAAAAGGTCACTCCCCGCCAGCCTTCGCAGTGGAGTTTGTATTTTGTCACGGCTGGAAAAAGTGCTCTGTGAAGCTACTCCCAAGATGTGGCAGCAGTATTCTATTATTGGGCGTACCTGCAACTTGTATAGGTACAGGATCTCATCGGTAGAAAGCCCAACCATTTTTTGTACGGAACATTTATTTTGAAGTGATTTCCAGTTTTTAAGTTAATCGTCGGATGTTATCGATTCATACACATAAGGAAGATAATGTATTCAAAATGAAGTCAATTTTAATTTTAGACAAATTTATCGCCAATATTTTTAGCCCAAGTGCATTGCGCTTTTGCTAGGTAGATGATTGCAGCCCTGCTGGCTGAGGTAGGTTCATCCAATGTTGTGTATGAAGGCTATATTGAACATAGTGGACGCCATCGTTCTGCATGTCTTAGTGCAACTAACATACACAAAATATGTAGCTCGCCTTGTTTTTAAATTCCGTTTGGTAGCTTGGTTACTGGAAGACAGTCGATATTTTGCACGGTCATATAGTTTTAATTTTATCTCTTCGAGTGTTATATTTCACTATTTGAACAAAAATGTATTCTCCTATCCTCCGAAGAAGTACTGTTTCCACATTATTGCAGTTGAATTAAATCACAGGTTTTTTTTATATGAGGGTATTTTATCTACGGAGAGGGCCATCTTACTCGAAGTGGTCGTGGGGAACACCCCTTACGTATTATTAATGAAATGTTTATTTCTATTTGTACACAATCTTACAATAGCGATGAGCAAGACTGAGCAAATCTAAATGTCGAATAGTTTATCTGTAGTAAAATACATTTATAATATGGTTGCTTCTAATAAAGGTGTTTTATATTAAGTAAAGTGATGTGATTAAAGAAACATCCAAAATAACGGTAAGTCTTTTTTTTAAATAATGGGTTTCCGAAATAAGTATTACGAGTAAAGACTGAAACTACTATAGTCGATGAAGGCCGACTAACCACCTTCTGGCACTATGTCTTCCTAGGCCTGTTTTCTTTTCGATCATAGACTAAAGACGAACGACTATTTGATTGAAACAGGCATACCAAAAAATAACACTTCATAAACGAACATGAACAAATAATTTATACATTTTTATTCTTTTGTAATGTATCTTTTGTTTGATTGTTATTGACGACAACTTTGATATATAATGTCATTCTCTCAGTAAGACGAATTTAGTATTCGTGAGAGAATCTATAAGGTAAGCGAATGCAAGACAAAGAGGTCGCATCCAATGAAATTAGTATACTGAAATGTTTGCGATATATATATATATATATATATATATATATATATATATATATATATATATTGTGTGTATTTAGGGAGCATTTTTTTCCATTAAGGCATATATATATATATATATATATATATATATATATATATATATATATATATATATATGAAAAAAGACAAACGGAAAACAGGTTTGAATGCAGGGGAAAAACAAAAAACAAGAGATTTGACGGGTTTCGTTCGAACGAAACCGGTCAACTCTCTTGTTTTTTTGTTTTCTCCTGCATTCGAATTTTTTTCCGTCTGTTTGTTTTCAAACATTTCGTCTACCACGGCATTTCATTTTCATGACTTATCGTTTACCTTACCTCTTATAATATATATATACATATATATATATATATATATATATATATATATATATATATATATATATATATATATATATATATATATATGATGAAAACTACTCCCAGGCCAATGCCTCCAATCCTACTACTACTACTACTACTGCTATAAGACACCTTACAAATGAAGATGTGTGCATGGAATCAACGGCAGGGTTTATCATGAATATAATCTCTAGACACAAATAAACATTAAGAAATAAAGCTTTTAGGGATCGTACATATTTTGTCCCTGAAAGAGTCAAATACTTCCTATACCCTCAGGTGGTAAGTAATCAGGAATGTTGCATCTAATAAATATAGCGACATATTTTGAAAATTCTGTAGATCTAGCGCCTTGGCAATCCTAAAAAGCAACATTCAACTACTTAACATGAGAGAGGAAGTGATGTTTCCATGTAATCACTATTTTTGGTATAAACATAACCATTTGACGGTTCTTTAAGCTTTGAACAATTATCATAAGCAACCTCTACTACCCTTTGCCTAAACATTGCACACATTCAATTTCCCCTGATTACTACTATTTTGGGGGTTAGACTTAAATGCTTTCTCTCTCGTTAACATGTCCCTTCTTCACAAGCTACATGTTCTCTCTATCGTCCCTTGTCTATATCCTACCCTTTACTTTTCGTAGTAGGTTTGGTTACATTGTTTTTATTAGAGTAAATAGTGCAATAGATTAATGTCGCTAATACAGGCCTCTACATGGATTAGCTTATTCCACTAATTTTATAGGCTTATAAATGGATTTTATAATAACAAGCTATGACTAATGATACTTAACGTATATAATAAATTTAATAATACTCTAGACAAATAATTACTCCTTATAACCGGTAATACAACACTCGACTTCCCTTCGTTTTATTGAATTACTAAGTGAAGCCGGGCAGTATAATTGACTCACATAACATTTAAACTCATAACACTATCGCTTTAAGAACAAGCGTATATTGACGAAAGCGGATTTATCACCGTTACTACATTAGTATTCGCTGTGAGACTGTAAGCAATTATTGCCTCCCTTCAATTGCATCATTTCCCTATACGATGCGTCATCTAATGATTACAGCGAATGCGCCATAATGAAGCTTGTGTGGCTATCTTCATGAAGCTTAAAATAGGCTGATTTGGTTTGCTGTCAGTCGACACCATTCGAACTTCTCATCATCAGATGAACAAACACATTCATCCCTTACCCTCTTTTTCCAAGCGTGAAAGTGACTTACTTTTTCGATCGCTGGTTGATGGCAATGACTTGGCTAATAAGTAAGAATCAAATCAACTTGAAATAATATTATTTTACGCATTTAAGGTTTGAATAGAAACAAATCTAAATAATTGAAATAACTATAAAGGTGTAATAATGAATATAATTGTCTGTACATATTAGCTGTAATTAAGGTATAGTATTGCCTGTGATTTTTTTGTGTATGTTCCATATATGACGGTGTTTAAATATGTATATATATATATATGAAGGTATATATGTATATATTTTTCTTAATTTCATACGTATATAAAAGTAATTGATGAGTACCTTTTGTTGGATCACAACGATCATTAGCATGGCTTACTTAGACAATGATCTTACGTTCGATATTAATGTCTATAGTCCAGCGTCTTACAATTGGACTACGACACTCTGGCAAGAAAGATGCTCGATTGTTATTACTTCAATATTTAATGTATTTGTATGTAATTGTTTTTATAGGTGATTGCAGCGTTCGTTGATTTTGCTTAAAACTACTATTTCGACTGTTTCACTTCCTAAGTTATTAAGATGAAGACAATTGCATTATTAGTCGCTTTAAACCTTATTGAACGTATGTTTCGTTGATATATATATATATATATCTATATATATATATATATATATATATATATATATATATATATATATATATATATACATTACTTTTATACTTACATAAAAGTAATTTTTGGACACGTCTTTCGCGCTCACAGCCGTCATCATCCGGGCTTACTTCGACAAGGATCGGTCCTTCGATATTGATGCCTATTGTCCAGCGTCTTACCATTGTACTACGACGGCTTGCCTACGAATATGTACACTTTTTATCACCTAAATACTTAATACATAACTATGTAATTGTTTTTATAGGTGATTACAGGGTTCGTTGTTTTTGCTTACTACTACTATTTCAATGTTTTCACTTCCTAAGTGATGAAGATACAGAGAATTGCATTATTAGTCTATATATGTATAGATATATATATATATGTATTTATTTATATATATATATATATATATATATATATATATATATATATATATATATATATATATATATATATATAGTGCTCACTGATTATCTTGCCTGTATTTGTACTTAATTTACTACTATTGTTATAGGTGAATGTTTGATTTTAATGTTCTGTCACTGATTCTGCATTAACCTAGAGCTCCATAATATCACAATTCATATCAGACACCTACATCTACATTCTAAAATGCTCGGTAAAATTATAACTTTAACTTTTAATTCTAAGTGTTAAACTTAGTGACAAAATATTAACAATTGCTATGGCTAATTTTACCGTACACTTTATCCATTAATAACTCTTTTGATTTTCTTTTATACTACTTTTGATTAACATAGAATGGTGTTCGACTGGATTGCTTACTTTAACTTGATGTGACCAATTTCTTTACAACTGATAACAACTCTTCCTGATTGTAAGGTCATATAAGTTGATGAGGTTTCCTTTCAAAAAGACAATTCGTAATTAAAATGCCTTCATCTCCTGTGTTTTTTCCATTTTACAAGACACCGAAAATCTCCTACGATCTATAAACGATCTTCTAAATACAACCATTTAAATAAAAATAAAAACTACAAATAAATAATTGAATAAAGCACTTAGTAGAATAGAATAAAAACCTTCGTATACACACAAACTATGAATAATAAATAAAATAAAACCCAATCATTTTCCAACCAGTATTGTGCACCGTATTTTATCTAGAAACGTACTTTCTTATTATGTGTTGACCTCATTCTAGTACACTGTTTAAAATCTAAAAATTCAACACATCTGGATGAAACAGCGGCACGATTCTGAAATATGTAAGATATACTTTTCAAATTACTGATTTATATATATATATATATATATATATATATATAAACTGTGGTAACCCATTCCATCGGTAGTCTTTTCCATCAACCTCTTATGATATTTTGTTTTACACTAATGGGACATCACTTATCAAAGCACGGGGTCACTCGATGATGAGGGTTAAGGGAGGATTTTCTACAAATCTGTGTAATGGGGAGAATATTTCTTAATATGAATTCATTAGCAGAGATGGTGCCTCCACAAGTATTTGTTTATATCAGACTTGAAGGTTATAATGTTACAGTCGATTGGGAAGCAGCCTAGAAGTATTTGGTTTCACAGATCGGATGTTCGAGGAAAGAAACATTGTTCATTGTTTTTTTTTCCGTTTCTGCTGCGGGTGTAGATAGGCGGGTTATTACTGTGAATGTTTTACAGGGAAGGGTTATTGATTGTATCTCACCATGAAAGATAAAAACGATAAAGTAGATAAAAGCATGCAACATCTTTTTTGTGTGAATAGAGGCGGCTAGGAAGATAAGTGGTCATATGTACTTGATTGTGAAGTCGTTTTTTATTCTGTTAAGACAAGAAAGCTTGCTTTGAGCACAACCTCTCCAGACATGACAACAATATTCCATCTTGTGACCCATATGTCTCTTATACATGCCAAGAATTGCATCAGGAGTAAGTCCAACAATAGACTCGATGCAAAACTGATATTTTCCTTGATAATGGTTATACAATTAATAAAATGGACTATTGAATTTAAAGTAACTAGATCCAATAATAAAAACACAATATTGGTTCATACTGTTGTCCTATATATTTAACATTTCTATGGTAAAGTCCCGAAAGCAATGTCATTGCGGGAAATATATATTCTTTTACTCAACACCTTTTCCCATCAACCATGTTGGGAATAGCTTGCACAACTCTGACTTTTTTCTTTATTCCTTACAGAAAGTGTTTGCCTAAGATTCAAAAGACTTCTGTAATTTATAAATTTCTTAGTCACGATGGAGGTGACTATAGCAGCAAGATTACCAAAATAGTAGAAATGAAAATGACCAAACAGATTCCACGGCTTATTCTAACGTGAAAGGTTTCGAATACATCCGGTGAATATTAAAATCAATATATAATTTTACTAAGTGTTATGTCTAGAATATTATTTCAAATTTGATTAAAATCCATTACATTGTTTTGTATTTTGGAAAATGTCTCAAATTTAAGGCTTAAGTTACAGGCGTTTTATAAAAACTTACAATTTAATGTAACTGGTTAAGTGATGTGTTATGGCTATGGATTTAATTTAATGCAAATCTAAAATAATATGCTCACCTTAACTGCTGTAAAGGTGTCGAAAGAAACTAAAATATGAGACATATTTATTAATTGATATCTAATAACCATGGGTAAAATTTCACGAAATTTTAGAAAACTGTCCAGCCTCCGTTTCCTCGACTTTGCATAAAAATAAATAAAAATAAATATAGAAAACCTTACCTACCTTTACACGTAAAAGTTATGCTCTCCAATTCGCAATGAATTGCTAATTAGTGTAGGGGTAAATATTGTGCATACACATATACAAACATATATAGATTTTTAACTTTATATAAATAGTGATATGTTTCTATGCACATGGTTTAACATTAAACTGTAACATTGACGAGTGTACCCCACGAACTCGCAATATTTTATTGTATTGTAAATTACTTGATATGGTACAAGCATTTTTAAAGTGATCGGTTCACGCCATGAGCGTCAATAATATGTATGTGATAGCTAAACTCCTAAACAAATGATTGCGAATTATGGGATACGTATTCAAAGCAACGGGGTTAGTAACGTTGACGCATTATTTTGTGTGTAAACGTAACCATTTAGGAAGTGGGCTCTTGAAAGCGTACCGTAGTACCACTAAAAAAAGAAAATAAGCAAGATATAATAACCTCACAAAGTAACGTTTAGAAAAATACGCTTCATCTCTTATGCGATCAGTAGATTAGACATTTTTCCTTGATAGAACTACATCTGAATTTTTGTAATTAAAATTCTATGCATGTCGCCTATACTTGTATTATACTAGTATATATATATATATATATATATATATATATATATATATATATATATATATATATATGAATCATAGCTGGTGTTCCAATATCACTATCGCTTCGTAAATTTCGGTACTTGAAACAATTTATTTAATGGGCGTTTTCTTCATAAGTTTCTTCTAAACACGAGACGAACACTTTCAAAGGTATTCATAAAAATACATTAACATTAACATTTATTTATGAAAATAGATAAATATAAGGATTTTTAAAATCAGTTATCTTTTTAATTAAATTAGTGATAAATTAAAGGAAATAGAAAATCAATTGGCCCGCCTACATTATGTTGTATTATTGATTTAAATAACAGTAACCAGTTTGGATGGTAATAAAGGAGTTATAAATAAAAAAAACCTTCGCTTCTAGTCACTTAGTTGTTCTATTTCTCTCTTTATATATATATATATATATATATATATATATATATATATATATATATATATATATATACGTTATTTTTGTTGGTGTTATTCTGAATAATGAATGGTTCTTTCAGCTCGCTGAGCATTTGAGAGTTTCCTCTTATACATACGTGAAGTGGCCAATTTCTGGGGACATATATATATATATATATATATATATATATATATATATATATATATATATATATATATATATATATATATATATCGTTTTGTTTATTTATATGTCATACGGACACGTTTTACGCCGTTACTATGACAAAAATAGAACCCTCGATTACAGATATTGTACTAATGCGTAAATCTGTAAGTGTACACGGTAATTTATCGCATATAAATTCATGACGCTAGTTTTGTTGTTGTCATTATAAGCTTTAAATGGATGTACAGACATTACTCGAACTTTCTGCTCCCTGAGCATTTGGGAGTCCCTTTTTTATATACGCAAAAAATGGGGCTACATTATTACGTAATTTTTTATAGACACTGGTGGTGTACTAATTAGTGCACCTGATTACAGTCTCTGTGATCGAGGGATCAGATCCTGTCATATTCAGCCACGCTGATGAGCCACAGTTATGGCGTGATCGTAGATAACTATTTTATTTAATATATATATATATATATATTTATATTAGAGATAAATAGTTATATAATATATATATATATATATATATATATATATATATATATATATATATATATATATATATATATATATCAGGAGATAAATAGAGACACAGGGAAAGTTTGAGAGATATTGTTTAATGTTTTTTTTTCTTTTGGAGATAGAGATTATATTTATTTAAATTTTCATTTTATATTTTTTTTATTCATGTTTTTTCATTCATTTACATTTCTTAATAGTCACAAACCAGGAGGAGAGGGCCACGAGATAAGTATACATGGCAATCAACAGTAATACCCTCCGTAGAGGTCAGACTAATTTGCCGTTAATACCTCGGACACATTCCTTCACCGCAACGGTAACAAGTTGATTTCCACTGGGACAAAACTCCTAACCCGAGTACCACACTCTTCTTCAACCCGTTACCGCAGATCTGATCTGCACGACCATATAATACTGACGGCCATCACATGCTACACTGGATACGAATTTCACGGCAATCAGAACTTGCTGTGTCGATAATTCGAAGTTATTTGTGTGAACATACGATACAGTTGTCAAAAGATTTTATCTTACAGAGGAGAATTAAATTGTAATACGGCTTTATAGCAAACTATCTGATAGATCCCGCTGCGATCGGGTTTAAATACGCTGAGAGCTTTTGTTTAAAGTCGTTTAGATCCTGTGTATATACTACACCATGTTATAGTGTTTTTTATAGTTTGTTTGTTCGTACGCAAATAGAAACATGGAATTAGATTACAAAAAGAAATAGGAAGAGTACACAGTACACAGAGTAAGGCAGTAGATTTTGTCGGGACTTGGTCCCAAATTCAAGGCTTAAACATTCATAATGACAAAACGCTTATCATCGTCCGATTGGTAACGACCCTCGAACTTTGGATTACAATTCCATTTACTCTTTTTTTAAATTATTTTTACTATCTTTTCAGCTTAAAATAAACAACCAAGTGCCGGTAAAATTGTCGGCAATGTCTTAAAGCACGCTTGCTTGACTAGTAAAAGTGATTCTAAAAAAATTATAGATAATAAATCTTACAATTAGTACACACACGTGATAATTATATAGATTGGTAGAAAATTTACTTTTCTTGCATTTGGTAACAGGTAATTTTGGTCTATTTATTTGGCCGCTCTTTTTCTTGTACATTACATAGCACAATCCCCCAAAGTCGTATTTCCCCTAACAAAAAGTGACAAGGATAAGTTCATAACAATGAAGACAGTTGTTATCTATTCATTCAATACAGAATGTTTCTCCGGGAGATAAGAGTATTCTTCATAAATTACGTTTACTTTAACTTGTTGTGTAATTGTTAGAGTCAGGAACTGTGTACTCGGAGCGCAAGGGTCGAGGTTTGTCGGTGTTACTGCATCATCTTCACTTATACCTATGGCAGATGTAGTAATCCATGTACCGTCTTGCCAGCTATATATTCTACTGACATTTGTTGCGCTTAATGACATGGCTCGTCATTTAGGTTGGTCTTCCGTCTAACTTAAAACTATTTGGAATAATTCGCAGGTAATATCAATTATTACTTGAAAGGAATCGCGACGTGGACGCTTCTATATTTATCAGTGATGAACGCCATCTCCTTCATAGACGTGATCCAACGGGCCGACAGCCGAAGTCAAGGAGATGGTCTTCGGCCATTTCAAACTCATAACAACATCTCAGAAAGAGACCAGACTATAGATGTAGACAATTCGGCTAAAGTATGGCCCTTCCTACTGACAAAGGAGTCCCTCCCTTTGCGGATCTCCCTTCCCGGTTCAGAGGAACCCTGGCTCTGATGGCAAACACTCAACACCGTGAGAAGGGGAATCAGACAATCAAAGGTTTATATGAGTATATAGAGTTACAAAACTGACACCAATTTCTGTGAATGTCGAGAGGATGACCGTACGATACAACACTGCTTTGTCTGACACCTACTGCCAAACTAATGTAGCTTGACATATGTTGCAGAGTCTAGCAATAATGCAAAGGATTGCGTAAAAATGTGGGAAACCATTGTAATACCAAATGCTTAAAAAAAGAAGCTACAAATAAAATAGTACGGTTGAGTAGACTATCAAAACCTGGTGGTGGAATTGGTTTAGGAGGTAACACTCCGAAATAAGACGTGTTTTTCGCCTAGTATCCCAAGATTTATTCCTGTCAGTCTGGACTTCTTCTTGACACTAGACTCAGACAATGCACGTTCAAGAGTAGTTCTGTTTGCACTTGATAAATCTTTGTTTCACTGTAGACTTTACTTGAGGGTACTCTTACAGCAAGTGTGTATTGTCTCCCGGGACCTTTCTCCGAGTATAAATTCATTAATTTAGTATGATTATTTGCTTATCATCTCGATATTTTTCTGAGTCGTCTCGGACGTATAATCGCAAAGTACGTTGGCAGACTCGGTTAAGGGGTACAGTGATAGCGCCTAAACGGGGTATTTTTGCTGAATCAAAAAGTCAAGAAGTTTATGTAATCTTGATTTATTTCATTTGTATTAAATGTGGCATGTAAGTTTGTCAGACCGCATTCAATTTAAGTACTTTATTATATTAATACACCATTCTGTAGTTACCTCGACTTTTGGTACGATTTATTCTAATGATGTATACCGAATTCTCCTTTTAGTAACAACTTATATATATATATATATATATATATATATATATATATATGTATATATATATTATTACTACTATTATTATTATTCCATTATCAACCGATCATATTATAAAGAGATATAATATATAATGTATCGATTTTCAGTATTTACCTTAACAGTAATCGTTATATATATATATATATATATATATATATATATATATAAAATATCATGCCACATATTATTAAATGCATATGTGTGTATGTGCATTGGATTTCTATCTTTGATACTGCCACATTCATTAACAGTTGGATTTCTCAACCAATCTAATCTAATATTATGACATACGTTCGTAATATTTATATTTATTTCATCTATATCTTGTGTTTAAACTTCCGCCTCAGCTGGGGGTCTCTTATATTTGCACTGGGGATACACATCTTTTTAGATCGGCCTCAGTTATCGCTCTCTGGCGTGTTTTCGTACGCGTTCTTTTTAACCTCCCACACTCCATATTTTTTTTAATTTGCGTACTTGTAATACGCTTTCCAGTCGAACAACCACGCGCAAAACTGGCGCGTATCTTTCCCAGATGTGACATGCCTCATTTGTCACACTTTGATACGGCCTTTGGCCATTTTCGTGCACGCTTAACATCCTGTGCGTATCAAAGAATTTTAACGCAGACAAACTTGGCGCCGGACAAAACGGCCTCGTCTGCAACAAGGGTGTTTGATGGTTACGAATAAAGGCTCACATTTGTCTGTGTCTAATTACGCTTCAAGCGACGCAATTTTACAATGACATACTATAGAAACGACATCTAAATATCTATCTATATATCCATCTATTTTTCTCCCCCTCTCTCTCTCTCCTTTATATATATATATATATATATATATATATATATATATATATATATATATATATATATATATATACCGAGATAAATATAGAGCAAAGACAAAACATATATGTATGTGGATAGCAAATATAAAACAATATTCAATTTTCTCTTGTTAAGAGACAATATGAAAAGCGTCTAAATAAAGCAGTATTGCAAAGTGTGTTAGTGTGAACAATGTAGGGAATATTTAATAGGTATGTTTTACCCTTCTCTTATATCAGTGGCCAATCGGACAGGAAGTAAGAGGCAAAGGTAACTTTAGTCGGGTTTTTGACATCAACAACTAGTGCGATATCCATACTAGCACCACACGTAGGTTTTATGAAAAACAAATGATGTTGATGAATAAAACATATATTATTATTAAAATATGTAATTGCTTTCTTGAAAGGCAAAGCACTTGTCAGGAAAAATATGAAACGGCTTCTTAATAAAGACATCTTTGGAACTGTTCTCTATTTACCATGTGTATGGACACTGTAAAGAAATCTTAAACATGTATAGTATTCTTTCGTGTCGTAAGATTATCTCAGTTGTCGAGCTTGCAAAGATACAGCTTGAACTTGTGTTGAGCACGGATCTGAAGTAGAAAAGCGTTCTCGAAAGATTACATCATACGGAGTTTCCACCAGACCATCTTGATACAGGTATTACATTACATTACATTACATTGTAACATTGTGTAGATAGACAGATATATGTGTGTTTGTGAAAAATTAAATAAATAAATATATATATATATATATATATAAATATATATATATATATGTATATATATATATGTATACATTGTATTAAGTGTGAAACTATTTAATTTGTTCCACCATTATATGTCTTATTTGCTCCAACTTTTGTCTATCCGTTACATCTCTGCATTTCTATATGCAAGTTAACGATGCTTCAAACAAACTACATAAACTGTATATATATATATATATATATATATATATATATATATATATATATATATGTATATATAGAGAGAGAGAGATAGAGAGAGAGAGAGAGAAAGAGAGAGAGAGGGAAAGAGAAAGAGAGAGAGAATCATTCACTCCAAATTATAAATACCAATGTATAAGAGAATAGAAGGGATATGTGAAAACAGATCAGTTTTACTTATGTGTGATGACGATTTCCACGGGGTGTATGATCCTTGAGGATTATCTGTTTCTAACATTGAAAAAATGGCATTGTTCTGAGCACATGCGAAGGGTATATGTATAATAAGACATTTTCAATTATATTACTTTTAGAAGGACGCATCTTGCTCTGAAAGTGATGATATTAGTGTAGTTTCAATCGTTCAGGGTTCCGTTTGAAATTCCGTACAGCTTCTCAAGTTCGACTTACAGATCGCCAAGTTGGACAACATGCACCTTGAAAGATCGGAGTTTTCTTCAGCTGAAACGTTGTGAAAATAAGATACCATTACACTAGTCTGAATAATCAAAACAATACACATTTATAGGATACTTTCTCGCTTGTTTGCAACGAATGTCCGCATTTTGAGAACCAATCGTCGCTCGCTCATATCCAGACACCATCATGAACTGACTGTAGCGTAACGTTTGACAAATTCCTTTTCATTATTATAAACAACTGGTTGGCGCCATCTCTTTATTCGAAACACCTATTTTCCTGTTGGCCTGTTGTAAGAAGTCGGCTAAATGGGTAATAGCGTCTGCCTTTTTAGTTCTCTTGTGTTCTGTTGTTGTTTAACCTGTTGTCATAGTTGAAGTGAAAGGTCAACAGCAGAAGTTATTTCATCTTTCTTTTGTTTATTTTCTTGTTTTAGCAGCTGTCGTTTTTATTCGTTTGTAACTGTAATATAGTAACCATGAAAAACACCCCCTTCCCAAACAGACTTCCTCTATGGAATCATGTTCTTTGTTGCTTCATTTTTATTACACTGTCAAGTTACATATTGCAAAAGTGTCCCATCGCCAGTTCACTGTGGACGTAGGGGACAAACACAGAGCTCCAAAAACGACGTCCGAAGCAAATCAGCTCGCTTGCCAAAAGGAAAGATTTTTCTATTATCTTTACCACGTCTCACTACGAACTTCTTATCCCTGACATAGTTTCCTGAGACGTAACCTAAATTATAATCTTTAGCTTCTACTAAAATTTTCCAGTTGTCTTCTTAATATGGAAAATTACGTTTCAAACCTATATTGAAACATCCACGTCAAGCATGACAATGCATGGAGTATTGTTGCTATATCAAGACTAGTGCACCAACACTTTGTCTTTCGCTCATATACAGTCTTCCAAAAAGAAGTACTTAGCTAATAGGCCACAAACTGTCTATTGAACTCCAGCTCCTGTCCCATCGCAGTAATGTTGCATCTCTGTGCTTGTTCTACAAGTATTTTAATGGAATGTTCTCCGACGAACTTACTGCACTTGTGCCCCCTCAACATAACTACCCCCAGCAAACCCGACAATCACCTAAATACCACCTATTTACTGTAAAGGTAAACAAATACCGGAAAGCTCTCCACTTTAATATATGTTTACCTTGAACTGCTGGACTTTGGGATTTTCTACTTGCTCCTTGCTTTTACAGCTGTTCCAACATGCATACATTTAAATGTAATACGAACAAACATTGCGCTTCACAACTAGCAATTTAAGATGCTCCAATTTATCTGGACACTAATTCATAGTAACCCCCTGCATCTCAATGGTAATGTGTCTTTTTGCGGGAAAACATAAGTACAAAAAATTCTACACTGACAATCAGAGACAGAAAACAATGCTTATATTTAATAGACTATTGTACACTCTCCGTCAAATATGAAAAAAATACAATGATACTTCGCAAGTGTAAACACTCGTTCTTTATCTAAATACTAGTAAAAATTATCCGCCCTCCGCGCGGCAATTACTGACGCTGTCGTTATCTTAACATAAACCAAATAAATAATTTGTATTTGATATTTTGTTAAGTTAGAGAAAAGTAAGAAAATTATGATTGTCGTAATGTTATTTGAAATATTCCAATGTGGGGGAAATAGACTGTGCATGAACATAGTCAAATCATGTTTTTAGGAAAAACAACAAAAAGGTTAATTGATATGGTCTTTAAGATTTTCAACGTCGATGAAATTTATTTTGTTTCAGCATAAAAATTTAAATAAATCCCCCATTAAAACTTGTTATATAATGAAACAAATAAACATAAGCGTGTAATATAAATTGGTCAAATAAAACTATTTTATATTAATTTACGCTTTTATTATAAAAGACAGAAACATACTTAAGTAATATTAAAGAAAACATATATATTTTGTAATTCAAAAAGATTAGAGAAGGTGTTTTTTTCTATGACAATTTTTTCATCATCATCATCATCATCATCATCATCATCATCATCATCATCATCATCATCATCATCACTACCATGTTGACTCTTTGTTTTTTTGGTGGGGGGAAGCTATAGTATCTGTACTGAATCTGCACTTATTTTTTATGTTCTCTGTTAGTAAAGGAGAACTCCTTCTAGACCGAGGCAATTGAAATTTTTGGTCCAATTCAGAGTGCCCATTTCGGGGGAGCTGGATTCTCCCCACGTTAAATATTGAACTTTTGCCTTACTCTGCTTTCGTGGGAGGGAGTAAATAAAACAACGGCACATCATCAACCACAATAACACCACTAACATTTAAAAAAAATAATAAACGTATGTATTTAATTATTAACAGATTAGAAAATATTAATTCATTAGAAACTTAAAAATAAATTAATATGCAAATGAGAGGCTGAGAGGATGACATCATGATGAACGAACTACATACACTGACCCCACACAAGGTGGGGTTAATGCCTGTGAAGACGATATCATGACAACAGAATAGATAGTACACAGCTCCGCACACACACAAAACTAATAATTGTGAGGAAATGGTATCGTGAGGAATGAATGTATACTGTCCGGCCTTTCCGCCGAAGATGAAGTAATGTATCCTGATGAATGAAAATATACAACAGATAATTAAATAAGCATACACAGTTTTAATGTCAATATAGTTAAAATAGGTGGAAACCACTTTTGTATTTATTCATTTAGATAACATTAAAAATTGTGGCAAGTTTTATTGTCCACGTGAAAGGCCTAAACAAAAATTGGTTGGAAAAATGTAGTCGCCATCTTTATAAACAAAGATGAAACTGCTGGCTAATGAAGAACGATAATTGGAATATTTTTTGTAGTTAGAAAATACATGATTATTATGAACTTGAGTTATCGTTCTTCCTTAGCTAGTATTATGGTGAACGAACATATACTACACTGACCCCCCCCTCCTGAACAGAGGATAATATCATGATGAATGAACACTACTTCACTCCACTCAACAAAATAGGAACTAATTCTTGCGTGGACGATATTACACTACACCCCGTTAAAATATATCCTGACTGAATCGAGTCTTGAGGTTTTTTTTTAATTCCCCCTACACACTATAAAAAACGAATGAAGTAATTCCTCGGAGGACAGTCTTATGACAACAGAACCAATACTACACTACACAGCCCATTAAAAAATATTCCAATTTAATCAATTTTTTTATTTTTTTTATTTAAAAATGCCTAGTCACAAAAATATTTTTCGTATAGTTCCGTGGATTGTTGGCAACGGTCATAGTGTAGTATCTGTTCTCCAACATTTCAGCGATATTTAACACTTTACTACAGCCGAAAGCAAATTATCTCCCTTAAAAATAAAATATTAAGTAAATGTTTAAACGCTAACATTTTTTTATAAAATCTCTTTATTTTATTTTATTGATAATTATAATAATAGTACTATCGATAAAACGATTGCGTGTGTTGAAGAATATTTGACAATACAAAGTCGAAAAGTTATATTACAGAATATTAATTTATTAAAAACTTACATATAAATAAATATGCACATGAAGAAAATCGAAATTAGTTTCAGTTAGTTGGAGATGCCTATATATAAGATATTTCAATCTATTTTCATATAATTGGAATGACATAATACTAAAATGTTTTGATGTTAATATAATTAGGATAGATCGAAAAAACTCTCGCATTTATTCATTTAGATATTGCGAAAATATTTATTATAGAATTACGTCAATAATTTAATTTTTCATCTATAAATTATTATTATCATTTCTGATGACCTAAAAGAAAACACGACCGTTTACATTTTTTATTATAGGGTGGTTGATTTTTTTCCTAATACATTTCAGGCGATTGGCTAAGTCTCAGATGTTTGTCTGAATTACTATTTTTATCTCTCCTCCTCTTTACACGTGAAATTGTTTTATCTCGTGACTAGAAAAATGCACGTGTTTAACTAGCTAATATTAGCGTGACGGGATGAAAGTACATATATTTATGTACTAGAGTAAACCTCTCTGTCAAAAATAGACGAAACGTATGTTTCGCCAGTGTTTGCACGAATATTCATATAAACACATAAACATACTTGAGTAATTCAATATTGTATATACTATTATTTATGATGACATAATAAAAGTATTCAGAGTAGAGTAGAATATTTATTTTCGAATCTATTTCACGTAACGGGGTATGTCTGACTTGTTCTTTGCTTTTTCGATCTCTCTCAGAAGATCAGCCGGTTTCGTCCAGGGAGCTAGGAAAAGAAATGCTATTTACTAGCGAACTCTTGTGTGACAGGTCGCATTTATATCTATTTACTTTCGAATAAATACACATTGGTATCTATGTTACAGTGAAGAATGGTTGTTAAACGAGTACATTAGCAAGTATCATAATACGAATCAAGTATTCGTGTTGGAAAGTGTCAGCACAACATGTCCATAAAATTGATAGGTCAAAGGTTAACTCCATAAAGTTTTTATTCTCTGAGGCAATAATTAAAATAAGACCGCCTGATTGTAAAGCTGCCTTTGTGTCAAGAGTCAGGTTTTTCTAAATCAGACTTTTGTATAGCTAGCCGTCCATTGTCCCTGGCGTGTTGGGCGGCGATAACCTATAAGAGCAGGAAGGGTCACTGACTCTCATAACGGTTGAAAGATATAATCAGAACATCTTTGCAGCTGTAACCATAACTCAGACTTCATTTGATCGGAGATACCTTCGTGACTGAAACACTATCAAGGTGTTATTTGCCAAATAATGCCCAAGCATTGTCTTTAAACTCTCCAGATATTGTGTTGATTGTACAATCGCTATCACAGCATTATATATATATATATATATATATATGACTTGACTTGACTTGACTTGGTCCCTTAACCCCCTCCTGGGTCGTAGGGGCGCTGCACCAATGAACTCCACACCAGCTGTCTCCACTTCTGACGGTCATGGGCAATGGACTGGGTTGTAGCGAAGTTGTAGCCCGTCCACTCTTTGATGTTGTCCGTCCATCTTTTGTGTTGTCTACCCCTCCTTCTCTTGCCTTGCACTGCTCCCTGCAGGATGGTTTTGGAGAGACCACTGCCCCTTGTCACGTGACCATACCATCCAAGCTTTCTTTTTTTTACAGTTGTCAGCAAATCTTCGTAGTTGTTCAGATTTGCGTTGATGAGCGCGCGAACTTCTTCGTTTGTGACACGGTCTGAGTACGAGATGCCAAGCACTCTTCTGTAGCATCTCATTTCTACCGTTTGGATTTTTCTTTGGAGCTCGGCTGTCAAGGTCCATGACTCGCATGCATACAAAAAGATGGATAATACTAGTGTATGCAGCAGCTTCAGTTTGCAACGGAGACTAATGTTTCCGTCTTTCCAGATTGATTTCAGTTTTGCAAGTGCTGCTGCCGTTTGTGCTGCTCTTGCCAGGATTTCAGTCTTGGATCCTTTGTTGCTGAGTATAGCGCCAAGGTATTTGAACTGGTTTACGGTTTCCAGTTCTTGGCCGTTGGCTGTTATCGTTGTTGATAATGGTTGTCCACTATTCGTCATCAGCTTCGTTTTTTCAGCATTGATCTCCATTCCGTACCTCGTGGATGTTCTGTCGAGGCGGCTCACCAGACCAGAAAGTTCTGTTTGATTTCCGGCAAGTCCATCAATGTCATCGGCGAATCTGAGGTTTGTGATGGTTCGTCCACCAATGCTGACTGTGCCCACGTGACCATCCAGGGCATCTGACATGATTCGTTCAAGGAGGATGTTGAAGATATATATATATATATATATATATATATATATATATATATATATATATATGGGAATAGAAGGATGAAGGTAATCCGACGTGATGGTAAAATGAAAAAGGAAAACCAAAAACTGGATGTTTTTTATGTGTACATCAACGTTTCGTCTTTATTTATAAGACTTCATCAGGATGATGATATAGGGAAAAGATATCATGCAAGCACGGATACATGTAGGGTAGACATGTTGGGAAGAAAAATAAAATAAAATGAAAAATAATGGCAGCGTCTAGCTGGACGTCCGTACTTGTTAGAGAATGAAAAATGAGTGGGAGAAAAAAGGGGAAGGGTGGAGGGAGCAAGGACTACTGTGGCTGGCGATGAGAGAAAGAGGTGGGGGATGAGCAGGGGTAAAATGGATGGCAGAGAGAGATTGGAGGAAAAGGGGGAGGGGGTGTTTGACCAGATGGCTGTGGTCGAGATTGAAGGGGAAGAGTGAGTTGGAATGTTTGTGTGTGTGGGGTGTATGCAGGGAAATGGGGATGGGTAGAGAGGGAGGGGGGGGCTGTGATTTTGGTGGATGGGCGAAAGTTATAGTCTTAGAGAGCGTTTGAAGAAAATGAGGGAATTTAAGAAAAGGTATGGGAGAAAATGGATGAGAGGGGGAAGAGGGAGGATTTGTCGTGATAGGGTGTGAAATATTTGAAATATTTGGAAAATGATAGCAATGAGTGAGGGATTGGAGTGGGTGGGGGAGGGGGGTGATTGAAAGGGTGGGTGAGGAATATATTTGAAATATTTGGAACATGAGAAAGTTTATTTGGACTGTAGTATTAAAAATGTGAGGGAAAAAAATGAGGAAAAATAAGAGAAGATTCAGGGAGAAAAGGGAAGGGTGTGGGTGAATGGAAGAGTGTCATAAGGTTAGAGATGAAAATAAAAGTTAGCCATGATCAGGCAAAAGACTTTGTTCTGTGAGGATGATCTTGCTTATTAAGGGTGATAGGTTAAAGAAACCATTTCGCTGCTTGATAGTAGTGGAGGATGTGATGAGTGCAGTTTCCAATAATCTTCGCCGAGATTTGTTGTGGATGTGTTTAGTGATTTTGGCTTGTTCAAATTTGAATGCATGACCATATTCTAGAGCATGGGAGAAAAGTGCACTAAGAGGGTTGTTGTTTTTATATCCCTTTTATGTTCATTTAATCGTTTCTTTAATTCACGTTGTGTTTCTCCCACGTAGAATTGATGGCAGTCATTGCAAGGGACAGTGTATAAGCCGGCATGGGATGTGGGTGTTTTTTGGAAATGTCTGGATGTGTTTAAAGTTTGTTTTATGGATTGAGAAGTGGTTTGTACTATTAGAATGCCTAATTTGTTGAGCGTGTTGCATAAGGATGTGTTATTGGAATGCGTGGGTAGGAGAAGGGGTCTGTCTATGAGAGAGGTGTTAGGGGTTTGATTTTTTTGTGTGGTGTTTCTGGAGAATATTTGGAAGGCTTTTTTCTTGGCATTTAATATGAAATGTGTGGGGTATTGCAATGTTTTTAGGGAATTAAAAATGTATTTTATTTCTTCATCTATGTGTGGGGGGCTACATATTCTAAGGGCGCGTAGGAAGAAGCCTATAATTATACCTGTTTTGATCTTGCTATGATGGTGGGAGTAGAAATGTATGTAGTCATTTTTGTGAGTGTTTTTGCGGTGTACCTTAAATTCTAGTTTATTGTTGGACTTAATTATAAGAGTATCAAGGAAGGGAATAGAGCCGTTTATTATTTTAGCGGTGTATTGGCCTGCCTCTTTTTAGAATTCTTAGAATCCGGTCCTTTCAAATATAGACTACCTCCTAACATCGAATACTTTAGATACATAGATGATATTTTAATTTTCCTCCCCACAGACACACAAATCATTCATGTTAAGGATAAACTCAACACAGTAGAACCCTCCATAAAATTCACCCATGAGACTGAAATAAACGGCTCTATTCCCTTCCTTGATACTCTTATAATTAAGTCCAACAATAAACTAGAATTTAAGGTACACCGCAAAAACACTCACAAAAATGACTACATACATTTCTACTCCCACCATCATAGCAAGATCAAAACAGGTATAATTATAGGCTTCTTCCTACGCGCCCTTAGAATATGTAGCCCCCCACACATAGATGAAGAAATAAAATACATTTTTAATTCCCTAAAAACATTGCAATACCCCACACATTTCATATTAAATGCCAAGAAAAAAGCCTTCCAAATATTCCCCAGAAACACCACACAAAAAAATCAAACCCCTAACACCTCTCTCATAGACAGACCCCTTCTCCTACCCACGCATTCCAATAACACATCCATATGCAACACGCTCAACAAATTAGGCATTCCAATAGTACAAACCACTTCTCAATCCATAAAACAAACTTTAAACACATCCAGACATTTCCAAAAAACACCCACATCCCATGCCGGCTTATACACTGTCCCTTGCAATGACTGCCATCAATTCTACGTGGGAGAAACACAACGTGAATTAAAGAAACGATTAAATGAACATAAAAGGGATATAAAAAACAACAACCCTCTTAGTGCACTTTTCTCCCATGCTCTAGAATATGGTCATGCATTCAAATTTGAACAAGCCAAAATCACTAAACACATCCACAACAAATCTCGGCGAAGATTATTGGAAACTGCACTCATCACATCCTCCACTACTATCAAGCAGCGAAATGGTTTCTTTAACCTATCACCCTTAATAAGCAAGATCATACTCACAGAACAAAGTCGTTTGCCTGATCATGGCTAACTTTTATTTTCATCTCTAACCTTATGACACTCTTCCATTCACCCACACCCTTGCCTTTTCTCCCTGAATCTTCTCTTATTTTTCCTCATTTTTTTTTCCCTCACATTTTTAATACTACAGTCCAAATAAACTTTCTCATGTTCCAAATATTTCAAATATATTCCTCACCCACCCTTTCAATCACCCCCCTCCCCCACCCACTCCAATCCCTCACTCATTGCTATCATTTTCCAAATATTTCAAATATTTCACACCCTATCACGACAAATCCTCCCTCTTCCCCCTCTCATCCATTTTCTCCCATACCTTTTCTTAAATTCCCTCATTTTCTTCAAACGCTCTCTAAGACTATAACTTTCGCCCATCC
Source organism: Sepiola atlantica (assembly GCA_963556195.1). Lineage (NCBI taxonomy): Eukaryota > Metazoa > Mollusca > Cephalopoda > Sepiida > Sepiolidae > Sepiola > Sepiola atlantica. Next base: position 121,131,703 of record OY744522.1, read on the forward strand.
ACCAAAATCACAGCCCCCCCTCCCTCTCTACCCATCCCCATTTCCCTGCATACACCCCACACACACAAACATTCCAACTCACTCTTCCCCTTCAATCTCGACCACAGCCATCTGGTCAAACACCCCCTCCCCCTTTTCCTCCAATCTCTCTCTGCCATCCATTTTACCCCTGCTCATCCCCCACCTCTTTCTCTCATCGCCAGCCACAGTAGTCCTTGCTCCCTCCACCCTTCCCCTTTTTTCTCCCACTCATTTTTCATTCTCTAACAAGTACGGACGTCCAGCTAGACGCTGCCATTATTTTTCATTTTATTTTATTTTTCTTCCCAACATGTCTACCCTACATGTATCCGTGCTTGCATGATATCTTTTCCCTATATCATCATCCTGATGAAGTCTTATAAATAAAGACGAAACGTTGATGTACACATAAAAAAACATCCAGTTTTTGGTTTTCTTTTTTCATTTTACCATATATATATATATATATATACATATATATATATGGAAAAGGAAGGATGAGAGTAAGGCGACGTAATGGGAAATGAAAAGGGAAAAACAAACAGATGTTTTTTATGTATTAATCAACGTTTCGTCTTTATTTGTAAGACTTCCTCAGGATGATACTTTTAAGAAAAATGTCATGCAAGTACATAGAAATATTGGGTTGACATGATGGGTTGATGAGAAGAAGTAGTAGCCACTACTGGGAGCGCAAGACCAAGGTCCGGGTTGAGGGAAGTCGGTGGCAGAGAGTGAAATGAATGTGGAAGACTGTGAGTAAAAAACGGGAGCGGTGGGAGTGTTAGTGAAGTTTGCTTAGGGTGGGAGAGAGAGGGTGTTTTGTTTTTTGTCGTGATGAGGTGTAGCATGGATCTTGAGGGGCTGGGGAAAGAGGAGGGGGAGGGGCGAGGCTCTGTGTCTTTGGTGTGTAGGTAGTATCATAGTTTTAGAAAAAGGATTTGAAGAAATGAAGATTATTTGAAAGAAGGCGAGGTGAGTGGGTAAGAGTGTGAAAGAAGTAGTCAAAGTACATAGCAAAAACACTGACAAAAACGACCGCATACACTTTTACTCTTACCACAATAATAAGATCAACACAGGTATGATTATAGGCTTCATCCTACGCGCTCTTAGAATCTGCAGTCCTCAATACATAGATGAAGAAATCAAACACATCATTAATTCTTCAAAAAGACTGCAATACCCCACACATTTTATGCTAAATGCCAAGAAAAAAGGCTTTCAAATATTCTCCAAGAACAACACACAAAAACATCAAACACCAAACACCTCTCTCATAGACAGACCTCTTCTCTTACCCACGCATTCCAATAACACATCCATATGCAACACTCTTAACAAACTAGGCATCCCAACAGTACACACCACATCACAAACCATAAAACAAACATTAAGCACAGCAAGACATTTTTTTAAAAACCCACAGCCCATGCCAGCTTATATACTGTCCTATGCAACAACTGCCATCAAATTTACGTGGGGAAACGCAACGTGAATTGAATAAAAAAGTGCGAGTACAAAAAAGGAACATAAAAAACAATAACTTTCTCAGTTCACTTTTCTCCCATGTATTAGAGCACGATAATGCTTTCAAATTTGAACAGGCCAAAATCAGCAAATACTTCTTTAAACTGCACTAATCACAGCCTCCAACACCATCAGACAACTGAAAGACTTCTACAATCTATCCCCATTAACAAGCAAAATTATCTTGATCGAACAAAAACTAAACCAAGATCATGGCTAACCTTTCTTCTCTTGGCTCTCATCTGTACTTATATACAAGTCCCAACATACACACTCACGCACAAACCCCTTTTCACATACATTTTCATTCACCACGAAACAAACCACTTAACCACAAATAACAGCCTCACCAACAAACACAATCTAGACATCCTCACAAATATTTAGATATTAAACCCCTTTTGCCCTCTGTTTAATTTCAAACCATCGACACTACCTGCACCAACTACATTTCACCTATTTCTCGCGAAAATTGATATCACTTCTCTCCTTCTTCTTTTCCTTTTTCCTTCCCCTCATTGTCATATTCACAGCACATTTTAACACTTTCCGTCTAATATACTTATATTCACACATTCCTGACATAGCCAGCTGGTCAATACTGCTACCCTCCAAAAATGTCACACCTAACCACAACAAAATCTCCCCTTTCTCTCCTCCCCACTTCACCCTTTCGACTACTTATTTCACAGTCTTAACCATCAACCCCGCTTACTTTCAAATAATCTTCATTTCTTCAAATATTTTTCTACAACTATGATAGTACCTACCCACTAAAGACACATGAGCCTCCCCCGTTCCCTCCTCTTTCCCCAGTCCCTCAAAATCTATGCCCCACCTCACCACGACAAAAACCTCAGCCCCCTTCCCCTACTGTTAGACAAATTCACGAACACTCCCACCCCTCCCGTTTTTACTCACAGCTATCCATAGTCATTTCACTCTCTGCCAATGACTTCCCTCAGCCCGGCCCTTGGTCCTTCGCTCCCAGTAGTGGCTACTCCTTCTAATAAACTCATCATGTCAACCCAATATTTCTATGTACTTGCATGACATTTTTCTTAAAATTATCATCCTGAGCTAGCATTACAAATAAAGACGAAACGTTGATGAATACATAAAAAGAAAACATCTTTTAAATGTTCCTTTTTCATTATCGATATATATATATATATATATATATATATATATATATATATATATATATATATATATATATATATATATATTTATATAGTTTAATTAAAGTATATAAGTTTGATATAAATTACGTATACCTATATATATATATATATATATATATATCTATATATATATGTTGCGTGTGTACTTTTTGTTTCATTTTACGTCAGTTGAAGTATTGAAAAATCAACAGGCCCTTTTACTGGGGCTAACACCTGATATTTATATGATATATATAGATATTTGAGGGTTCCATTACAGTTTTTTTTTACCTCTTAAGCGTTAATTTTTTAGAGAAGTTAATAACATAAGTTTCCCTCTCTCCAATGAACTAGTCGAATATGTATTAATATATATTTATTATTGTGTTACCGAATTCAAGGACAAAAATTAATCTGGTTTGGTGGAGAATACAGACAAATGCTGTTACTGGAGGTTAATCACAGGAGATCTTATTTATTCTTCGAATACAATGTTATTTTGAATATTTGGTCATGATTTACATTTAGTGTGAAGTATCGTCATTACAGGTTTTCCTGACAAACACTTTTACAGAGGGATCGAATACACTTCTGAAAATGATGTCTAGTAGGTAATTAAAACTGATGTACATATGAAGATTTCGAATACAAAAAGCGAAAATTAAAATTTTCTTAATTGAAACATTAAAAAACAATAAAAAAAACACATATTATAAATCTACACTTTAACTTAAAGCTCATTTTAATTGTGAAAAAAAAAACCCGATATG
>OY744522.1:121140186-121145186 GCA_963556195.1 Sepiola atlantica
TTTCCGGTATATATTGTTGGTAGTAGTATTAGATCTGATGGTGAAAGTGAGCATTTCTCTCGAGCTGGACTTCATATACAAATGATTGAAATGGTAAAACATGAATGCATGAAGAATTGGCCTCAATGCCTGTCAAAACAAATTCGTATATCAGCATTGATGTCAAACCTTGCAGAATAGCTCATTTTTTTCGATTAGATAGGGTGTACATCTTTCAAGTGTTATCTCATTTAAGTTTGTGACATATATTTTATGCCTTATTCATCCAGATTTGATTGCTAAACAAGGTAATATTTATATGTACTGCGGAGATGTTACACTTGTAATCAAACCGTTTAATTTAATGTGAGATATTGCTTCGATTAATGAACGTTTAATATCAAGTAACACAATACACTTCTTGCACACATACGAAGACCGATTAAAACGGGGTATAAAGAAGAGAGGACTCGATTCATTGATCACGTTGACAAGCTACATCTAATCACACACACCACATTATAAAATAAAATAAGTAAAGAATTATAATTTGTGTCGGAATTTCTTATATGAGTAGTGATAATGGGTATTATGTTGATTATTTGTACTACTATTCCCATCTGTGGTGTTATTCTCAAAATATGACGACCGATAAAACCTCCGACTTGTTTCAGGTTTGTTTGTTCTATGTCGGGAATCTTTAATTCAAAGTCGGAAATTTATACATAATTTAGAACGGAACACGTTATTTAATCTACGGTGCAGATTATTGTTGCTCCGTAAGACATGAGAGAATAGAAGACTTGAACAAGTGTTATTTTATACGACTTGATATCGACTCTAGTAAGTATTGAACATGCAACATCCATATCCCAGTCACGTAGAACTGAGTATTACTCAAAATATTTATCTGTTGCGCAACGGATACAGTTGGTAATTAATGTGTTTGTACTCGAAGAATGTCAGAGGTATACTCGGGCGAAACGATACAAATCAAAAGTAAAAAATAATCCAAATAATACTAATGCAAAGGGATAATGTTATTATCAGACTACTATTCCCATCTTGATTTTTATAGTCACGCCGTTTCGGTCGATGTATTCTCCAACCTTCTTCATTCGCATATTTTTTAAATCTGGGAACTTAATAATCAAGCTAGATAATGTATGTCGAACTCGAAAGTTTCCAACTTTGAAATTTATAGAAGGATATCGACTAGGGAAATGCTGACTAGGACGGTCCTATAGAGGTACAGCCGTACCGTTATGGAAATAAAAACAGTTTAGTTGATTATGTTCGTTTTTTTTTGTTTTACGACATATAAACCCCCTTTCAGGTTACTTAATTCCGAATCTAGCTATTTGGTTAAAGCTTTTATGCTTCATGTTCTTGATATCTTATATAGTTATTGATCATTTTTGGTTTAGTTTTTTTGTTGTTTTACGTCATATCAACCGTTTTTAGTTAACGCTTTTATGCTTCTAGTTTTTTTAATATCTTCAAATATTAATTCATGGTGTTTGGTTTGATTGTTTTGATTTACGGCATATGAAACCCTTGCGGGTTATTTAATGTCGAATTCGGTCATTTTGGTAACAGCTTTTATATTTCAAGTTTTTATGGTGTTTACTTTGGTAGTACATTTGCAAACGGAAAGAAAAGAACAATAACATAAATGTTATGTTATTTTTGGTTAGAAATTCGGTATCTTCAGAGAGCCTGATATAGTAGTCCGAGTAACTTAATTGAAGAATACAGCTTGAAACATCAAAATAAGGGGCAACTAGTCCAATAGCTTCTCCGCTTATTCGAAAATTGCTTCCGCTTATGTTCGAGTTTCACATGCTACTGAACTCAATTAAAGCCGTATCAGAAATGCAGAAAATAACTGCACAACCTTTGCTTAACTTCCAACCCCTTGTCATGCAGAAAAACTTTCAGAGATATGCAGTGTATATAGAGACACATGCAGGGGTAATAACATCAAACTAATAGAATGCAACGAGATTAAACTTGAGATGAATAGGTTACGGAAAAATAATCTTTAAGTTTTTTTACAAACTTGGAAAGAAATTGAGTAGTTAAAAGAAGTCGCTTTCAGGAAGACGAACTATGGTAATATGTGGCAGAAAGAGACAGTCTAGATGCTCTTTTGGCGTTGTTTGCGAAATTAAGCAGACGTACCTTCTCTCGCACTACGGAGACAGGTTGACGAACACCTAATACATCATAATAATACAGTGCCCTGCAAAGAAAAGTATTATAACTCAAAACGATAATATATCGTGTTCTACTTCGAAGAACATGTCAATAACTATAGTCGTTGCTATTATAATCAACACCCAAACGTCACATTATTTTGCCACTTATTTCAACCACTGCTGATAGACGGAACGTTCTTTTCGTTTGGATAGGTTTGAAATATTTGTGATATTTGCCTGCTATAGTAACATAATACTATACAGCCTACTTATATCCTAATAAGATCGTCTAGTAACCCATGATCGAAATAACCTATACTTTTACTAGGATCAGTGTGAATAATATCCCACACGTATAATACTAAACCAGCTATTGAAATAGGCGTATGAGTGCTGAATATAAAATAAAGATTCATATACAACTACGACAAACATCCATAAATTCGAAAGAAAAGATAATTATTCAGTAAAACATTAAGAGAAAAATACAATGACGAACCGTGTGAACAAAAGACATGTACACAAGTCTATAGTTCAATATGGTCCCCACGGTTATCCGGATGACAGCTTGCGTTACAGTGGTAGACAGCAGGCAGCAGTAACTAATTTCCTATCAGCTGTTCTTTCGCTGTAGACTTATTTTTCTTACAACTTTCATAAACGTTGCTAGAAAATAACAGTATGAATCACTTGGGTTGAACACTCTGTTCAGGATTTTTTTTTTAACTTGACAGTATAAATATATACACATACCACTCCTAACCGTTTCTCCATGGATGTAAGAGCAGCTATCTAAAAAATGATATATATCTCCTCTCTCTCTCCGTCGTTTTAGTAAAAAGAAAAGGTCTAACCCTCCCATTCGCCACGTCACACCAGCGACTTTCTGTCTATGACGTACTGCCGAAACCCGAGTTCGATTAATGCAGCTACTTATCTGTATTAATCGAACATGATTTTCTATGATTAATTTGAAAGATGTGTATATGCTATTAGTTTGCTTAGCGAATCTATTTTACAGAATATACACATTCTGTTCTTTTTGATTGGTGTGGTAACACAATAGCTATTGTAAACAAGTGTTTAGAAAAAGGTTATTATTTTATTCATTGTAAGTGTCTTTCCTCGTTCTAGTAGTATTTGAATATAAGTTAATTTAGTAAAACTGAATTAATTAAAAGTAGTCGATCCCACAGTCTCAGTTGCTTTCCATAAGAATTACTTAATACATGAAACCGGTTAATACTTAATAAATGAAACTGGTTCATACTGATAAAGGAAACCGGTTCATACTGATAGCGTATAAGTATTTACTTATAAAAGTCAGAATTTAAAGTTATGGGTGACCTAAATAGCATATAAAATTGTATGTTTGCCAGCTGCTCTAAAATGTATTGATTTACTCCTCTCCAGGAGTTAGGCACAAGACCAGTTTTTATCTTATTCCCACAAGTAAGATGTGACCCAAGGTCGGGTCGGGAAAGTGGGGTATAAACATTGCCTGGGCAGCCCCGTCGGCATCCCCCGGTAGTGGCGCCTCAGGCAGTAAGCAATAAACTTACTCCTCCCAAAAGAGGGGAGGCAAAGCCTGAGAGGGTAGACCTCCTGGAACTGCACAGTAAAGACCCATAGACCCGCGGAATCAAGCCCCGAAGGCCAAGACAATACCGGTCTATAGGGTGCAGTATCCATCGGAACAGATACTACACTTTGATCTTAGCAAAAAGGCATTAAGCTCTTCTAAAATGTAGCCCAGTCCAAAATACTAAACTATTAGTATATTATCATCATCCTTTCCATAGTTGTTTTCACTCGTTTTTTTCGCATTGGTTTTTCTTTGCTTTAATTTTTCTGCTAGTTTTCTTAACACTCATTTTTGTTTTCATGTTTGTAAACAGATGGCTTAATGTCATTTATTTAAATATGTTTGTGTATATTCTACGGCTATATCCACGTTGTCAATGTACAAATATGCGTGTGCGTAAAAATAAGGTAAGGAGGGGAAGTTTCCATAGAAGGTTCGAATTAATTAGAGACGAATCTTCCATTAGAAGTGAAGTAAGATCTACTGGTCTCGGCATTACGTCATAGACAGGAAGTGGCTGGTGTGACGTGGCGAATGGGCAGTTTAGAACGTTCTCTTTTTATTAAAACGACGGAAAGAGAGAGAGAGAGAGAGAGAGAGAGAGGAGAGAGAAATCGTTTTTTTTTTAGTTATCTGCTCTCACCTCCATGGAGACACGGTTAAGAGTTATATGTGTATATATTTATACTGCCAAGAAATAAAGAAAATCCCAAACTGATTGTTCAACTCAAGTGATACATACTGTTATTTTCTAGCAACGTTCATGAAAGCTGTGGGAAAAAGAAGAACTCTACAGCGAGAGAGAAGATGATGGGAAGTTACTTATTACTTTATGTTGTCTCCCACTGTGACGCAAGCTGTCGATGTGATGATCTGCCGTCCGGATAACCGTGGGGGCCAGATAATAACACCTAACTATACATTTATAAATGCTGGTTTAGTTGTATGTGTCTGAAATGGTCTGATGTTCAAAAAAATAAACCATTATATGCTTATTATTAGATTGTTTAGAAATATGAAGAGTAGTCTTAAGTTCATATAGTATACGTACTATTAACAATTCGATTTTCATAGATAAATTCTTCTATAGTATAACCTAACTACAGATTTTCACGTGTTTTTCTTCGTTTAGAAGTAAGAATAGCAGATACTAAAAATGCATTTACAAAAAATAACTTTAAAAAATCGAAATTACATACCGAACTTTTTTCAAACCTTCAGACGAAACTTTATAA
>OY744522.1:121152686-121237686 GCA_963556195.1 Sepiola atlantica
GAAAGATATGTGATATTAGGATTCTTCCCCAGTCAATTATCTTTCGTACCGTTCCATTAGAGGACTCGATAGTGCTTACTCTCATCAACCCTTTCTATATTTTTAGAGTTTTCAAGAACATTTATTACTAATTGTAGAAGTTATTATTTATATTATTAGTATTAATTATTATTATTATTAGTAGTAGTAGTAGTAGTAGTAGTAGTAGTTGTAGTATACATTATAAGGTGAACGATGACGAATATTAAAAGATTGAAAGAAATGTGGTTACTTATGAGGACGGTTTATTAAGAGTATTTATTGACATTGGATGTGAAGACGACCGTGTTGTAGCCTGCATTAAAGATACCGCATGGTAATGTGTTTCAGACATGTGACTTTTTATTGAAAAAAACTCATGGAAATTTTGTTTGTATTTTAGGCACACAGGGGAAGCACAAACACTATTTGCAGTTGTAGTAGAAACGAGTTCTTACCGTCGAACGCCCAACTAACCAATTAGCGACTGAAGCTCAGTCGAGCACGTTCCTTTTAGTTCCTTACATCATGCTATGTATGAAGATATTACCATGTAATAAAAGATAGAGTTTCTGCTGCATTACTCATAGATAGACTAGAGTTAAAAATGCGGACGCATGTGTATTAATATTCTTAAATATGAACCTCGGAAAGCTGAGAACAAGTGGAATTAACTCTTAAAATATTGAAGCTCGAATTGAGATTTTAAGAATTAAATGTACTATAATAAAATCACACTTAATCACAAGCTTGCTTAATTGGCAGATATATGCAATGGTTTTTCTTAGCTTTTTATTGGATATTTGTATTTTGATTAAAACAAGAATCACATAAAACACCCTAAATATTTTTTTTAATTATTCAGAAGATTTCGTCTGAATAGTCAGCTCAAGTAAACAGAAAATTCGATGACTTAGGCAAGCGTTTTATTTGAATTTTAGAAAAGGTGTGTTACTTGAAAGAAATGCAAAAATTACAACAATTAGTAAAAGTTACAAAATTGAAGTTGTAACAAAATGGTTCTGACAATTACAGAGAGTTACCTATTAGGAAGAGTTGAATGTAAGTTAATTATATCAAAGTCGGTTTAATTTAATTTTTAATTAAAATAAAAGAACACGTGTGCTTTGCATATTACAAAAAAATCAAAATTTCCTGACCTGAGCAGTATAGATGCATTGTTAAATACAGGCAGATTTTATGGCTGAAAAGAGTGAACCACATAATCTACTCCACTTTAGGATATGTTTTAAAGAACCAGCGTACATGGATTGCTCACATTTTAAATGATGCGTTGAGCAAATTATCTGTATGTAATGCATCACCTAATTTATTATTGTTTGTTATTCCTTATACATTGCTAATCTTTCTCTACGTTTAATTTTTCAAATCTAAATTCCAGCGTCAATATTTATTCCACTTGACTTGTACTCTTCCAGGTTTTATTTTTATGATATTAATACACATGCGTCCGATTTATTCAGTCTAGTCCACTTCTGTATGAGGGATTGCAGTTTGAGAATGTAAAATTATTTTTATTATAACTCCGGAAAAAACAAATAACATGACCCCAAAGTATCAGTGATCAGTTTTCCTTGAGTCACTTAGACTTTGAGTTTGTGGAAATATTTGTAACAATTGCGAATTGAGTTGAACCTATAATCATTATGACATACCAATAATAAAATATTCTAATTAACTAGTTTACTAGGCTTGCATTTATTACGTATCAGCTAGAAAAATAATTAATTAAATTAATCCATTAATTCAAATATATAAATTACAAAATCTCTGATTTCCAGAATAAGATCGGAATAAGTTTTAGAATAATTAGGATTACTTTCGATTTCTGAGTTTCAAATCAGTAAAAAAAAGTTAAAATTCAAATATTATAAATCATCTAATATTGCCTTCATTATAAATGTTATTTTAGAATTGTAATTTTCAGAATAAAGTAACATAAGAAAGAAATATGTTTAATATTTCAATTTTAAATATTCAATACATTCAAACAATCTTTGATTTTCATAATAAGCTTCAGAATAATAAGAATACATTTAAATTTCTGGTTTCAAGTAAGTTTTAAAAATTGTAAATTATTTAAAAAAATAAAAATAAGTTTCCAAATAATAAGTTAATTAATTTCAAAATAAAATTTAATTTTCAGAGTTTCTATAAGGTTTAAATAAATTATTAAAAAATAAGAATAACCACTATATTTCAAAAATCATGCTTAAAATGTCTGAATAAATTCTAATATTTTATTTCAGTAAAATTATATTTTTATTGACTTTAGTATGAATATTATTTTCAGAATACATTTAAAAATACATTTTAATTTCAAGTTTATATTTTTCCGTGCATAATACAACCACATTAGGTAAATTGGGATGAAATTTATTGTTGTTTTTCTTTCTAATGTCACTTATTTAATCGTGATTTTCAGTGCTATTTTTGACTAGACAAGTATAATAAATGATGCTTCCTTATGAAGAATGTTCGCTCTTAATGTAAAATAAGATATATATATATATATATATATATATATATATATATATATATATATATATATATATATATATAGAATCAAATATAAATTAAAAGTAAACTTTTAGTAGATAGAACCTATAGTGAAATGGTTTAAGCTCAATATACGAGATATATCAATTATAAAGATTCTGTTGAGATAACCGATGATATCGAATCTTCCTGGAAATCCTTGCGGGACGTAATTCACACATCTGCATTGGAGGTTTTGGGATTACCTGTCTGTAAACATCAGGACTGGTTCGATGACCAGGATGTTGAGGCCCAAGAGTTGATCAATGAAATGCATAAGGCTCATAAAACCTGGATTGATGATAAGAACTCAACACTAAAGAGGAAATTGTACAAGGAATGCAAAAGTAAAGTCCAGAAAGCATTACGGCAGATGAAAGAGGCATGGTGGTCCTCACATGCCAAATTAATGCAAGAAGCATTTGACAGAAAAGACTTGAAAGTTTTTTATGAAGGTATTAAGAAAGTTTTTGGACCGCACGAATCTGGCGTTTCTCCCGTATCTGCAAATGATGGCACACTGATAAATGATAGAGCGGATATATTGAATCGCTGGAAGGAGCACTTCGAAGCGGTCCTAAACAATACTTCCACAACTGATGAAGAAATACTTTCATCTATTACTGAACGACCTGAGATTCCTGAACTCTCCTTCCTTCCAGCAATACATGAAGTTTTCGTTGCTATTAGGCAAATGTCGTCAGGCAAAAGGTCAGGGAAAGACACCTTACCTCCTGAGGTGTTTAAGTACGGTGGCCAGACACTAGTGAAGAAGCTGCACAGTCTCTTTGTGAAGATCTGGCAAGGTGGAAATGTCCCTCAGGATTTCAAAGATGCATTAATTCAACACTTGTATAAGAATAAAGTCAATAGAAACATCTGTGACAACCATCGAGGCATCTCACTTTTGTCAATTGCAGGGAAGGTCTTGGCAAGGCTTATTCTCAACAGAATAATTAAACACTTTGTTGATGATATCTATCCCGAATCTCAGTGCGGTTTCCGTGCTAGTCGGGTACTGTCGATATGATCTTTTCCCTCCGCCAGGTTGCCGAGAAAGTTCGGGAAAGGAACGACGAGTTATATATGGTTTTCATTGACCTTACAAAGGCCTTTGGCACAGTAAACCGCGAAGCCCTCTGGAAAGTGTTGGACAAGCTGGGAATACCTGACAACATGCTGAATGTAATTATTTCTTTCCATGATGGAATGAAGGCATTGGTTGTTTCAAATGGAGAGTCTTCAGAACCTTTCAATGTGACAAATGGTACCAAACAGGGTTGCGTAATGGCACCTGTGCTATTTGCTTTGTTCTTTTCAGTTATGCTGAGATATGCTTTCGCTGATATAGATACTGGGGTAAAGTTTAAATTTAGAACAAGTGGTGGTCTCTTCAACCAGCAACGTTTCAAAGCTAAGACCCTTCTTCGACAAACTGTCATCAGGGATCTTTTGTTTGCAGATGACGCTGCACTTTGTGCAACATCTCGGGAGGAAGCGCAACTGCTTGTGGACAGGTTTTCGGCTGCTTGCAAGGCTTTTGGTCTGACAATCAGCATCAAGAAAACAGAAGTGATTCACCAACCTCGCCTCATACCTAAACAAGTTCAGGGTGTGAAGCAACGGCCACCAGTAAAGCAACGACCACCAGTACACTGTTTTCCAGATATTCCAATCCAAGTGGACGGTAAAGATCTGAAATATGTGAAAAACTTCACTTATCTTGGGAGTAAGATAAATTGGAGTGCCTCCCTTGATGACGAAATCTTTAACCGAATTGCGAAAGCAACCACTGCCTTTGGAAAACTGCGTCATCGGTTATGGAAGGACAGGGGGATAAGTTTGAGAACAAAAGTACTTGTGTATAGAGCAGTTGTGCTAACATCACTGCTTTATGGATCGGAATCATGGACAGTCTATCGCAGCCACATTCAGAAGCTTGATGTCTTTCACAAAAATTGCCTTAGAACGATTTGTGGTGTCACCCTAAGAAATCGGATGTCTAATGCGGACCTATTTACATGCTGCGGTATTGGCGGAATTGAAAGCTTTTTGATGCAATCACAACTGCGTTGGGCAGGACATGTCTTACGTATGGAAGATGATAGAATACCAAAGCAACTGATGTACGACGAGCTCAACAGTGGAAGGCGAAATGTGGATCGACCGCTGCTTCGCTTTAGGGACAAGTTGAAGATGAATTTGACATCTATCAATATTGCTTATCGTGATTTTGAACAGCTTGCTTCTCGACGGAAGGAATGGCGATCTGACTGCCAGAGGGGCATCAGGCGGTTCTCTGTAACTGCCATTGATCAACAGCGCGAAAGACGCGAAAGAACAAAAACATCTACAAGTATCCCAGCCGATTTTTCTCAAGATCTTCCTTCTTGCATCCATTGTGGGCTTGTTTGCAAATCTCTCGCAGGACTCAAATGCCATTTACGATTGAGTAAATGTAAGCATGCTACATCCGTCGTAGACTAAACAAGTTTTGAGTTGTCAAGACCTCATACGTCGAAATCGACGGGAGAGTCCATGATATATATATAGTCTAAAGAAGCTTTGAGTCATTAAAAAAAAAAGAAGTAAAATGCAGACAAACTAACTAAATCCAAGATATTTCAGACTTAACATTCGTTGGAAAATTAATAAATGAAAAAATATAAGTAAAAAAAAAAGGGGGGGGGGTAATTATCTAAGAGTGAAACAAAAACAGGAGACCTTAAGCCTCTAATATTAACACGGGGATCATCAGCTGTTTACCATGTAACTGTTTCGGAGATTTAAAAACAGGACATTTTAATATTCATGGCTCTCCAATGGTACTGATTATACGACCATTTCCCCAATAATCAAGTGTAGAAATAATTCAGCTTAAACTATAATAATATATACATAAATAAATAATAATAATGATAAAATAATAATAATATATTACCCTTAAGACTACCGTATGATATAGTAATTTGCATATCAAATAACATTAATTATAACAATAATAAAAAAATATAAAAATAATAATAATACTATCTAAACACTACATCCAAGAACCATTCTGCAATATGGTAGCTAGCTATAAAATTATATAAGAATTAAAGTTGCATTAAAAAAAATAAATAAATAAAGCTTAAGTACCTTAGGTACCAGAAAATATATATATATATATATATATATATATATATATATATATATATATATATATATATATATATATATATATATATATTGGCAAACATTATTACATAACACGGTTTTTTTTTGCATGATAAGACTATTTTTCAATTTTCAGAATGGTCCATTTATTGTTCCGGTGAAATTGATGTATTAAGTTCCACGTGTTACTTGTTCCATTTTCTTCGAGTACTTTCGATTCAATTCGTTGAATCATCTTCAGGTGGTGTTAATTTTGGTTTCTTAAAGAATATGTATTTACTGTTGAGTTTTTTTATATTATTATAACAGTCAGTAATTTACAACTTAAAATGAGCGTCTATAATATTGAGATGTTACATGAGGACGTGATTACGTTCTAAGTTTGTGCAAGATTCAAAAGTTTGATTGCTTCATCGTTAAGAATTGGATTACGTTCTGAGCGCGTTCAAGATCAAAACGTATAATTGCTTAATGGCTAATAATTTGGTAACGTTTATTACTATTCTAGACACTTAAAAATATCATGACAAGTTTCGTAATTCACAATATTGATTGTGGGATGTTTAGTTTTTATGTAACGGGCTTCAAGAAATTTTTATTTTTTGGTGTTGGTATCGTGGCTTATTATTTTAGTATTGCTAACTGGTATGTGTCTATATTAAAAAAGGCGGCAGTCATGTTTTTTAGGTGTTGGCAAATGGAGCTAGTGTCACGGATGTGTATATATATATAAAATAAATATATATATATATATATATATATATGTATGTATGTATGTATGTATGTATGTATGTATACGCGTGTGTCTAGTGTGTATACGCGTTATAGCATTTATTAGAACATTGGTTCCTATATGAGAAAAGTCTATCAGGCACAAATTGCGAGAGTAAACAAAATAAGTTGACTTAAGTAATCGACTTAGCATCTCAAGGCCGTCGCAATATCACCTTATCTTTGGTCGGCACACTTATAGCGGATAGATATTATATAACTCTTTTTGAACAGTACAATCGAGTACAATATAGCGGTTACACGTGGCGCAACGAATAAAGTGATCAATATAATCAGGTCTAAATTACAGTCTGCTAGAGGTTGAAGATTGTATCCTTATTATAAGCGATACTAAGAATATAATTCAGAACTACTTGAGACTTACTCGGTCATTGATAGCGGAATGAGAGCAATCTACGCTCATGTGATTAAATAACTGGTTGAATTTTAACCTTCCGTAAATATTCCCGAGGTCGACATGTAGATTCAAGCGGTCGACAAGACGCATCTGAAGAAGGTCGTAGGTTAAATCGGCCGAATCATCATCAGAATATCCTCCCAAATGAGAATAGCACCTCGAATAATGAAAATAATAAAACAAAATTGTTCGTATATTCATGTTGTATTGCTATTTAAATTGCTTGCGCATACTTATAAATTTGAATTTAAGAAAATAATTAAATAAGATGTTCATGAAGACATAAACTTTATTTTCCACGCGTTACTGTTGAACAACGGTGGAGTCCGCAATGATGGATTTTTCACTCCACTTGACCCGATCACAGGCTTGGCCCGTGAGAAAGGCCGGTTTTACAGAAATATCTGTTCAGGGTCTGCCCATTCGATCATCGGCATTCATCTCGGTCGCTTCGCACCCACTTTTAATGCAAAGGCAAGTTTCGCAATCGTGTCGTTGTTGGCCTTCAGCACATCTCTAAACAATCTGAGCCGCTATTCCCTTATCTTGTCCTCGATTACTGCAATGCCGTAGCTCCTCCGAATATCCTCATTACACACGACGTGGCTGGGCAGTGTAATTCTAGACATCCACCTGAGCATTTTGGTGTACATAACGGCGAATCTTCGCTCCGCCTTCCTCGTTGCTGGTACGCACTTGTAGCTGTACAACGCGACGGGGCTCACAAGAGTACAGTATATCTTCGATTGTATACGGTCACATACCTTGGGGCCACAGATGCTTTCGTGAAAGCATAAGAAAGAAATAATAATCAAATATTTGATTGCAATCAAATAATTCAATTATTTTTAGGTTATTATAAAACAATCGTTTAAAATGTAATTTTCGAACATTGCTTAAAATGTGAGGTATCCTTATTTAAACAATGCCTAACGTAGATTATGAATGGCATACCTGTCTTTTCTTTTAGATGTTAGTAAAAGCGAATCTGTTGTAAAGAATTATATAAGAACAGTGTGTCTGCGAACATAAATGGTTAATGCCTTTCGTAGACAATCACTCACAGAATAAACGGTTGGTCTTTATTTAATTGCTTTTGGACATCAATTATTGGCACAGATTCTTGGAAGCCAACGCAGGAATTAAATCATTTTCGTCGGCATTATTAAATCTATAAACGTACAGGAACATATACAACTTCCTCTTCTGCTTGTACGCATTGATATATCAATTTCGGATATCGATTTAACAATAGAACCGGTGTACAAAATCATAACAATTAAGGGGTCAAATTGAGAAATAGTGGTAACAGAATGAATTAGTAAGTATTTTGTTAAAGTTTATCGGATGATTTATTTAAGAGAATTTGACTTCTATATTACAATTATATATTTGGAGAGATTGGGAGGTATTTCCTACTCACTTTATCTCTCTCACCCTGCCCGTGGCTCTTTCTCTCTTTATATATAAAGAGAGATGTAAATTAATAGAGAGTAAGTGAGGAAGATTAATTCAGGGGGTTACATGAACGTTTCATGTAGTTTACTTGCCATAAATTTATTTTCATACTACTATAAAGATTTACTTACGTATTTACGTATTGAACACTGTTTAAATACATACTTGAATATACATATATATATATATATATATATATATATATATATATATATATGTGTGTGTGTGTGCGTGTGTGTGTGCATATGCATATATATATATATATATATATATATATATATATATATATATATGTATATATATATATATATTAATGCATGTGTTGTTGAAAACGACAGAACACTTCTGTTTAGTGATTCCTTTTTTTATTTTTTTCAATTCGTCGAATGATCTTTTTGACGTTGAAATGGAATGAATTAATGTAGGATCTGTGTGTTTGACTAACGTTTTCGATTCTCTTCGGAATCATCTTCAGGTCTTTAATGGCAAAAATGAATTAAAAGCGTGTGAAAGAATAGAATTTCTTAAAAAATACGCCTGCAAACCGTTCACGTAAAAGACGGACGTCTACCTTTTGAAATGTGACGATTGAAAAGGTTCTTCGTTTATTTATTAATTTTATTTATTCTTCTTCTATTTTTTAGAATTTTAATTTAAAATAGTGGCCGATTAAATTTGGTCTACTCTAATAATTAGGGAGAAGAAAAATAGGGGAGATAGGCAGTAAGTAATTTTAATAAGATGTCCCTATATTTATAATTGAATAAGGCGACACCGGTTGGTCTCACTAAACTAAGCAAAGCATTTTAAAATAGTTTTACTTGTCTCATATATATATATATATATATATATGTGATTTTATGAAGGCTTACCAAAGCATTCCTTTCAAGACACCAATGATCACCATTAAAGATATTTTTTCTTACAAATACTATTTATTCAAATTAAATGTTTTTTCCTACACGTGTTTCACTACCAAGCAGTTACTTGCTTGGCAGATCATCAGGGAAATTAAATGTCTGGAATACTGGTTTCAACTGCCGACAAAACACAATGTGGCGTTGTAATAGTTGAGGTCACTTAAGAAAAGGAGAGGAAAAAAAATAATAATATAAATAAAAATAAAAATAAAAATAAAAGTCAAACTTAAAAAGCAAGGAAGAACAACGGTAAGAAAAGAAAGTCCTAGAAAAGTCTTAGAAAAGTAGCTTGTGCATTATTTCTTCCACCAAGCCAACAAGCATGTAGTCGGTCCCAAATACATTCAATAAAACCACAAAACCGGAACAATGTGCGATAATACACTTTCACGTTAGCTGAATGAATCCCCCCCCCACACAATAAAACAAAAGAACTAAATCATTCAAGATACCGCTCACAAGTTACCATTCCAATCCAATGATAGTATGGGAATTCTAAATCCAACCTCTCACAAAGAAAAGTCAACACAAATGTTCGTCCGAGTTCAAAGAGTCTTATTTCAATTGTTGATTTATTACCCTTCGAAATAAACACACGACGAGTTGAATGTCAATCCCGCAGAAAACTCCCTTCCATCAAGAAAAAATCTTAATATAGAAACTATTTATTCAAAATACTGTTTCTAAAAATATTTATTATTAAACCTATTCCTTATAGAAATTAATCATCTAGTGTCTGGGACGTCATTTTACATTTTGTGAAAATATCCTTCATTTAATTAACTGCCGAATTATTATCGTTTTGTTGTTTAACGAAGCGAAAAAAGTTTATTTTTGATATATGAATAATTTTTTTAAAAACAAATTCTGCGGGATAGGCTTTTTTCGCTTCGTTAAACAACAAAACGATAATAATTCGGCAGTTAATTAAATGAAGGATATTTTCACAAAATGTAAAATGACGTCCCAGACACTAGATGATTAATTTCTATAAGGAATAGGTTTAATAATAAATATTTTTAGAAACAGTATTTTGAATAAATAGTTTCTATATTAAGATTTTTTCTTGATGGAAGGGAGTTTTCTGCGGGATTGACATTCAACTCGTCGTGTGTTTATTTCGAAGGGTAATAAATCAACAATTGAAATAAGACTCTTTGAACTCGGACGAACATTTGTGTTGACTTTTCTTTGTGAGAGGTTGGATTTAGAATTCCCATACTATCATTGGATTGGAATGGTAACTTGTGAGCGGTATCTTGAATGATTTAGTTCTTTTGTTTTATTGTGTGGGGGGGGGGGATTCATTCAGCTAACGTGAAAGTGTATTATCGCACATTGTTCCGGTTTTGTGGTTTTATTGAATGTATTTGGGACCGACTACATGCTTGTTGGCTTGGTGGAAGAAATAATGCACAAGCTACTTTTCTAAGACTTTTCTAGGACTTTCTTTTCTTACCGTTGTTCTTCCTTGCTTTTTAAGTTTGACTTTTATTTTTATTTTTATTTTTATTTATATTATTATTTTTTTTCCTCTCCTTTTCTTAAGTGACCTCAACTATTACAACGCCACATTGTGTTTTGTCGGCAGTTGAAACCAGTATTCCAGACATTTAATTTCCCTGATGATCTGCCAAGCAAGTAACTGCTTGGTAGTGAAACACGTGTAGGAAAAAACATTTAATTTGAATAAATAGTATTTGTAAGAAAAAATATCTTTAATGGTGATCATTGGTGTCTTGAAAGGAATGCTTTGGTAAGCCTTCATAAAATCACATATAAATGCTCTGTACTCTGTAATCGAGTATCATCGAGCTTGTTTTTTATTGGAACAACCCCGGTCTTCACTGAATGATCTATTTTATAAGTGAAAAATCTAAATCTATATATATATATATATATATATATATATATATATATATATATATATATATATATATATGTATACGCAATATATTATATTACCTTATAATATTATATGTGCATAGACATTAAAAAGTTAAATTATATATATATATATATATATATAAATATATATATATATATATATATATATATATATATATATATATATATATATATATATATAAATATATATGTATATATATATATATAACTTCTTTTGTAATGTAGCAGGAAAAATCCAAGCAGAGTGCTCGAATAAGTGACAATTAAAATCAGAAATTAAAAAATTAAGAGCGTAATATTTATTTATTTTGGTACAGAAAAATTAGTACAACATTTGTACCGTCGGTTTCAAGCACAGAAGGACTTAGCCATCCGTCTTTCTTCAGCTTATGTTGACATCTTAGTTTTTGTGTAGAGGGCTTCAACAATAGCTGAAGAGAGCCGGATGGCTAAGTTATTCTTTGCTTGAAACCGACAGTACGAATGTTATACTAATGTTTCTGTACCAATATATATATATATATATATATATATATATATATATATATATATATATATATATATACATATATATATATATATTTATATATATATATATATATGTATATATATATATGTATATATATATATAACTAATTTATGAAATAATAGATAAGCAAGTCAACAGACTAGTCGGAATGAGGACACAAATAAATAATTATACTTGAACCAAGATATTACGATCAGTTCGTTCACGCACATCAAATCGGTAAAGATAACCTTCTTAAACAGAACTCAATAATTTTGTAAACTGAAGTGGGGAGGACACTCCGAGTAATATAGTTGGTGTAAGAAGAGTAGGGGATGAAGTTGAAGTTGTATGCAGTCGGTTGGGTACGTGATGAGAGATAAAGATGGAGATGTAAGGTAAGTTAATAGTAGGAGACATACAACAGCAACACTTTATTATATAAAGTCTATCGAAATCCCACAAACAAAAAAGTACACCATTACAACTCATACCACAGTTATTCTTACTTCCAATTCATGTCTATAGCTTACAGCATTTTGTACTTGCAGACAAGAATAACTCATAAACAAATTTAACACCTTATACTCCTCTCACAAAACTAAACATACCTAAAAATATCATTTTCTCCGCTACGAAAAAGGCCATTCGTAGTAGTAACTACAACACTACCAGAAAATTGTCCAACATTACAGCGCCGACACTAACAACTATTACCCGTCTACTAAAACATGCAGCGTACACGTTTTATTCACTCTATTTTATGAGGGGGTCAGAATTATTTACTCTACCTCACTCACTATAAATAAACATACTGAATTGATACAAAAAAATATACCGCATACATTCCACACATGCGGGATTATAAAAATGCTATCTCGTGACTGTGAGTACATTTATTTTTGTGAGACTTACCGTTCCTTTTATGAAATAAATATATGAACATAATAATGTTATGAAGTTTGGAAACACTCTATATTCACTGGTAATGCATGTCATTTCTGATTTTCTCATTTTTTATACACAAATAGTGAAAATCATAAAATACCCACACGATATAAATTGACGACGCTTCATCCAACCTTGCATATGTTTACATTGTGCAGCCTATTAAGTAAAATACCCTTGTTTGTCCTCTAAGAGAGAACTACTAGTGGTTGGTGCAACAGCCCAGATGTAACAACAATACTCCATGCATGGGTGAATGGTGTCGTTATAGAGATATAGGATACTAGCAGGTGTGATGAGTTTGCTAGGTCGGTAGAGCGAACACACACTTTCAGCAGATTCATATTAAGCCATAAAACACATACCATCACATATTAGAGACTTTCTTACACGGAATAACCTGCTCATCTACGGAGCAAACACTATCAGCGATGTTTTTTCTGCTGACTAGAAAATGATTCTCCTCAAGTACAATGTCAACAAACACTTATTGAAACGTCTTTTCAAGTAATCAATTGTTGCCAATTTCACCCATTGTTTCCAATCCTTTTATACCATTTGTTCATCATCCAACTGACAATTTCATCAATTATTATCTTCGAGTTGTTCGGCCTTGATAAGGGGCAATCCTATAGTATGAACTATGCTCGACATTGAGAAGTCGGTACACATGTTGTGATCGTGTATTTGATCTTCACATAAGCCTCGGTTGAGGGAATCTAATTATCAGCAAAATCGCCCAGGATTATAATACGGTCGATGTTATTGAATAACGTAGAATATATATAAGGAATTGTGAATAAACTATACTGATAAACAGTTCTTGAAAAATACTGAATTAACAAATATATATATCGAACCATATCCGCTTTCAAGTTGTGTTTAACTTGCAAATATCATTGTGTAGGTAGTGTTTTATAACAAGTAACAACGATGCGTAACTTAAAGACGATAAAATTGGAAAACAAACACGTCCTTCAGGTCAACTGTATACATCGTACTTATATATTTAAAGTATGTGTAGTGAAGCTAAATTCGCGAAATTAATTTCCTCAGAAATAAGCGAAGCCGGCAGCAAATAGTCAACGCAATCGCGTAATCCGTGTCGCTGTTATGTTAGTGAGACGTATGAGCAGCCAATCACCGCATAATTAAATGTTAAAAGCAGGATACATTTAGCTCCTTCTCTATTGTTGTATTTTGTGGATGTCGGGTTGAATTGTTGCCGATTCTATTTCGTAATCTCAAGTTCATGATACAGATGGTCCTGTTATTTTTGTTCCGCACGTATATTGTTGTTGTTTAACAATGCTGTATGTATTTGAAAGATCAAATAGTTCCTGATGTGTTTCGGATTTTTCCTTTAACCAAACCCTAGGACTGACCTGAGCAGGAGGCCATGATTCACCTTTTTTGTTTTAGAAAAGTAAAAATTGTATTAGTTTTTCGAGAGCTGTATATTCTTTTCATGTTGATTTGTTTTTTAAATAAGTTTACCCTAATCTTAACCATCCTCTGTATGAGGCGTTGAAGAGCCCGAAAAATACTCCGTTCACCTACACGTCCGACTCTTTATAGACAATATTTATTCGCTTTATTCAACACGCCGACTTTCTGTCTTGACGTAACATCTTGAACACGGCAGCCTAACCACATATTCAACCTCCAATTAAAAATGCCCGTTCTGTACTGTGTATAACTTTACTTATAACAGTTTTTTTAACACATTCATCATTACATATTGATACAGCGCAATTTACATCAAACTATCAATTATGAAATTACCAAAACTTTGCCAAATCTATGTTATATCTATTGTCAATTGAATTCAAGGAACATGTTTTTCTTCTTAAACAAAACAAAAAAACACAAATCAGGCGTATTTCATATGTTATACATGTTATGTATCATGTTATATGTTTACTTACCGATTAATCTATAAACCATTACACACCCGTGTAGTCGTAAACCCATGTTCTTTTTGTATTTTTTGTCAAACAGTAATGTTTATTAAAAATGTTTATTTAAACGAAAAGATAGTCGCATAAAACATTCGATCGACTTCCACTTGTGAACGCGTGAGAGATAGAGATACACACTGTAGCCCGTCTCGTTACAACGGTCTACGCTATATGCACTGCCCCATCGGAAACAGTGCCCGGACAGCTCTTTTCTGCTTAGAGTCTCGTCAGAATGTCCACGGCCAAAAAACTTGGTTATTTAATAAACTCACGCGTTGAAGTCACCTCTGACCTGTAAGGTGTCACTCAAACGCTTTCATCCAAACACGACCCTCGTTATGTGAATTATCTAGCTATAAATCTAAACACTGTGCAATTCATATAAGTCGAGGTCGTTTATATATAATTGCCTGGGTGTGTATAAATGAGTGTATCAGTTCAGGTTCATAGAACGACACAAATAGAACACGTTGAAACTATTTGATCATGATGGTACATGATGCTGACGATGATGCTGACAATCATTATGATTGTGTTCTACCAATGACAGTCGGAATAGCAAATTAAATTAAACAAAAAACAAACAAAAACAAACGAACAACGTGTCAGAAAGGAAGATTAAAGAGACAGGAATTTCCACAACAAAACTAAATAAACCTAAAACAAATTTGAAGAAATATGGGTTGGAATTTATCTGACATGAAACAAGAAACGGGTATTCCTAACACGCACCCATTCAATCTGTGCGTTTAGCGCGCACCTGATATTTTAAGCTGAAGGGTGATGGACGTAAATAAACCGAACGAAGGTATTTGCAATTTAAGCGTGACAGACATGCTTGGCTTTTTGACCTCGAGCAAATTGCACTATATGTTCCTGTATTACACACCGTCTTTTCTGTCCTCGCTAAATGGGGGAGACATCTTATTAGACTGAAGCAATTTTTATTTTGTCGCAATTCAGAGTCCCCCTTTTTAGCGAGCTAGATTTCCCTCACATTAAACACCAACTTTGTGTCCACCCTGCCTTCGTTGGGAGGCAAGCACATAGAGAGATGCGAAATGCTATTTACAACTTCAACGTAAAAGAAAAATGAAAACAGTTTTAAAACGTGAACATAAGAGACTGACAAAAATGCTATTTTAAACTTAATCGTGACAGAGCAATGCAAATTATATTAGAACCCTTAACCTGACAGACCAACGTAAAATGATATTTAAAACTTAAGCGTTACAAATCGATGGATGAACTGAGTCAGTATGCACATGATTAGGCTCATCTAAATTAAGATGCGTCCAATCAATGTTTATGTTTAACGACATAAATGTTAAACCTTAGAATGACAGACCAACAGTATTGGACGTAACTAGTACATAATAGACCAAAGAGAATGCTATTTAAAAGTCATAAAATGACAAACCGACATAACTGCATGCATCTTAAGCGAATGGACCCAAGAAAGATATTATTTAAAACTTAAGTGTATTATGAAAATCGGCGATCAAAAAATGCTTCGACTCGTTGAATATAAGATGTTTATTTAAACTGCGCGGTTAGTGATAAAATAACATACATTCGTGCGAATCACGATGTACGTTATTTTAAGCGGCCTTGATTATGTTGTAGCCATTGGCTAACCAGATTTCTAGAATCAAATGCTTACAAGAGTAGTTATGTGAATGTTGGCAACGTCCATAAACAAAAGTGATGTCACAGGACCGACTGAATTCGAAATTGGCACACCCAGGTCAGTAGTATGGGTCTTTACTAATTTCACCACCTATATCGACACAGAAACTGTCACCATCGGTTTTGAGCGACCAAAACCTATTTTAACTTGAATCCTGACCGAACTAGCGACCGACCAATCCTCTCAACGGGATGCGAGGACCAATTTAAAAAGTGTACGTTTAATTTCGAAATCTTGCTGACTGTGGTTTTTTTTGTGAAATAAATCGTGGAAAGCAATACATTCTCGAGTTTTAGAAATTGAGTTCACTTGATTAATCACCTGTGTGTTTAGAATTCTGCGAATTTCTCTTGCGAATTGTCTTTGTTTTTCTATTGTTTTTTCGGTGTTTGTTTACAGTTTGCCAGGTTCTTTAATAGCAATAATCTTATCTGTACTCGATTCAGTATTGGTAAATTTAAGAATTATTCTTATAATAAACAGCCACATGCGTAAATCATAGTTTATTTTGGATCACGCATCTGCGAAGTTAGCAAAATATATATCCTACTAAAAGAACGGGGATATTATATGTTACAGGCCAAAAATACGTAAGACTCATCTATTTAATCTGCCCGTTTTGTGAAACAAATAATATTTCCAAATTAAGCATGAAAGATGAACAGATCAGCCTACCGATTGACAGAACCTATTATGGTAATTCATCTAAAATAATATTTGAAACTTACGTGTGATAGTCCAAAGAATATATTACATATTAATGCGGCATTAAACTTGGCTACTTTTTGTCACCAGCAGATAAACTTGACGCCGATTAATCACGTAAACAACTGAAATATTGTTGTATTGATGTCACTTAGCAGTTTGTAGATTTGACCTGTCTTTCTTATATTTCTTTTGCAGTCATTCTCTTCTATTTCCTTGTAGTTGTATTAATCAAAGCAATTAGAAAAAAGAACAGCTTCATTATTTGCTCTAAAATGCTAATTATTTTTATGCAGATTAATTAATTTTTTTGTAGCAAGTTCATCTAGATTATTGCATCCTCTCGGCTATTTTCTCGTAGGCATGATGGAATGACCTATGGAGTAGCTCACGAAATACAACCGTTCATTTCAGCTTCCGACATCCAACAGATATGATCTATTTCGCTTATTTACCACATCGACTTCCTGCTATAAAGTATCTTCCTGAACACGTTGGCATAACTAGAAAATTAAACGTTGAATAGGAAAATCGTGTTGTCTTACTTCCTTTAACTTTACCTATAAACTTCAGTTTTTAAAACATTTTGGACATGGTAGACCAATGAAAATTCTATTTCAAACATAAGCTTGACAGCCTAAAGTAATATCCGTTTAATGCTTAAACGCATCAGAAAAAAACATCGGGCAGTTGATATCATAGAGATACCTGGACTCATTTAAAAGTATGTTCGCCAATTCAATCTCTACGCTTGTTCATAAAAAGGCTGTTTCAAACCAAAGCATTGAAGATTGGCCGATAGAACGACCGACATAACCTCTCACAGAAATGCATGAATGCATCTAACAATCCTAAGCTTTCTGGGATCCAGAAAAATCATATATATGAATTTATCATTTTATATATCCTACATATATCGAATACGGGCCCTTTTCGAGCAAAGTATAGTATCTGTTTTGATGCTGCACTTCATCTTTTCAAGTGAAAGAGAAGTTCACCTAGAAGTAAGCTATTTTTTGGTACAAATGCAGAATGCTTCATTTAGAAAGCTGGATGTTCCTTACATTATACATGATAGAAATTGATATAATACATTCTAGTCTTATGCGGTTATACTTTTTTCACGTGTAACCAAGACTCTTCGAAAATGTAGTTGATATCTGGACTGTAATGCCGAAGTTGTAGCCCTACACACGAATTTATAAAATAACCCTCAGGCAGTTTACAAACCAAATAAGGGTGTGAAAACCCTGGTACAGAACCTTTTTGAAATTATAATTGAAATCTCACCTGAAATATAGGAACTTTAGTCACACGAATGGGGGGGGGATAATACATCTGGGCAGGTATAGGTTTAAACCCTTTTAAGAAATGACATTAACACTTAATGAATATTTCGTCAAAATTCTGAAGTCGTAGTTGTATAGACAGACACATTGAATCTGTAATATAGTCCGGGATGTATATTAAATACATTTTCTATTTCTACTACTGATTTCGACATGATCCATGTTTTACCAAGCATATCGACCACAACCCGGAGCTAATTGCAAAGAGGAAGGTGTTCCCCCGTTAACAAGGGCTACGAAAAGGCGACATATCTTCTCATCCATGTCTCAGCGCTACTGCAATCAATGTTCAGTTGAGTATCTCACCGATGACCTCTTTCAATGCCACAATCCCTGTCGTTGGGATCATTATAAAGAATGAACGACAGGAGGTCGTGGTCGGGGAAGGGGCCACGAAGAGAATAGTTTCCGGAGCCAATCAAGTAAACGGAAATTCTCCTCCGGCTCGAACAGCAAGGAACTTTGGCATCTTTTCGAAGGTTGATTTGTCGAGTAGCTAAACTCCGCAATCGAAACCCCCCTTTACCACACAGCGCTGCCTGATATTTCCTCCATCGTCAGGTGCCCCCCTTTCTCATTTTCCGCTTTGTGGTCTCGTTGTAACTTCTCATCACGAACAATTCTGATTTAAGGATTCTGATTTACGAGATCGACATGTTTAACTATGATTTCAGCTTCAGATAACTGAATCTGGCATCGTGACGAGTTGTACATTTGTAGGAGTTTTGTACGATTCTCCTATAATAATAATGATAAATATAATAATCATGATAATGATAATACTAATCATAATACTATTAGTAATAATACTTAAAGAAGTAAAACAAAAAGATGAAATGAACACAACGTGAACCAAAAAAAAAATTGAAACGTTAAAAAAGCATATAAGTTAACCCCCTCCCCAAGAAAATGTATCAATCCCGACTGATACCACAGAAAATAGTCGTGAAGGGTCAAGGAGGATGGAAGGACCGAGCTGACCTCCGCTAGATGAATGCAAACAGTACTTATACCTTAGGGGTCTTATTGCCACACACATCCTAGTCAAGACCAGAGTCGTTGCCAGTGAGAAATCAATAGTAAGCGGCTGCTGTGATAACGCAAAGTTACTTGCAAATGTTAGCGAAAGAAGTGGAGAGTAAAGGAAATCTTGGGAACTAGTTGTCACCAAGACTCCAGGGAACACCACTGCTTATTATCAGTATGTAATCTCTGATCACGACCTATGTGAGAAATCAAGAATATAAATAATAATAATAATAATAATACTAATAATAATAATAATAATACTAATAATAATAATAATAATAATAATAATAATAATAATAATAATAATAATAATGGTACTAACATTGCCAGAATCCATACTTTACACCCCTCCACCCCCCAAGAAAAAACACTCACATACATGTAGTGGAACTAACAGCGGCTAGTACCAGACATAATGTACGTAAAGGCTCAAGGAGGATAGAAATCCCGAAGAGAAGGGTGCTCACTCAGACCCCCAACTAAAAGGCTTTGGATAATATTAGTATTTTAACAGAGCGGGGGGTATTGCACTATGATTCAAGAAAAACATACATAGAGTGCTAAGAACGAGACATCGATCGTAAACAGCTGTTGAAATTACGCAAAATAATGTGAAACCGTTATCCTTTGGGTTGATATATATATGTGTTATAAGGTATGCTAAGCCTATGAGGTTAGTTAATGCCCAATCCCGTAATTTTGTTAGAAGATTTAATCTTTTAATTTCATATCTTTAAAAATTTAACGGTTATGCAAATTAAACAAATGATTAATTTCATGCAATGAATTTCAAGTATTAAGTTATATTTATATCTACTTTCATGATATTTAATGTACCATGCCGCTATCATGTCGACGCTGTGTTTGTATGCTCATACCATAATGATACGGAATATATTTTTATACAATCTTATCAACCGGATGTTACGAAATTTCACATTATAATGTCTAATATCCTAAGTTAATTTAAGTAACATCTAAATGTATTACCGTGAAACAAATAGGCAGTTTTATCTTGCCCTTTTTAAAGGATCTTTAAAGAGTAAAACCCCCCTATTCATCACGGACACACATTAAATATGCCTTACCTTATATTTCAATAATATTGGAACCAGGCATGATAGGCAGTGGGATACCTCGATTCTAAAATGATAAGTAAATTGCGCTCAAACTAAGAGAGCCAAATGATGAATCTATAACAGGTAAAACGTATTTTCTAAGCACATATCTTCATCCATGTGAATACTATTTTACACACTTAAAAAAATTTTAATGACTTTAATTGTTTTAATAATTTTTTGGTATTGTCTCTTGAACTTATCACCAATCTTATTCGTGTTACACCATATGGACAAAAATTCAGTCGTCACAAATTGCGTCATATCTTAAGTCACTGCCCCTAATGATGCTGGCTAAGACAGAGCTGAGAGAGCAAAGATAACGGAGTATCAAGGGCTTATGTACGACATGCAAAAACAATTGGAACTTACGAAGATCCCTATCATGCCAGTAATTATAGGAGCACCGGGGCTCATCAAAATAGATTTAAAAATACAACCTGGGGAATATACCTAGGGAACTAAGTGCAAGAGATATACAAACAATTGCGCTTAAAGGGACGGTTAGAAACCTGAAAAGATCTCTCGGTTGAAGTCTCTAAAATAGCGGGTGAATGTGTGCCATCCCGTAAGATGCCCTATCTCCAGCGAGAAGAAAATATAAGGAGACTGAAGAAAAGTTTTCTTTCTACGATTTAACTATATTTGTCCAGGATTATTTTATTCTCTGTTGTCTTACTTTATTTAATTAGGAATTCATACTTTTTAATAATGATTTTCATACATTTTACGCAAACTTTTATAGTTCTGTTTGATTAAACACGGCGTATCAAAAATCAATAGGTATTTTAATGCCGAGTAAAGTTGTCAAATATAATTCTATACGTAGGATAATTATTTATAGTCCTTGAATACATTGCTCTCAGGATGCATTGCTCTCAGAATATACTGTTCTAAGAATACATTGAACTATTATTGAAAAACATGCTACTACTCTTGGAAAATATTGAATTACTCGTATATACACACACACACAAACATATATATATATATATATATATATATATATATATATGTATATACATATATATAATGTACTATTTAATATATATATTTATTAAATAGTACATTATATATATATATATATATATATATATATATATATATATATATATATATATATATATATATATATAAATAAACTTATATCATAAAACACTATATTACTTCTCCGTATTCATTACAACATTTATCAGTATATAACAGGGGGTCATTCGTATTAAAAACTACGTATGGCAAGTAAGATACACAAAGATATTTATATAGCATTGAAGCGTTCGTTTATTTTTTCTTACTACTATTTCGATGTTTTCCCTTCCAAAGTGATTAAGATGCAGAACATTGCAGTATTAGTCGCCCTTAATTTTATTGGAAGTATTTTTCGTTAATATATATATATATAGTTTTATTAATTTTATACGTACATGAAAGTAATTATATATATATATATATATATATATATATAATGAAATTATTCTCACTTTTGAGACATTGCTTGCTATTTGTATAACATTTTAAGATTTTTTAGAAAAAACAAATAAATAATGTGGATATTTTTTATGAATTTGTAATTTCTCTCTTTTAAAGTTTTGAGTTTTCGATGTAAAACTTATTTCTCAAATGTATAGACATATTTTTTCTCTTTTTAATCCTTCTTGTGAAAAACATTATCGCATCTTTGAAATAGAAGTTCGTTCGATGAAATCAACAGATGAAGTGGTAATGTCCACATGCTTTTCACGTAGCTGCGTGTTTTGAGATAATAACATTCAAACAATGCTTGATAATTTAATTATATTTCATACATTTTTGAAAACTAAATACATTATGTAAATGTAAAAAATATTCGTTTATTTTAAGAACTTTCAGCTTTACTTTCATCTTTGACCTAAACATCCTCAAATTAAAGCACTTCAAAGTTAGCCACCTGACCGATATATTTTTACCAAGTTTGGTGACGATTGACTGCACGCAAACAAAAAAATAAACAAACAAACATAGTCACAAACCAACAAAACATTTGATTGAAAACATAACCTCCTGGGCGGAAGTAAATAATAACGTAAAATGTCCCGAATATATTTGGCTTTTGCCGTTTATCATGTTTTCTTTTCTTTTTATCTCACCAGATCTCGGAAGTTATTTGTGAGTATCGTGACCTTACCCATGCATGCGCTCGACAATAGTCGTAAATTTTTTGATCGTCCCGTTATTCCTACTTGAGGAACTTACGTCTCCAGGGTAGGCCAAGTGAATACGCCACTCCCTGGCGTTATTACACAAGTTTATGTGCGTCCATCGGAAGAGCATTAAAATTATTGCAGCAATTAATGGCCCGTGTTGCGTGTATTTCGAAGCAGAGAACATCCCCGCCTCGTCTAAGCTGGAAAATATATGTCGACCAGAGGATTTGATAATCTTCGAAACAAGTTAGTATCTGAGTTATAGGCGTGTCGTCGTCGTCGTCGTCGTCCTGGAGATATTTACGGCACGATTCTTTATTAATTCCTAAGGAACTCACCACCTTCTTCAGCGAATGGAGAACAGGCAATTGTGTGTGAGAGGAGAGCTGAGCACAAGCAATAAGCTTTCCTTTTGCAATATAAGTGAACATCTTAAAAACCCTGGTGTATAAATACACTAGCATATATATATATATATATATATATATATATATATATATATATATATATATATATATATATATATATATATCTTGTTAATACAAATATATAGAAATATAACTAGCGATATATATATATATGTGTCTTGTTAATACAAATATAAAGAAATATAACTAACGATATATATATATATATATATATATATATATATATATATATATATATATATATATCGTTAGTTATATTTCTATATATTTGTATTAACAAGATTCCCTTCTAAAGTAAGTAACCGATCATTGTAACTGATCAGACACATAACTTCTATCCGTATGGAGGTGTAATGTGGACTATATTTAGTTTAATTACATTTATGCAAATATAGTAAAATGGGGTCAACGAACAGGTTGTAACATTTCTATAAAATTCAGATATTCCGAGTTCAACAATAAGTACTAGAGGAAAGAAATACATATTTTCAATATTTCAGATTTGTTTGGTTGGTTTAAAGGATTTTAGAGAGATATATGGGCACAATCCTCCATTTGAAAATTTACATTATTTCAAATTTGCAATAGTTATAAGACACAAATTAAACAAACTTTCACTGAATTTGTTTTTTTAAGACCATTAAAATTTAAGATTTTCAAAAAAACAAACAATAATCATTGTTCAAATTCGCCGTAACTAGCAATTTACTCAGATTTCCACCGATCTCTTACTGAGTTTATATTTATACAGTGTATAACACTTGATCCATACTTTTCTCTTACCCCCTTGCTGAGTTTGTTAAAAGTAAATAAACTCTAGCCGCTTGCCTATTATAAACACACACTGGAATCCTTTTTTTTTAAATAAGTAGGGGCGTAGACCACCTAGGACAGTACCCAGGCGCGATGTTACCCCACTCGGCGAGATATATCCGTAAATGTATTCTCGGCTTGTAACTTAAGCATACAAATATATGTTACATAATCCCGGTGTGGTGTTACCCTACTCGGCCTTATCGATCCGTAAATCTTGTTAAATCATTCGTTTAGAAGACGAAAACTCTCTTGCATCGGCATGTCACTGAAACTAGGCGTTATCGAAGATGATTGTGCTGTGCGTTTCGAACAAGTACACCGTATATGCTATTTATGTGCAAGTATAAACCAAAACGCCATTTTAGACTCTTTCTCTCCCTCCATCTATCCCTCTCTCTCTCCCTCTCTCTGTCACTCTCTCTCTGTCTCTCTCTCTCTCTCTCTGTCTCTATATATATATATATATATATATAAATAGAGAGAGAATAAGTAATAAAGATACAGAGAGAGAGAGAGAGAGAGAGAGAGAGAGAGAGAGAGAGAGAGAGAGTGTGTGTATAAATGCAAGAACGAGATAATCTAATAAAATCAACTTGCTAATAATAACCATTAAGAAGAACGTCATGCATAACGATTTGAACACTAGAAATAATTAAAATTACGTTTCACACTTAGGAAAGTAATAAAGAGTCAGAGTAAATATGCATATTGGAGCCGCTTAAAAAGAAATAAGGATTCTAGTGGACCCTGGGACATGGGAACTTTGATGTACTCCTGATTTTGGTCCCGTACCCTATGTTAATATTATGCCAGCTGCTCTTCAGCAGTGTTGTAAAACCAGTCCAACGAGGCCAATTCTTAGCGGTGATGTCTAAAGAACGGATCCTGGTAGCTGATAAGTCAGTGTCCTTGTTGATTAAATGGTCACGTTATTTCAAACAGTCCACTTTGACCTTTACTTGAATTGAAACAGGGGTGTGTGAAGTCCAATCCGATCAAGCGGCCGATTATGATATTAGTAATGTAAAACCTCGTCTGTGTTGCTTATGAACGAGGAGGGAAGGAGAGAGAGTGAAAGAGAAAGAGAAAATTAACACTAGCTACATCAATGAAGTGGGAGTAAAACATGAGGCCACCCTACAGTGTTACATTTGTTATTCGTAGTCCATATATGGTTAAATCTGAACAATAAAAAAGGAAAGCATTTTATTAGATATTTCCACATCAAAAGGTCGGCATATAAATGGCTAATCCCACTAAAATATGCTTTATTATACCATTATCTTATTTATTCTGTATTTTAGTTAGTGCCAGCGTGTTGCATATTGGATGGTTATCAAAGGGCAAAATAGGATGAAGTGCGTATCTGAATGTTCAATAGTAAATACACTCGTTGGAAGGCATTGGATACTTATTTCTTCAACTGATTCACATAAACTTTAACATTTCTACTACGACAAACGATCAAACTGACGAACAACATACCCACAGATATATCGATCAAAAACTATTTCTTTTCATTTATTTTGAATACTTTATTTTGCTTATTTTAGTTTCGTATATTTTACACACACTCTTCCCTACTTTCAGCTTGCAACAACGCACTATCCTTCGTTTTCCACAGCAATCCAAGCGCACACGTACAAACGCCGTTTATGGAGGTGGCATGAGCATAGCCAATCCATCTGCACACGTTAGGCGCGCCACGCGGTCGTAAGTCTGAGCACGCTCGCGTAGAAAGGACCCATAAATATCGGGACGTGCCGTACACACGCTCACCCATCACGGGGGGTTTGGGTTTCCTGGTCGGCGTGCGAGGGAGCATGATGAAGGGGACTGTAGAGACAATTCGTTTCTCTCACACGCGTGTTCACGTGCAGGCACACACTAAACAAAACCACCATTTCCCGAAGCGACATGCATTAATAGAACTGAGCTGAGACGATAACGTCGAGCTAACAGAGACCTAGGTATTAGGGTGTGCGTAGTTGGTTTAATGGATTAGATCGCGGAATATGAAATCGTCGATGTCGAATTGGAAATCAAATTGATATATTGTGGTTATTTACGCAGGAACACTGTTCGTAAATATAAGCATACGTTTCTAGAACTATAAATCATTCAAGAAAATTAAATAAGACCAAGTCCAATAAATTTCGCAAAAAATATCATAGTCAAACGAGCCATGTAAATAGGTAGGTGAGTCCGAATGTTTATCCAAGGCGCTTTAAACATAAATACGGATAGTCATCGTCACGACGCCTTTGTTAGTTTATTCCACGAATCACTGAGAAATACTTCTGATTTTCTTCTAGTTAACCGAAAGCGATGATGGTACATCTTTTGCGAGTGCCCTCAGAGACAACGACCAGGCGATCGGGTAAAACATTTCTCGAATCATATATTCACTAATCCGGTGATCATATTATACGGCAGAAACAAGTCTCTTCGCACCCTCCGTGGCTAATGTGATCATAAATTTAGTCTTTGCTTTACTGTTAATAAGATTTCAACATGATTTGAATTCATCACAGATCAATATCTGTGTGTATGTGTGTTAGTGGGTGTGTGTGTTCCCTATAGATAAACAGTTAGCGAATCTAGATAACATCTAAAAGTGTATTCTAATGTAAAATCTACCGAGACAGTTAAATTACCTCCTAAGGTGTCTATCGGGCAGATTTCGTCTGGGGTCGATTATTTCAGCTATTTGCAGCTTAATTCAGATTTAATTACGTATTAATTTAAATAGAAAACAGTTATATCATGTAGTCTTTTATTTTAAATTGCATGTCACATCGGAAAAAAAATGTAAGGAATGTTCTCACATTCCACCGGAAATGGCATCATAGGGAGAAGGCTATGTAAATGGGGGAATTCAACATTCTAATAGATCATTTTAGGAAGGATGAGGGCGACTAACCCAGACTTTACTTAGCCAAAACATAATTCAAAATAGGAAATTAGTAAGCATTTTTTAGATTTTACATTTTAGTAGTCACTGCCAGCCAGTGCTGACAGCGTCCGCCACTGCCTGCCATTGGAAGCCCGCTAATGAAATCGTTAACTCATAATTCAAAACACGAAATGAGTAGGCATTTTTTTATATTTTATATTTTAGTAGACGCTACCCGCCAGTACCGGCTATTGCCCGTCAGTGTCTGCCAGTACACGCCAGTGCACGCCACGGTCAGGCCTATAAGGAAATCGCTGACTCATAATTCAGGAAATGAGTCAACATTTTTTAGATCTTTCATTTTAGTTGGTACTGCCCGCTAGTGTCCGCAAGCGTCCGTCATTGTCTACCACTCTCCGCCCTATAAAAAAATAGCCAACTCATACTTCAAAACAGGAAATGAGTCAGCATGACACTGTCGGCCAGTGCCTGTGACTGCCGCCACTGCCCGCCACTGCCCGCTACTGGCATATAAATATATATATATATATATATATAATGAAGGAGAATGGAAAGGAATTAGAGAAAGCAAAAGCCAAATCAAAATTCAATTCAAAAGTTCAAAGCAAGGTATATTCCGCAAAAAGGCAATTTATTCAAGTTAAATTCTCCTTAAGCCAGGCTTTTCAAAGATCAAAATCTTATCATCAGAGGAAGTCGCTTGGATAGATAAGTTGGCAATGGCCAAGATTGAAAATTTGAAAAAATAAAATAAAAGTTGTAGGGAAAGAAACGCAGGGCAAAACTGTGCCAAGGTGCAAGCAAATGTCCGATTTCCAAAAAGTCCGGTGTCGAAGAGTCCAGCGGAGAGAAAAAGATGTAGATAGGTAGGTCGTTAGAGGCACGAGAAGTAATGAGAGAGGTTTCAAAGTTAAATTCCAAGAAGCCACAACTTCAGGTACGGCGAAAATAGAAAATCCAAAAAGGGTAAAAAGTCCAATAAGAGGTACATTCGATGATGCAGGCAGGCGTCAGAATGAACTTATCTCTAGTTGCGGGCATAAACGTAAATTCAGGTATAGCAACCATAATAATCCCCCAGACACCACTCCCCCATTTGATTAAATACCCTCCCTTCATCTCGGATTTTCCCTCCTTACATCTCGAATCCCCTTTCTGATAGTTCTTATTCCTGTTGTTCTATGGTCTCTACTTATATCTCCCTCATCCCTTTAACCTTCTCATAACTTAATTAAATTACCCATAAACTACGTTAGCTTCACATTTCCCTTAGTTTTAATACCTTCTTTCCATTACCCCCTAAATCTTTCCACTTAACCTCCTTAACTGTATAACTTTATTTGGCTTTCCATTTTCTTTCCCGTTTAACTTCTTTTAATGCATTCGTCCGCTTCCCTTCAACACTTCCATTCTTCATTCTTTTCCCTTTCAACGTGATAACTAACACACTCTATTCATATTATATCCTAGCCCTTTTATTTACTTGTTGATTAGCCTTAACTACTCCATATCCCCTTTGCACACCTTGATATCGAACTCCTTACTGTTTCCACTGTGCACTCTAATTATTATTCCCCTCCTGTTTTTACTTCTAAATAATTCTTCTCACTCTTTTATTAGCCTCGATTATTCCCCCCTTGTTTTACTTCGCCCTTCGCACATCTCTCTCAAACTACTCAACCCCCAACCCGCCCTCGCTCTACATCTTTTAACCCCCATAGTATTTACTTTTAACTGCGATCTCCACTCTCCCTCTGGCTTAATCCTTTGTCACTTCTTTAACCTTGTATTTCTCTTACTTCTTCCGGCCTTCACTAACCTATTTAACAATTTTCTTAATTAACATCCATATAACTTTTTTGAATAACATTTCAAAGTTTATATTTTCCCATATCTATTTGAACTAGCATCCCGTAACTGCTTATTTACTTCAACCCATATTTTTTCCTCCTTGGAGATTCCCATTCCGGATATCCTCTCGAGGTCTTGTTTTCCTTTTTCTTTTTCCTTATTCTAATTTTCATTCTTGAGCTCCAATCTTATCGACTTTTCCCTCATTCTATTATTAGTTTCTTATTTTTATTATTTTTTTATTTTTTTATTTTTTTATTTTTTATTATTTTCTATTTTTTATTTTTTATTCTTTCGGTCAATCCTTAATTTTCCCTGCGAGCTTAAGACTAATCTTATTATCTATTTGTCATTCTTTATTCTTTTATTTTCTTATTTCTACTTTTTATACTATTTTTATCTTTATTTTTTATCTTTACTCTTTTAATTTTAAAATTTTTTTCTAGTCCTTCCCTTCATATATATTTTGCCTCATTGTTTATATCTAAGGTCATTTGATTAAACATTTAAACCCCGAACTCTGTTCTTATACATATTCTGATATTTTAACCCCTTATCCTAACATTCGTTAACTTACCCCCACTCCTTTCTTCCCCTTTTCTAGTTGAATCCTATTTCGCGCTAACTTCCAATTTCAACTTTATGTTTCACCCCCCCCCCCACTTTCACACTCTTAGTTTTATCCGCATTCCTTCACCGCATCGCTCCCTTTCTCCTCTCCCCTCTCTTTCCTCGTACTCGCCCCTCTCTCCTCCCACACACCATTTAACCGTTTCCTCCCTTGCCTACTGGTCGCATATGATATTCTTGTTTTCACTGTCTTTGCTTTTCTTCATTTATAGCCGGCTTTCTCAACTGGGCAGACTTTAAATATTCTCGCTGCCCCTTTTTCCCACTTTTAAACACTTTCCTTTGTCATCTCTGCCCGGGAAGTATCTTTAATGGCGAATATTTTCCATCTTTACCTCCTCTGACGCCTGCCTGCATCATCGAATGTACCTCTTATTGGACTTTTTACCCTTTTTGGATTTTCTATTTTCGCCGTACCTGAAGTTGTGGCTTCTTGGAATTTAACTTTGAAACCTCTCTCATTACTTCTCGTGCCTCTAACGACCTACCTATCTACATCTTTTTCTCTCCGCTGGACTCTTCGACACCGGACTTTTTGGCAATCGGACATTTGCTTGCACCTTGGCACAGTTTTGCCCTGCGTTTCTTTCCCTACAACTTTTATTTTATTTTTTCAAATTTTAAATCTTGGCCATTGCCAACTTATCTATCCAAGCGACTTCCTCTGATGATAAGATTTTGATCTTGGAAAAGCCTGGCTTAAGGAAAATTTAACTTGAATAAATTGCCTTTTTGCGGAATATACCTTGCTTTGAACTTTTGAATTGAATTTTGATTTGGCTTTTGCTTTCTCTAATTCCTTTCCATTCTCCTTCATTTCTACATGCTCTATCCTGGATATTGAGCTGTATACTCTTCACAATAGGGTTTTACCCTTCCTAAAAGTTCGCTTTTAGTACACCTCTTTATATATATATATATATATATATATATATATATATATATATATATATATATATATGTGTGTGTGTGTGTGCATATATTGTAATGTATAAAAATCCCCTAGTGCACATTGAAGAAGGTGTACTACACTTACTAATGAGCTATGAGATTGTAATCTACTTTTTCATGTGTGCACTACCTCCACTATTACAAATATGTGTGTGTGTGTGGGTGAGTCGGTGTGTGTCTGTTCGCCCGCACGTGTGTGTGTGTGTCTGAACACTGATGTTGAAGTTATTCATGTGTATGATATTTTACAGATTGAGAATAATTTTGTTTCGGAATTATTTACTCTACGACCTAATTTCTCATAAGATGAGCAGGTGTATGTGCATTTGAAAAAAGGACAGTGCCTTATTTTGTTTGTTGCTGAAGTGGCTAACAATGCATTAACTTGTACTTTAAGACAAAGAATGTTGTTACACTGCGTTTAAAATATCTACAGTTCATGCCAGATTAATATTATTACACTTTTTTCTCTCATCAGATAATATATGTTTTCAGAAGGAGCTGGAGACCGTTTAAAATATTAAAATGAAAATTCTACATGTTTTTATGTTTAAAAAACTCTATATTTTTTGTCAACTCGAAAAAAATACATTACTTTTAGCGGAGAAGCAAACTTCATAAATATATACAGACATTGCCACACAGACATGTACACATACACACACGCATATATATATATATATATATATATATATATATATATATATATATATATTATCGAATAATATGTAAAATGAATACTAAAAACTTAAAAAGGTTTGTGGTCTTTAATTCTCCGCTCTCTCTCTCTCTTTCTCTCTCTCTCTCTCTCTCTCTATATATATATATATATAGTAAGCAATGAAAATATATATGGCAATCAAGCTACACAGAGGCTCCCGTGTTTCATCCCCGGGGGGAATCGTCAGGCTAAATGCATGGAGTTATTTTTGTCAGGTGTTTTTATATACATGGCTTGCTAGTTATACCAATCAGATTCTTTGTTGTTCCCTCAGCCAATCGCTGGGCTTCCCTCGAACAAAGGCATTGTTGGTGACGCTTCTATTTTTGTCAACAATGGATTTTCCTATATCCTGTTTCCTTTGTTTTGTCAATACAGTGGGCGAATTTATTTTAACACGTGGTTTCTCGTATTTCTATTTTAGGTTTTAAATTTTAACTAATTCAGTTTCTTATTTATTCATTTATTTTTATTTATTTATTAATTTTATTTATTATATATCATCCTAAGGTAAATGTATTTCTGTGTAAACAGCTGTTTGCTATTTCACTTCTAGAGTTTAATAGGTTTCGGGGATCTTTAAAATTTAGGATTTCGTATTTTTCATTCAGGCATAATCTACACGGGTCATCTAAGTTTCTACATGTACTGGCCTGTCTTACTATTTTTCATTCAATTATTAATGAGTTTCCATTTTCTTGGAGCTCCGAATAATGGTTAGCTAGTGCTGTTTTAGTTCGACGTTCTTTGTTTTTAAATGTGCTTTTATGGTCATAGTATCTGGTCTTAAAGACTAGGGATGTCATACCCACGTAGTATTTCTTGCTATTTGGTCTTTCGTTGGCAAATATCGTTGCTTGGTATACAACACTTTTAGTTAGGCATTTATTTTGTAGTGGACAAAGTTTATGATTTATGCAGTTACATCTTGTCTCTTTATTGCTAACTTTTTCGTTTCTTTGCGGTGGTTATTATTAGTGTTTTGTTTATTTCTATTAGTATTGTTTATATTTGTGTTCTTCGTAGTGTTATTTTTGTTATATTTTCCACTTTGTTTATTTTCTTCTTCTCTATTGTTGTCTTTTAGTATTTTGTAGTTGTGTGCCTTAATTATCATTTTTAGGTTTTCACAGCAGCTGTAGGATAGTTTTAGATTATTTTTATTCAATGTTTTATGTAGTGGGTTGGTTACGGGGAAGTGTTTTTCAATCAGATTTAGGAAACAGCTGTTTACACAGAAATAAATTTACCTTAGGATGATATATAATAAATAAAATAAATAAATAAATAAAAATAAATAAATCAATAAATAAATAAAAAACTGAATTTGTTAAAATTTTAAACCTAAAATAGAAATACGAGAAACCACGTGTTAAATAAATTCGCCCACTGTATTGACAAAACAAAGGAAACAAGATATAGGAAAATCCATTGTTAACAAAAATAGGAGCGTCACCAACAATGCCTTTGTTTGAGGGAAGCCCTACGATTGGCTGAGGGAACAACAAAGAATCTGATTGGTATAACTAGCAAGCCATGTATATAAAAACACCTGACAAAAATAACTCACTGCATTTAGCCTGACGATTCCCCCCGGGGATGAAACACGGGAGCCTCTGTGTAGCTTGATTGCCATATATATTTTCATTGCTTACTACCTAGCTCTACTTACGTATCGAGCACTGTTGAAGTAAATACTGAAAACTAACACATACAAAAGTATATCTTTTTATAATATTTTATGTGGATACATGAAGTACTAATATATATATATATATATATATATATATATATATATATATATATATATATATATATATCGGTTTCTTTTAAAGGGAGTCTCTCTGTTCGCAAGACATTGATTGTTTTTTGTTCAAATGGTATATCTTTTGAGTTAATGCTTTTAGAGAAAATTGAATAGTATTGATAAATGCAGTATTTACACTTTTTATTCACTAACTGGTCGGTTAAGCGCATAGATATCTAACTTAACCTATCAGTCTTAATTCTAAGGTTCGATCCATGCGGTAGGCGGATTAGTTGTATAACAACTCTGATTAGCCTTGACAAGACTAAACAAGCGCTTGTCTGTAGAAATAAAACATTTAATTAGTAAAACATATATATATATATATATATATATATATGTGTGTGTGTGTGTGTGTGTGTGTGTGTGTGTGTGTGTGTAAGTTTACCGATGCCGATTATTTGCAAAGTCTAATCCCAACATAGGAACGACGACAACACCCCATATGCCTTTTGCGATTAAAGATTCTTATAAACAAAACAAGAATCGCTGGAAATTTCTACACACACGTAATAATTTTAAATGTGCATCGATTTTTTTTAACTCATTGATGATTGAAAGAATCAGTTTTTGATTTGATCAGCCTGTTTCTTTTATCTCGCGTGGCTTCAAATGGCTCCGATGATGACAGCAAAGAAAGCATAAAAAAAAGAAAATATAATTTAGATTCCGAATACTTCGCAGAAAAATGAATGCATAGTTGACACGCAACAGTTTTTCTTGCCGTTGTTTTTTTTTCTGTTAAGAAAATCCTGTTGCATGGAAAGGCTTAACTATGAAGCTGTTTACTGTCAGAATCGTCCTCAGATCTTAAAATGAGTCTTTGTTTGTCGGTGTGTTACTCTGTAAGTTGCTCCGTCACGCTTAAAATACAAGTTCTATCTTTACACTGTTAGATCGAATGTAAACCATCTTTTGTATGTAGATGCGTCTAAGAACCTGTATCAGAAGCATTTTTGATTCAATGCGTCTGTATAGCTGTCACAATTCTGTTTATAGTTACATTCATATTTGTTCGTCACGCATAGTCATCGTTATATATATATATATATATATATATGTATATATATATATATATATATATATATATATATATGGAACTGCACTAATACTGCACTACCCTCTTTTCTC
This sequence comes from Sepiola atlantica, assembly GCA_963556195.1. Taxonomy (NCBI): domain Eukaryota; kingdom Metazoa; phylum Mollusca; class Cephalopoda; order Sepiida; family Sepiolidae; genus Sepiola; species Sepiola atlantica. The sequence continues at coordinate 121,186,638 of OY744522.1, forward strand.
TCTCTCTATATATATATATGTTAATCTACGCATTTATATATGAATTCAAACTCGACGGTGATTCAGCACGTTGGACTGTTACGCTTCAGTTTTAAACATCATCTCCGTTTGTCTGTCAGGTTTCAGTTTGACATAACATTTACAGTATTTCGTTACACATTATCATCGCCATAGCATTTTTTAATTTAATCTACCCATGTAAAGCCGATGTCTACTGACTCGGTTACTCCCCTCACTGTGCTGGCATGTACCACTGTGTAATAGCACCTACATGTCTCTGTAACGTCTAAGTTTTGAATAATAGTTATATGTGTCCATCACGCATAATCATGCTCCTATTATGCTTTAGTGTAGTCTAAACCTGCCAATCTCCGTTCTAGCGTGTCGCTCAGTTCGCCTGTTAGGCTGTCATGCTTCAGTCGGAAATAACATTTACGTTGGACTGTCAAATTTAATTAAGAAATCTCCTTGTCATCGCGAAACCGCGAAGATATAATTGAGGCTTTTCATTTACAAAATATCTAATTCATTTATGAGATGGATTTCACAAGTGAGTATATAGGGTCGTCGTCTGTAACACTTTGTATTACAATTGGGTTTGTTTTCATTCTAAATGCGTAAACTCAAATAACGTATTAATTTAAGTATAGTCTACATATCGTCATAGGAGGCTCCGTCGGTCATCTGGTGTGTCACGAATACGAATATCGTTTTAATTGCCACCCTCCTTAGGTGAACCTTCGTATCTTATCTTAGATGCGTCAACGTATCCTTATAAGATGTCTTATCAGTTGATCTCTCTGTCACACTTAAAGTTCTAAATTGTATTTCTCTCGTGAATTGCGGAGTGAATTGGCTTAGTTTCGATTGAAAGATTATTTTCCAGTGTGGCTTTTGTCCTCGATATGTCCTCAATTCGCGCCTTAATTGTAAATTCCATTTTTAAAAGCGCCTTCTAATCGTCATAAGAGGCTCTGTCTGCCCCTCGGATACGCATACGTTGTGAATAGGATTTTCATAAAAAGACAACGCAGATTGACTGGGCGTATCTTAAGAATACAAATTCTTGCTTTTTTATCATGATCTCTTGTTTGCGTTTTAATTCCGTACATTTCTATCTCCGTTAAAACGATAAATTTCGTGCTCTTAGATTTGGTTGTTGTTGGTCTTTCTCGTGTCAATCTGATTTCACTTTAATTGTATTTATCACGCCAACTCTTAAGATCAAGATGGGTCAATTGCTTTATTTCCTATTTATATATCCGCATATACTTGTACACGCACACACACACGCATATATATATATATATATATATATATATATATATATATATTAAGTTACTATATATATATAATAAATGAACTTAAAACTAATATTTTTTTCAAAAGCGCTCAGTACAAAGTATTGCTTTATAAATAACATGTATATACATTTTAGAACAGCCTAGGTAAAGTAACCAGAAATGCGAGGTTATTTGTGTGGGCTGTGCTAATGATTATATATATATATAAAACATGTGTGTGTATGCATGGGTGCATGATTGTGCAGGGTAAATAATATGAATATTATAATATGAATATTGTAATTTTATTTAGTTTGACTCATATTCAAACTTATGTCAACTATAAAAATCTAACTACGAACACAAGTTCGTTTATCCACTGCGAAAACGAGTGTCCAAGAGGCGAAACAGTACACTCACTTCGAAGCTGGTAACTCTCCATTTCCTTCTCCATTGTTACCGTAGCCAATACTTACTCCTCCCTTGTATTTTTAACCAAATAATACTATTTCAAAATGATTTGTGTTATTACACTTATATTTTCTTCAAGTGCGCTTTGTCGAACTCGAGAATGTTTAATTTCAGGTCGAAATTCGTATAGATTACCAAGTTCGCCCTAATGATTCCCGAATTCGACAAAACGCAGCTGATGAAAGTCGGATGTTCCATTGACTGAAACGTGGTGAAAATAAACCCCAAGGTGAGAATCGTAGACTGAATAATCACATTACCATAACAAATTTCCGCTTGTCTGTCACGATAAAATTTGTAATGACTATCATCTTCATCGTTAAATGACCAGTTTGAATTAATGCATCTTATCTGAGACGCGTCTGAGCGACTTTATAAAAGAGTCGCTGTAAGTAAGCCGTTGTGTAACTTAAGTTTTAAATAGCATGTTCATATGTCTGTCACATATTATTTTCAAATAACATTTCTATTGATCTGTCGGTCTCATATTGTAAATATAATTTTGGTGGTCTATCAAATACTATTTTCATCGGTTTATCCCTTTCCGGTTTGAAATAAAATGTTTGTTCATCTCAAATCCCTACGTCTCCTATTTGATGACAAAATCTTACGAACATTTGTTATTGTGTTTTCGTAAATTTACTCAGTCTTCCTCTACTTCTAGCTCGAAACCGTCAAGAATTCTGACGATTTACAGATAATTCTGAGGTGTTGTTCATCTCCTCACTCACCGAACTATCCAGACTTGACATACATCCACATTTACACTGTTTGTCTCTCGGACCTAATATGAGTGCAGAAATCAGTCTGTAATATATCGTTGTCGAATAACTAACCGCGCATCGTCGGAAGATATTTATTGGGTAAGTGTCTCGCTAACACCTGAAATTGTAGCCATCTGGAAACGGAGATTGAAAAACAACTGAGATAAGAGGAACGCTGCCAAACATTGTATAGCTATTTATTAAATATTTGGTCGGTGTTGCAGAGGGACATGCAGAGAATGAGGGTCAATGATAGATACATGCTCATTCGATATGAATCAGTCATTTTTCTTTTCCGGATGGTTGAACACTACGCGCGTTTGTTATGTGAAGCGAATGCAGGAACTTCATAGGATTATCATCAAGACATTCTCGAATTTTTTTGAAAATCATTTTTGACACTCTAAATAGGTTAATTCTATAAAGTAACAAAAAAACGTGCATAGTTTAATAAGGTGGGTCGTGTAAATCCTAATTGTCCTGGTTTCTAACTCCTACACATAATAAAGACAAATGGGTATTTATTTGTGTATAAATAAATACATAACTTCCATCTCCTCAAGTGAAATATAACGAGAAAATCTCGTGATTTTTCGAACCATCGAACGAAACAATTTCCAGTGACTTCCGCTTCGTTTATAATAAAGTTCAATAAATTCTTCCACTCTATACTAAACAGTCAAAGGTGTTTTTTTTCTTTAAGTTATCATACATAATACTAATTTTTATATAAAACATTAAGTTATGACGCAATACTATAGTTTTATAGTGATAATTTATGAATATATCTAGATAAATAGCGAATGCGAACACTAGAGAAGACTAATTTTTCCGTCGTTTTCGCCATAGCGTGTACACTATCATCAGTATAATCTGCTAGATTCTAAGTGTGTTGGGCTTTGACCGGTCTGTACGTAATAGGTTGTAGCATAGGTGTATATGTCGAGTTAATATAATGCTTTATCATGCAAGAACTTAGTCAAATTCCTAAGGTATTCTGAACAATTTTTTAAAAAAGACTATAAATAACTACCTTCTGACAACGACTTGTATGGTTTCAGATTTCTTCGAAGTACAAATTCAATTTTTGAATTTAATGTATTTCTTGTTTAAGTACTTCTTCTTAAGAGCTAGTAATAGTTTATCGGAGGCGGGTTTTAATTTTGTAGCAAAGACTTGTTCAGCCATTTTATTATTTTATGATTGAACCAATGAACCGCGGGAATTTATTTTATTAAGTCGCTCCACACACGGCATGGATCCACTTGATGCAAATACCTAACAAGAACAAATATAGTTATCGCAAAAACAAAATATGTCTATTGACCTTAGTTTTGAAAATACTACGGTTATATGTAGGAGGAAAACAGTCAGCAGGAAGAAGGTTCTAAAAGCCTTGGGTTCTTGGTAAGAAACTAATAGAACAGTAAGGTGTGTTACAATGAGATATAAAACAAGCGAAATGATGGAGACCCCTAGACCAATGAGTTAAACGAGCTAGAACAAAAGAAGCGATGAATATATAACATACCACTTAAAACACATGTAATAATAGTATTTATAGAAAATACTGAGACTAGCAACATTACGTCTGTGAAAAGGAAGGTACAGAGAAGAAGAAAGGGTTGGGCCAATCAAATTACAGACACGATTCTGCTCCTTAACAAGAACCCTCAAAGGGGAAACCGATTCACTAGTTCAAATATGAAAACACAACTCCTAACATGGTCGGATTGTATATTCGTAGAAATATATAATAGCCTCAGGTGTAAGAAAGTGTTTAGAGCGATAGAGAGAACCGCCGTTACGAGAAGCAGAAAGGGCAATGGATCTAATGTATGAACTCCAATAAAGATTTAATAAGAGAGAAACCCCAAGAAGTTTCAGTGTCGATTTCACCTCAGGAGCAGAGCCACCCATGAGAATTTCAGGAAGAAAAAAGGCACGCCTACGATTGAAATACACCAGCTGAGTCTTGACTGGTTCAAATGAAACAAGCTATTTCGTACCCTAATCCACAACTGAACCCAGGTCAACTTCTAAATCAGCTGCATATTTCTACTGATTCGAAGGAGATTGGTGAGAAGCAACATAGAGAATAGTAAGATGCCACGTCATTATTTGAACAACTCGGTTTTTAATTACTCTTTAAAAGTGTCCGGAACCTTTCCACTTAGACATTCCTACTTGCGTTATATACGGGCATAGTGATATATTTAATTGCGAATGTGACGCATCATCTTTTAAACCACCTTTAAATGATGTGGCTCCTTTATTCGATATGTAGCCTAGACAACATGCCAATTTTTAGCCACGAGTTTGAGATTATTAATGTTGTCTTATCGGCAAGCGCGTGACCCTTAGAATGTCAATGTATTTTCTATATCTTCATTGCTTCCTAGCCAAAAACATAAGGTATCTACCGAGTCTCCATTCGGGATAAAGCTGGATCACCAAACGAAATTCACTTAGATATATTTTTCATGGTGTGTACGGTAAACGCTTTTTGCGTACATTAACATTTCATTACATATGGAGTAAACATTATATTCCGTAGAATGTGTTTTCTACTGGGTGTTATTTTTTTTCATTATTTGTGATTTTATTTTTAATGTTTCATGTCATAGCGAAACTTCTCAAATTTGTGCGTGACCACCGGATGTTGCCTCATGTAACGCCAAGTGGCAAAGCTAACTTGGACGATGAAGCAGTAATAAAAAACGATAAACGATTTCAAATAATACATTTTTACAATTCGGGCCTCTTGACAGTATTTTGTGACATGACATACTCACAACAGATTAACAAATAGTTTATTATTATTATTATTATTATTATTATTATTATTATTATTATTATTATTATTATTATTATTATTATTATTATTATTATTATATTAATACGATAGCGTGTGTGTTCGTGTGTCACGCTTACATCAAAAGCTCTGCGCATGTGTGCCGCACCTACATTTGGAACAGCATTGCAGTCAGCTTATTTTGGTAATATTCTGAAGTATTTCCCTTTGACGCAACGGTTAGCGACATAGGATTTTGACGTCAGCCCGACTGGTTTATAGTTCGATCCCAGCCAACCTCTGAAATGTGTTTATACATCGAAGGGGGGGGGGTAAGAGGGACGACCGGGAATACACATATTAATACGATAGCGTGTGTTTTATTGTGTGTGTCACGCTTACATTAAGAGAAACGACCTTCCGAATCTGTGTATGCTACTCATGAATTGGAGACGCATTTAATTTAATCTTTAAGCTTTTACAAATGAAGGTGTAGTCGTCGAAATATCACCTTTAATAGACATATTGAGTATAAAAAAGTTTGGTAAATTGTTTCATGTATTTTTAATTTTTTTCAATAAATAAACAAGTCAAATCTTTCATATGTTATTCAAACATGTATAAATAAGAAACAAGATAATTAGTATTGACAACATAATTTCCCGTAATTTACACTGGTCCTTATTATTATTATTATTATTATTATTATTATTATTATTATTATTATTATTATTATTATTATTATTATTATTTGTACTCACTAGGAGTTGTCACACAGATCATCGTATGTGATTGCTCACCGACAACAATCAGTGCTATTTCTTAGAGTCGGAGTGACAACAAGTCTCCCCCGACTTCCAGTGTTCTTCACCTCGTTTCGATAACGATGCGGTATCGCAACACTCTCTTACCATTGATTTCTCGCTGGTAAGGACAGTTGGTCTTCTCTGGGATTTGGGTGGCAACAAGCCTCCCCAAGGTCTCAACACTCTCTGCACTTTTCCAGTGGAGGTATTGTTTGTGCTGTCCTCCTCGGTCTTCTCATCCTCCTCGACCCTCTACAAATACGTTGTCCGGTGTCAGCCTAGGCCGGCACCAGTTTAATAACAAAAATCATTTTTTGTTTTCAATTTTTAATTTTTTTCCTTTCAATTCCTTTTCTTTTTCTTTTTGTTCTTTTCCTGTTCTCTTCCCTTATTTAAAAAAAAAGAATTTTAAAATTCTTTTTTTTTCTTTCTTTTTTTTTAAACTAATGCCGGCCTAGGCTGACACCAGACAACGTATTTGTAGAGGGTCGAGGAGGATGAGAAGACCGAGGAGGGACAGCACAAACCAGACCTCCACTGGAATTATTATTATTATTATTATTATTATTATTATTATTATTATTATTATTATTACACAAGTCATAGTCAGTGATTGCTCACCGACAACAACCGGTAGTGTTTCCTGGAGTCTGAGTGACAACAAGCTTCCCCAGATTTCCAGTACTTTCTACCTCTATTCGATCAACCCCAAAAAATGACATTGTAGCATCGCAACAACAGCCTATCATTGATTTCTCGCTGGCAACTTCCATTGGTCTCCTCTGTGATTTGGGTGACAATAAGTCTCCCTATTGTGCCAGCACTCTTTGCACTCATCAAATAGAAGTCTAGTTGGTGCTCTCACTCCTTTCTCTTTCTATCCTCTTTGACCCTTCAGGACAATTTTATGTGGTATCAGCTGAGGATGGTGCCATCACTTGGGGGGGGCATATTATGATGTTTCTTACAGTTTATCTTCCTTGGTTTACGTGGTAGAGTTCGTCCTGTGGTGGCATGTTTTTCCTATTGCAATATCCATGCGACTGGTTACCGTTCGAAGCTTATGCGGGTTGCTTTCATGGTTCGGAAATGTTCCTTAAGATTGCATGTGTTTAACATTGTCGTGCTTTGTATGGTCTAAGTGATCCTTTTGATACATATTTGTCTTAATCTTTATTTAAGATATGTTGGGGCTGTTTATAGGGCTCATACGATTTTTGACTTTCTCATGCTCCATATCCTTTTCAGTTATCTGGAAAATTCCGTGAATTTTCTTCGCTTTTCCGTTTCGTTGATCTTCAGTCGGTGGTTAGCAGGACCGCCACACTCTACGATTTGGCAGGATTTTCCTTCCTATTGACTATTATGACATCTGGTATCATTGCTTGTATGTGTTTATCTGTGTGCACCTCCGTGTCTCAGAGTATTTACTGATTTTCGTTTACTATAACGTGTCTGGTATATGCTTGTACCATTCGTTCGAGTGTTCGAAATGCAGTCATCTGCATAGTTCCCAGTGTAATGCTTTCCCCACGCAGTTGTGTCTGTTCTTGTATTTTTTGGAGATAGTTTGCTGCATTCACTTATTATGTGGCTTACTGTTTTGTCCTATTGTCTACCCATCTTGCATTTACTATCGTCCTTTGTTTATCTATTTCAACTTTAATTTAGCTAGTCCTAATCGTATTCTGTCAGTAATGATTATGTTTCTTTGTTTAGGTGTGATTTTCTTAGCAGTGCCCTAGAATGTTGGTTGGTCTCTTATCTGGGCATTCTTATGAAACGTCCATGTAGCTGTTATTTATCCCACTTAGTTTTTATGTCTTTTTTGTTTCTGGATTTGACACTTCCGGAGTTTTTTTTTTATTGAGATGGTGTCTCTTGCGGCGGTGATCAGACTTTCTGTGTTCTGAGTTATGCATTTCTCCGGGTCTTTGTTGTGTTTTCCACAGTCTTCTATACTTACAAGTACTCTTCTTTTATTCGACATTTTTCACGTAGAGTTTGTCTGTATTTAATTCTCCGTGTAGTGCGTTGTGCATAGTCATCAATGTTCTGGTCTTTTAGTCAAGTTGCCTGAGATTTTTTAGTCCAGCCTATGAATGATTAAGTGTATTTCATTAGTGATACTGACCAGGTGTGTATTCCTTTTACTATGATTCTGCTATATAACTTATGTATTTAACAGTTATCTTGTTCTATGGAATACATTTTAATCTTCTCTTTATTTTTTGTAGATTTGATGGCGTCTGCTTCTGCAACTCCGAAATATTTATAGCTATCCTGTTCGTCTAGTGCCCTAATCTCCTCTTGGTTTGGCAGTCTTATGTCCGCTATTGTCTTCAGTTTTCCTATTTTAATCTCGAGCAGTGCACACGTTTACACTTACCATTCAATTCTAATGTCATGTCTCAAGATTCTGGTCGTAATTATCAGCTGTTCCGATTCCTTTTGGCATATAGATCCAGGTCGTCCATGTACATGTAGAAGTTCATTCGTAGTTCTGTGTCTGTAAACTTGTATCCGACATAACATTTTCTTGAGTATGTAGTTTAGTGACAGTATGCCTATAATAAATATTAGTAGTAATAGGGAGTCTTCTTAGAACAGGCCTTTCCGTATTTTTATCTCTGCTAACTGTAGCCCCCCAGCTGTCAGTTCTGGTCTCTATTTTTGCATTCATAATGAGAATGATAATCCTGTCAAGGTATCTTGTAAATATTTAAGCATTCAGTTATCTCTTATAAAGGGATTATGTCGTAGAATGTTAGTAGTCAATATATTCTATGGATATGTTCTTTTTCTGCTTTTACTAACTTTAAGATCTTTTGATCTATGCATAGCAGATCAATTATTATCATTAGTGGTAGTAGTAGTAGTAGTAGTAGTAGTAATAGTATTATTACAATTAGCAGCAAAAGTAGCAGTAGTAGTAGCATTAATAGTACGTTAAATAAATATAATTAGTTATACCACACGCATTTAATGTTGATAATTTTTTTCAATAGTCTTTTACCATATAATTTCTTTTAATCTTGAGAGACAACGGATACACACTGCAAATTTCTAATGAAGCAAGATTTGCACCATCTCCAATCGTATATCCCTTGAACAGGCATTGCTTGAGTCAAGTAGCAAATATCACTCTACAACAGAGAAAAACTGGTATTATTTCGTTTTGTTCTCCTATATAGTTACATGCAGAAGTCGATATGGTCGAGTTTACCTTACTATTTGATGCCTATAATGAATGAAATCTAGATCCAAATATTTTCCAAGGGTATTAGCGTTATTATTATTGTTAGTCTTTCTATTATTACTATGAGTAGGAGTAGTATAAGTTAAAGTAGATTAGTTTAAAAACAGTATCATACACGTGACATTCCAATAGCTGTTAGTGCTAATATTGCGCTAACATTCTTATACTCTAAGTCTATATGATTATTAGTAATATTGCGCTAACATTCCTATACTCTAAGTCTATATGATTATTAGTATAATATTAGTTACATGATCTTATTAATGAAATCAAATTATCCAAGAATGTTGGAGCTTACAAGGGCCGAACACTTTATATGATGAAGCACTCATCATTATGCTTACAGTGATGGTTATTTACAAAAATTAAAAAAAATAACAACTTACTGTGACCCATGAAGAATGCAATAAGTATTAATCGTATTTTCTACGTCTTCTTCACGTCTCCTTGTACTTTCTATTATTCATATCCAGCCCCTTCAATCTATTAATATTTCAACCAGAAGTGTACCATTTCGACGTTTTCTTTTTTATACTGAATTAATCGGAGAAATAATGTAAAACAAAAGCCTACGTCATTTAACACATATTTTTGTAACTACTTTTTTAGCAATTAATGAGATTAATTGTCTGTTTGGCTTTTTTTTTCATATCTGACGAGCAGAGGGATACGTTTAAATGATTGTCACTGGCAAAATATCATTGATTACGAAAAATCCACTCAGATGTTTCTATTTTCGTAGAAAATACATACACGCACAAACACATTGATATATATATATATATATATATATATATATATATATATATAAATGTTTTGAGGTACAAAACCTATAAATACATGTAAAAATGATACGCGAAAATCTCTCTAAGGCCCTTTCGACTATCATCTTGTCAGGAGAAAATCGATAGTTTTAATTAATAATATTGTCGAAAGAAAGAGCAAATGGGGATTTGAAAGTGCCTAAATTAACAATAGAGCGATTAAAAGTAAATTTAATTATTTACTTAAAATACAATTAAAACGCACTGCGTTAGGGGAGAAATAAAAAAAAAAGAGGGAGGGAGTTCAAAGTTACCCAAAGCGATCTAACAAATTCCTTCTGCGAGCACAAGGAAGGTTTTCGCATAGCGATCGAGACAGACTCCAATATTTTCAAATGGTTCTTGAAATCTGCTCTATGCAAGACCTCAAAACGGTCTACTTTATAGCTACTGGCACAGCTAGGGTTTTCAACCAAATGCTGGCCAATAGCAGAGTCCAAAGTATGAGAGGAGGGGTAACCCAAGGATCCTACCTGTCCCTGACGTATTTTTGATGGAATATGCTGATTTATGCGGGTCTGCAAATTCAAGGAAGTGCGCCCTAGATAGCCAGCATGACATTGGCATTTAAATTGGTATACAATATTACTATAATTTGTATAGGGCACACTATCTTTGCGAAAGGAAGGAAAAGCAGGTCTAGTAACAGCAACTAATCGTGAGGCAATAGAGTAGAAACAATTATTAATGCTATCGACAATCTGTTTACCTAGTGTAATACTATTTCTCCCTATCCAAGGTAATTTCAAATAAATGGGGCATTTTACAGGCCCAAATATTTTGGGGAATTTAAAGTCAGTAACTTTTTTATTAATGCAATCATTGATAAGGTTCTCGGGATAACCATTATCACTGAATATATCCCTGATCCTATTAAGTTCACACTCTAATCTACTTGCTCTTTCTTTCGACAATATTATTAATTAAAACTATAGATTTTTTCCTGACGAGATGATAGTCGAAAGGGCCTTAGATAGATTTCCGCGTATCATTTTTAATTGTATATATATATATATATATATATATATATATATATATATATATATATATATATATATATATATATATATATATATATATATATATGACATACAGTAATCCGTAGATCGCTGTATTATGTTCTAAGACTTATCAGTTTGGCTATACTGTGCAGGTGTATTCACGCCAAGAATCGAAATCCAAAGAGACGATCACATAAAAATGGGATCAGAAAAAAAAGTATAAAGTTCACTGCGCCAAAACTATGGCCTGTAATTGTACTAGTTGTACAGTGTTAATAAATCATTCATTCATGTCGACTTACATATAATCGTTTTAATCCACTAATTTATTTATATTTGTGTCTTACCACTCACAAAACACTACACAGCATAAGTTTTCAACGTTAAACACGCATATTGAATTGATCTCCAGAACATCTATTATTGTACTAGTATGAAGATTTAATTTCTGTTTTAGACAGAGTAAACTCAGAATAGAATATGTCTACATTTCATGAGCCTTGTGTATTAGTTACTCCCAAGAAGAATATTAATTATGGAAACTTTCACAAATGAAAAGAAGAGCACACAAACTGTGATGTTTATCATGTTTCAGGAAACGAATCTTGTCTCGCTAATATTCCATAGTTTATTCATTACTTAAGTGATGAGACTCTGAAAGAGGAACAGTCAAAATCATATTGGAACCAAGAAATGATAAAATCACAAAAACCTACAGCTTCTGGTCAGAAATATTCATTCTTATCTTTTGCGTACAGGGAAAATATCAATTGAGAAAAGCAGGTAACTACTTACACAACCACGTACATGTTGTGTTTATATAATATATATATATGTGTGTATATATATATATATATATATATATATATATATGTGTGTGTGTGTGTGTGCGTGTGTAAGTAGGTAATACTATAACACACTTAATATAGTTCAGTTTGATACGAATAGAATCAATTTCTATAACCTAAGATGAATCTCAATATGTAATATATTAACTAGTCACTATAGCTTATATTCGAATTCTCTCTAAATATTAATACAAGACTGTTGTTCGTAAATTAATTAATTATGTCATAGTATGATAAAATCTAAAATGTAATATTGTCTATATGTATATATACGCATGTATTTATATATATATATATATATTTAAATATATATTACTCATTTAATAACAATTATATATATATATATATATATGTATATATGATTTAATAATAACTATTTTATTATAGTGTGCACACGTATATGCTTCATCGTGACGGAACTTTCAGTCTGTATGTAACAGTTCATTTTCTAGCATGATTCTAACATCGGGACACGAGCCACCTTTTTAACTCAAATCAGAACACTCCAACCAATGCGGCGAACTTCGAAAATTATGCTGTAAAAATACAAATACACTCTATTTATCTCATTTCTAGTAGACAACATAGAAAGCTGTATTTACAGTGTTCAACAAACAACGTGGACACGAAACTCGCTTTAAGCTTAGATTTGACGGTGTATAGCATCTTTCTTAAAAAAGCGCAGCCAAAAGAAAGCTATAAACAATTATTTAATTTAAATATTTGTAGGTTATCATGAACACACGCACACATTTGTTCCTTGCGGAATATTAAGTGTGGAAATAAGTGTTCAGCTTGTCGCCCAATTCGAACCTTCTTAAACTAATTGTTTTCAGCTTATTTACATAGTGTGTGCGTTACACAGTGTACACCCATATATAAATTACGAGGAGAAAATGCACAATATACCATGAAATAAAATGCCGTATAAGACAAGATGTGTGGAAAAGACAAACGAAAGAAACAAATTTAAATAAAAGATAAATCATTAAGAGACGAGAGATTTGACTGGTTTCGTCCGGATCAAATAACGTCTTCAGAAAAAGTGAAGATTTTAAATACTATTCGATAATAGTAAACACATAGGAAATAGAAGAATGCGATAGTAGGGATGTTATGTTTACGTGTTTAACTATTCGGAACAACAAAAATAATGAAACGCGTGCTGCAGAGACGTTTAAACAGAAAAAAAGAGTGTAGAATAAAAGAAAGGATAAGAACAACGAAAGAAAATGGATATATAAATAAAATGTCGTAAAAATTAAAAGTTACTTTAACCAGAATTACTGTTGTTTTAGAAGTGATATATTCTATTGTTTCTGTGCTATTTCTTCCAGATGTTTTCCTAAGGATGATGATCCCAATCTGAGATTTGCGTTATATGATGATGTGATAATTATTATAGCGCTTTCCATGCACTATTGACATGGGATATATATATATATATATATATATATATATATATATATATATATATATATATATATATATATATACATATATATACATGTATATATACATGTATATATATATATGTATCTGTATATGTATATAAAAATATAAATGTATATATGTATATATATATATATATATATATACATATATATATATGTGTATATGTATATATAAAAATATGAACATATATATATATATATATATATATATATATATATATATAACCGGTCATTGTGCAGTTTGTACGAGACAAAGCGTCTAGTTTATTCATACTCTTTCATTTCACAACTCTTTGAGGAGTTAAATAGCAGAAAGCTCCTTAGGATAGCGATTTCAGTGTACTACTTGTGGAGATCATTTAAAAATAAAAACAGGAGGGTATTGGAAGATTATTCTTTGTATTATTATAGTTCGAACCGTGTAAAACAATTCCGAAATCTAAGCTGAGGCTGAAAGCAGCCGAGCTTCTTTAAAAGTTGTGAAAGGTGGCTGGAGAATTGCGACGATATGGAAGCAAATGGTTTCCGCATAACACAATACCTTGGGGAAAGGCATACACAAGTGCTGTAATAGCCGTGCAAGATGATACGGAACATGGCGACAAGAATAGATGTCGGAGTGGCGACTATGAAGAAAGTGGTGAACGAAAACCATTGCTATTCCTTATACAATAAACCCAAGGCCTACAAAAGTACAAGAGAGCAGCTGTCAACTGTTGATAACCGCTTGATGAAGATGGTTGCTGTAAGAAAGTCATACATAAGTCAGTTTCATTTCACACCTCCAGGTGGCTGTCAGAGTACTTGCACGATTACATCAGTTCGGACATCCGTCAACCACTCGCCAAATAGCAACACTATGGACTATTATATGTGGGGGTGCAGTTGAGAAAAACACAAAACGTACCGCCTGCAACATTAAGGACAAGCTGATCGCCAACATCAAACTGATGTTCAGACTTCTATCATGAAGGCCGTGTGCTACTGTGTATGCTTCCGGCTAAAAAGCATGGCAGAGCCAAAGAGCAGCCACGTTAATAGAGATCTATTCGGCAAAACTACTCTAAGATACACTTTTTAAAAATTTAATACATCAACTGTTGTTCAAGAGATGACGTTTTCTCTTACCTTTTCTAAAAAATGTGAAAAATTTTCGCGAATAATCTGTTCTTTCTATTTTATCTATAAATGATATACAACTTATGAGACTTGTAATTTTTTACTTATGTACAAAAGAATTTCTGAACAGATATAAGAGTTTGTACACATTAAAATATATCAAAATTAATCAAATATTTGTAATGATTGTAACCCAACGTGTCATGGCATGGTTGATTATTGTTAGTGAACATCAAACATTTATGTCTGTTGATAAATATATATACATATATATATATATATATATATATATATATATATATATATATATATATATATATATATATATATATAAGAATGTTTGTCAGATGTGTGGGAGAGGGAGAGTGAAAGAGAGGGAGAGAGAGAGAGTAAACCGTAATGGGATGGAAAGAGAGAAGGAAATAGAACTGCATAGCTGCAAGGCAGCGAAGTGTGAATAAACATGAGATATTTGGGCCTCGGCCAACGCGTGGTGCTAGAATGGCGCTCGGTTGGCATATTATTCGGGCTGAAATAGACAAGATGACGAATACCTCAGAGGTGGAAAACTGAGTTCGATTCACTGGCTTTCCCTTAGGACGTTGGTACACGCCAATAGGTGAGTCACATAAAACGTTACTCACACTCACCAACCAACCATCACTCACGCGTACAAATAACCCATTTTGTGTGTACGATCTGCTGTTTTGGATCGGGGCTGTTCAGATTCCAAGAACTTGTTGGGCCTAAGGGATTTTTATTATAATTTAAAATGTTCTGATTAGTGTCCTCAAGCCGGTTAGTGATATTATAAAGTTACGACTGTTTGAACTCCCGGCTTGTTGATGAGTATTGCTTGATATGTTGAAATTTGTAAATCAACAATTTTTTTGAGATCTGCGGCTACAGTTTTCGCATTCCATTATCCGGATTTTAAAATATTTTTCAAGTTTATGTCTTAAATAGTCTTAGACATGGAACTACTACGATTTTAATAAAGCTTTGGGTTCAAATTTCCACGACGATTCCCGAGTTTGACACATTCAAATTATCAGTATTCTAGTATAAAAAAACGATATACTGAAATCAGTATAAACATGATAAAAATAATGATAATTCATTCCAGTCTAACTTTGTTTTATACACTACTACATCATGTCATACTTCTGATGATCAGTGAAAACTTTGAAACGTTAGTAAAATTTTTAATATAAGTGCATTTTTTATTATTTATTAATTATGTAGTATACATACGAGCTCCTCTTAATCTTGAGAAACAGTGGATACCTTTTTTAATGTGACTAGCGCGTTAGTCTTAATCAAGCAAGAGTTTCCATATATATAACTGCACTTCTCATGAAGTCTTATTCATATCGTCCAGTAGCAAGTAGAAGTCAATAACTAATGGAACCAATAAACAGAGAATGATATTTTTCCTTTCAAACTTTTCTTTCTTCTATACTAGTATTAACAAGAAGAGTATACATTAATATTCAAACAATAGCTAAAGAGACCCTTGAATGGCATCACAAAAAAATAACATTGCATTAAGCATTACACATTTTTTTATTAGTTTCATATGTGATGTTATTTATTTTTAGGTTGTTGTGTTTCTATTTAGATAGCTACCAGTATGTTTTTAATTCATTAATAACATCAACAAAGCTTCACGTGATGCGATATTGTGCTGTTATGCTATTACAGCGCTGCTGAATTTAAACCATCAACGACTTTCTTGAAACAATGCAGAAAAACGTTGTCTGTTAACGTTTCTCCCCTGTCGTTTAAAAAATTTGCTTATTTCTCCAGCTTTTTTGTTCATTTGCCTTTGACAGCTGAGGATGATTCGACGAAAAATCAAAAACGTTCATGAGACCTATGGTACATTCGTTATTTTTTTCTATTTTAATCACACACACCAATCAGAAAAATTGAAAAATAAAAAAGGGATAATTAAACAGACGCATTCAATTATTTTTAACAACGTTTGCATGAATGAGAAAATGATGGCTAAATACACACAGGCACAATATATATATATATATATATATATATATATATATATATATATATATATATATATATATGGGAAGAGAAGGATGAAGGTAATCCGACGTGATGGTAAAATGAAAAAGGAAAACCAAAAACTGGATGTTTTTTTATGTGTACATCAACGTTTCGTCTTTATTTATAAGACTTCATCAGGATGATGATATAGGGAAAAGATATCATGCAAGCACGGATACATGTAGGGTAGACATGTTGGGAGGAAAAATAAAATAAAATGAAAAATAATTGCGGCGTCTAGCTGGACGTCCGTACTTGTTAGAGAATGAAAAATGAGTGGGAGAAAAAAGGGGAAGGGTGGAGGGAGCAAGGACTACTGTGGCTGGCGATGAGAGAAAGAGGTGGGGGATGAGCAGGGGTAAAATGGATGGCAGAGAGAGATTGGAGGAAGAGGGGGAGGGGGTGTTTGACCAGATGGCTGTGGTCGAGATTGAAGGGGAAGAGTGAGTTGGAATGTTTGTGTGTGTGGGGTGTGTGCAGGGAAATGGGGATGGGTAGAGAGGGAGGGGGGGCTGTGATTTTGGTGGATGGGCGAAAGTTATAGTCTTAGAGAGCGTTTGAAGAAAATGAGGGAATTTAAGAAGAGGTATGGGACAAAATGGATGAGAGGGGGAAGAGGGAGGATTTGTCGTGATAGGGTGTGAAATATTTGAAATATTTGGAAAATGATAGCAATGAGTGAGGGATTGGAGTGGGTGGGGGAGGGGGGTGATTGAAAGGGTGGGTGAGGAATATATTTGAAATATTTGGAACATGAGAAAGTTTATTTGGACTGTAGTATTAAAAATGTGAGGGAAAAGAATGAGGAAAAAAATAAGAGAAGATTCAGGGAGAAAAGGGAAGGGTGTGGGTGAATGGAAGAGTGTCATAAGGTTAGAGATGAAAATAAAAGTTAGCCATGATCAGGCAAAAGACTTTGTTCTGTGAGGATGATCTTGCTTATTAAGGGTGATAGGTTAAAGAAACCATTTCGCTGCTTGATAGTAGTGGAGGATGTGATGAGTGCAGTTTCCAATAGTCTTCGCCGAGATTTGTTGTGGATGTGTTTAGTGATTTTGGCTTGTTCAAATTTGAATGCATGACCATATTCTAGAGCATGGGAGAAAAGTGCACTAAGAGGGTTGTTGTTTTTTATATCCCTTTTATGTTCATTTAATCGTTTCTTTAATTCACGTTGTGTTTCTCCCACGTAGAATTGATGGCAATCATTGCAAGGGACAGTGTATAAGCCGGCATGGGATGTGGGTATTTTTTGGAAATGTCTGGATGTGTTTAAAGTTTGTTTTATGGATTGAGAAGTGGTTTGTACTATTGGAATATATATATATATAGCACGGGTATTACCTTCTAAATTCTAACATTTATGTGGTGCATATGTATTAATTAAAGTATAATATTTCGTTGTATAAGGTAAACTTCTAAACTGATGAACCGCTCATTATGAGTTTTGGAATATATATATATATATATATATATATATATATATATATATATATATATATATATATATATATATATATATATATAAATATATATATATATATATATATATATGTATATATATATATATATATATATATATATAATCGGTATACGGTTAATTACACTAGATTTTATAAACTTTACCATTTGAGGGGATTGGCCACTACAAACTCGCATTTGACCTAATCATTTATAAGTTAGATACCAAATATTTTAAAGTAAAAATAAGTACTCTGCATTAAGGTTAGGGTTATATTTAATAATATCAATAACATGTATGCGCATTGTACAATCCTAAACTCTTACACTCATCATTATTAATTATGAAACATGCATTTTAGGCAATGGAGTGAGTAACGTATGTACATTATTATCTGTTTGAAAACGTTACCACGTAGGGGGTAGGAGCAAAACCACAGAAATATGCCCATAGTTCTTGCCGTAATTAAGTTTCCTACCACAAAACCTTATATAAATCTCTCTCTCTCTCTCTCTCTCTCTCTCTCTCTCTCTCTCTCTCTCCCTCTCTCTCTCTATATATATATATATATATATATATATATATATATATAATATTAATTTAATATATATATATATGAGAGAGAGAAAGTTTCCACATTTAAAACTATTGAATCAACACTCCTTATGAGTTCATGTAGAGTTCAAAGGTAATTGGAAAATATAGCAGCATCTCAGTCCGGTTTAAAAAAATACTCTTTTCCCGCTCAGAATGAACACGTCAACTGATTTGAAAACGCTCTCTGTTATTTCACTAAAAGTATAAAATTAAAAATATATATAGAAAAAATCTCAACCCAATTATCTGGAAAATCTACCACTTTACTAAAAGATTAAATGACACCCTGATATAATTGCCCCGGCCGACAAAACAAAACATTACTACAAAATGAGCGTTGCTGCTGATAACAACCTAATACAAAATCACATCAAATAATACACGTAACAGCATAAACCACGAAGCTAAATCTGTATTAACTTCTATAAATATCATTAAACACACTGAGATTTTAACTTCATCTACTAGAAGATGTATTATGAAGGAACATAAATGAAAGTTTCAGTGTAATCCTTCTATTATATTAATTTTTCCCTTCTATATCCTATTTAGGCATCATTGGTATACAAATCCTAGATAGCATTATCCCTATAATACCAGACGACATCTATTCTTCTTTTTGGCAATCGTCCGGTGAGGTGAATCTGGGTTTCTAAATCTTAAGGGCAAATCAAATAAAAATTAAAGTTAAAGTTAAATTTCATAACTTTTGATAGAGATAAATATTACCAATCTATCTCCGCGATACTCCTATATAAAGCACTCATTTCTGAAAAAAATCCCTCTGATCTTACCGATTTTTAATTATATTAACAAGATCAGAAGATCCCTGTTACAACTCGATAATAATTTTTGGACGAGAAAAGACACCTAATAACTATGACATTAGTATGAGCCGGCGTCGGACTCTGTTCAGGTCACTGATTTTGTAGTTCTATACTCATTACGGGAACTTAAGTTCGAACTTAGCCATTTGTATAGTAGGTTGTAAAGATATGACCTATTTTTTTGTTTCCAGAGAAAGACCTAGACTATACAATATAACCATTAAGAATTTACATATCCTTTTTAAAAACTTTTGGTTATTTATCACTTCAGAACCCGAGAAGAGAACATCGAACTTCCTTGACGTAACGTTATACCATAATTCTGAATCATTTAGGTTTTACCATAAACCCAACCTAACACTAGTTTATGTTTATAAGCTCTACTACCACCCACAATCCAATATCACATTCATAATCTCCATTGTCTCCAACAGAATATCAAATCTATTTGCTAATAAATCAATTTTCGAACAAAGTCCCAATTTCTACAACAACGCCTTACTAAATTCAGGTTACAATTGTAACATAACACATAAAAATAAATTATTTTACCCGGGAAAATATATTTAAACATAATTGCGTATACAAATTCAATTAAAAGATAGAAAATAGAAGAATACAACAGCTTCTAAGAATAATAACGCTTATAAAAAGGCCCAGAAAGTCTACTAATTATGGCAAACAACTTGACCTCAGAATATGTAAACCACATAAACGACTTAGATTAAAGATTAACTTTTAGCTTAATCCACTCAACAATAGCAATGTTAAAACTAATATTCCATGATAATCCTTTAAAATTATTGAAAAATCTGTTAAACATCCGCATAGATAGAGCACGACCCTGAACAAACATTCTCAGATTTTTAAAAAATTCTACAATGCTTAACATAACGCAGAATGTATTACTTCTAAGAATCAGGAAATTAAATCGACACAGTAATCTATACCCTCATATGTGCCTAAAAATAATGGTAACTGCCAGAGCTCTCGGGAATGTCTTCTTTACAATAAGTGTATACATAGATATGTCATATACGCTTGCACTGTTAAACAATTCCCTCACAACAGTAATATAAAAAAGTAACACAAGTACCCGTATACTTGCCTTACCCGATAACCCTACACATTCTCAACTCTCACTACATCAAAATAGCAAAACTATTACTGTAAACCCCAACCACCTTTCCTTACCAGTTAACAACAATCTTGCTCATACATCTCTACCCTATATAGTTTCCCTATCAAAGAATTCCAACTTAACCTCTGTTTCGAACTTAAGCATACAGGCCCAAGACGCATATACTTTTATAAATAACACACTTAATGCAATAACCACTCCATATAAAATAATACTGACATATGATCCAGTGTTTTCTCTATAAAAAAGACATATCCACTCACATCTCTATTAAAAGTAATTGCAGGGGACTTCCTAACTAATTTAATTAAACAGTTTAAACGTAAGACCATCCTTTACTCTATGCACTGGTCGATGTAGAAAACATTTAGGTTATATACACAAGGATCCTAATTTCTGCCAACTATTTATTTCAGCAACCGTTATGATAATCACTTCAGCCACGAGTAAAACATTATGATTTCTATAAGCGAATATATGTCGGCATGCAGGCATTACAGAACATTTAAATATATAAACTTTATAGCCCTAACTGATACCGCTACCCATCCAATAACCAATCTTACAAGGGACCTAAAACAATTTCTAAACATGGCATTTTGCAAACCAGTATTTTTCTACCTATTGAAAACTGCTAGCGTGTTTTGCATCCATAAGCTTAGAAGTAACTTTAACTTTGTATGAGACCTCTTTTAATCCATTACTCTTGATACTAATCTTAAACTATCAGTATATACTCCCAATTAAGTGTTGATAGTTTTAAATTCAATGTTTTGATTTTTAAACTTTTACGTACTCTAATTTTAAATGCCATACACCTTAGACACACCCATTCTTGATATTTTACATTTATGTATCCCTTAAGTATACGACCCTTTTAATCTAGCAACTATTTATTTTATTTCTTTTTGGAATCTATGCACTTTACTCTTTCCCCTAACTGCTAATCTTATTGTCTTTCTAAGAGCATACTCTACAGATTTTGCAGTGTTAATATTTATAACCGCTTTATTTTCCACCATATCTTTTTCTCATCTCATTTTTCACTGATTAAGTCTAGTTTATTTAATTGTAATCCATGTCTTTCGTTTGTACACACTTACTTCTAATTATCTTAACCTAAGCCTGACAACTGTATATTGATTTCACTAGCATTATGAGACTAAAATAATCCCCTTAAACATTAGTAATATTTGTAATACTCTTATCTGGGTCATAATGACGACACTTTTTCCCTATTTAGACATGTTTTCCTTTATTCTTCTGTATTTATTTAAAAATTCGCAAAATATTTTCCTTTTCCTTTCTATTTTAACTGGTATTCCTTAAACTTTAATAACATTTTCATTTTTATTTGCCCTTTAGTTTTTAGTTCCGTTTTCTTTAACTTGTGTTCCAAGAATAAACCCTTTTGTTAATCCCAACAGTAATTTATTACCTTCACCTTCCTCTTCTTTGATACAACCTCTTTGACCTAAAATCTCTCATTATAAATCAGTCACTTTATTGTTCTACTTCATCACTTGAAATCTATTTTTACATTTGAAACTGGCCTGTATCGAGGCAAAGCCCTACCAAGCTTTGTTTACATTACATCTATACCCTCTCATGCCCCTCCATCTGTGCTCAATCCCAATTCTTTAAACCTGTTGAATTTCAATGTCAATTTCTGTGAAAGCTTAGTAAACTTTTCGATTTCTATCAAGACGCTAGTTTTTTACTCGCTCTTTGCCTTGATTGAAACTACTTATTAGTGTTTCACTTTGAATTCAACTACATGACAACTATATTTGGAGAGCCCATGGCTTATATTACACGACCTACATCCTTAATGTATACATTGCAACCTCTTCTAACCTGATTGTATGGTTTTAATTTTCTAAAAAATTAGCGGATTTTAGAATTGTTGATGCCAGCGTTTCCTGGATTTACCACTTTTGAACCTGCTGCTACAATTTTCAATGACGACTTCAACGGTGAACTTTTTCCTATATATTCAACCTTTTTCCTTTGCGTTTTGGCATTTTCTATACTTACTATATTTGTATTCATCTTATATTATATTCATATATTTTTGAAATTATAATTGTTCGTAATTTCTATATGAAATTATCTCTATTCCTCTGATAATAAGATTCCTTTCTTAAGAAAACAAAAATAAATCTCTTTTATTTGAAATACTTTGTCAAGAAAAACTGATGACGTAATCGATATTATATGTTTACAATCTTTATTCTCATCTTTCACCTCTCTCTCTCTCTCTCTCTCTCTATATATATATATATATATATATATATATATATATATATATAAACGTGTATGTGTATGTCGATATAGTGATACATGCACATATATATGCATTGTATCACAGCTCTTTAATCTGTGTCGAATATATATATATATATATATATATATATATATATATATATATATATATATATATATATATATATATATATAAAAACTTTAGAAGAGATACACACAGAGGGCTCAATTACGTTTGTAGGAATAAAAAGTATTTATCATTGCCAATACTATACAGTGAAATTTCGTTTAATCACGTATGCTTGTGTTTTTGAAGGTTATTGTAAGCCGATTCGTTCGGCTATGAAATACTCTACTGCTACATTGTCAATCAGCAATCTTAATCCCGAATTATAATTTGTGTACACATCTTTATGCATATAAAGTGGCCGAATGGAATGTATTTTTTATCTTTATCTGTTTGATGTTTTCTTATAAGCTTTGGATTTTGCTTATGTCGGCTGGTAAAGATACTGAGAGTTTTCTATCCTTATTTACGGTATCTCAAATAATGCCAAAAACCTATATTAAATTACTTAGCATCGTAATACACATCTAACTTTGAATAAACTTATAAAGAAAAGTAATTAGCCTACGGGGCTGCCCAGGCAATGTTTAATGGCCAGAGTGCTCACTTTCTTGGGCGCTGGCTTTTCAAACCCCACTTACTCGACCCAAGCTGTGGTCACATCTTACTTGTGGGAGTAAGATAAAACTGGCCTTATGCCTAACTCCTGCAGAGGAGTAAATAAATATAACCAATGATTAATATAGAGTTATGGGCATCGAACTAGAATAGAGAATGAAGCTGAACAATTGGATAAATGGGGCAATGTCTATGGGGTTATTACCCTTAAGAAGCAGTGAACATTCTACCAACAATCCCCAATAAATACAGACTGGTCTGAAAGCTAACTGGTAACAGCCAGGAAACGCATCTTATATATTAATTAGAAATAATTTAGACATTAAGGGTATACACTGACTCCACTAACATCTTGTATAACAACATGCTTAAAACACATAACTGTACAGCATAACAATGGTACATCACACTATGTTATATCTTTATACCTAATACTATTTGAAATAAGATCTTGGACGTTACTAAAAGATATAATTGAGATAGATATAGAAATTTAATGCATGCTATAGACAATGTATTTATTTTACGACGACAGAACTTTAGTAAAAAATATAGAACATTCACACTGGTTTGGTTTCAAAATTGGATTACATACAGTGCTGATATATGAGAAGCAGTCGGAATATTTATCTTAAACTCACTAAAATAGAGATTGCCGGATGAAAAAAACTCCTGCTTATACCGTCACGATTGCATCTGCCTTTCACAAAATCGCAGCTGTCAAATATTAAGTAAACTTTACAAACTATTACCCGCCCATCCACACAAACACTAGAGCTTAATTCAATAATAAACACGAACGTGCTTTAATTTATATACCTTTATTTAAATATATACATAACTAGCGGTATATACAGACTTTAGTATAAACGCACGAGAAATTAAAATGCATTAATATAGAATTATACCACACAGCGTTTATATTAAAAAAGCATTGTATTTGCCGCAATATGTTGAACCTATCATTAAACGTGTATTTAAATGAAGTTGTCCTTAACTAAAATATAGCACTACGCGAAATTGAAGTCAAATTATAAATGTACCTTAAACCTCACAACAAAGATACGCAGGAAGAGAACTATTATTTGGTTTACTCCTTCATTTATATTTTACGTCACAAGAAATGTTGGTAATTTATTGTTTACATAGCTCTATAATTATTTTATAGGAACTCCGTAAAAACAAGCTAACCATACGTATGACCCGTAAAATCTAAAATAATTGACTGCCATAAACGTATTGCCCATCAGTATCTCCCTACGGCGCTGGGCCCATCTCTAATATTAATACCAAGTGCTGGCTGAAATATGTTTTTTACGAGGCTAAATGTACACTTACCACATGAAACCCATTAATAAAATTTGCGTCAGAATAGCAGTGGAGGGCTTTAAACCACGGTTTACGCCTACAATGATCTTGCAGATATCTTGGTAAAATACGACGACTGCGCTTGGTCGGCGTGTATGGGATTTTAAAGACTAAAATATTTCATATTTTAGTAAATTGTAAATACTGAAGCATCAGGATAAATTACCTTACATTCTCAGGAAATGTAGCCTATTTTTTTCTGGAAAACTTCGAATCTTATTATTTCCTCATCTACTAGTTTAACAATCAATTTCAATATTCTAATTACTTACGACTTGAACCCAACAGAGCGACCCGCAGGCGCTCTCGATTTGCAGAAGATCGCAGTAATATCAAGTCGGTCCTCTTGTCGCATAGTCCTTTTGTAATTCCTACCTTCGTTTCTTCTCGGTTTGCTCTGTTGTCTAGTGGTTGAGTTCTTTCTTCGCCTCATGTAGTTGCCATCTCCGTGAGTTGTCTGTAACAAAATACTTTTCTCGCTTCATAAGACAACAATCTTTTCATTTTAATTACTTTTTATTCGGCGTCAGTTTCTATTGCCCGTGGAGATGTTTAGCTCATCGTTGAGAGAGAGAGAGAGAGAGAAAGAGAGAGAGAGAGAGAGAGGTAGAGAGATTTACGAATATCGAGGTTAATTCTTAGCTAGCTTATTATCGAATCAGTCCTTTGTTATTTGCGGAGACAGAGGGAGAAGGACATGACGTACGCCAGTATTCTTTTTTAGGGAAAACAATTTTCCGTTCTGACTTGGCTACATCGTAATTCCTTCGTCCGACTTGTGCGCCTCCTTAGTCCGAACTCTTAAAACTCCAATTTTCTCACACATGAGTACTGTGACGTAATGAAATCTCGTGATCACCACACAGGTGCAGGATGACTTTTTGAACTCGGGATCATCCACTGTCACGTCACTTGTCATGTTTCGATCCCCAGGAAACAACATCGCACTCTATGCACCGGGCGGCCCGCACTAAATCGCACAAGCCCAACCAAAGACCTTACACCCGTTCTCCACCACATACGTCCATTATCATATAACATTCTCATAAAGGTTTTTATAATCCCACAAGTTACGTCCATCATTATATAGCACTCTTAGAACTTCGTAAATGTGTGCCTGTGTACAAATATATCGATATGTGTTCGCACGCGCATGTTTGTAACTTTACACATGTATACGTCTAAAATAAAATATGATGTAACTGACCCTTTTAACAACCCGTTCCCTTCCACTTCACGTCATTGAAACATGCATACATTTTCCACATTTTGAACTTTCTTCTGTCCTAAGCTAAGTCTCAGTCAATACTCTGTCACTTTATCAAGTGTTACTTCTTTCAGACATCTGTCCTACAATATAATTAACATGTTAAATTCAATACTCACCCTTTATGTATTCATACTTAATGTTTGTAATTTTCTCCAGATTTATCATTTAACATTTAACTTATTTCTGATCTTATTGGTTTTTCTTTCATAATTGACAAATATCATATTCATGAAAAATTTATTTACACCAATTATTGCCTATGAGCTCAAATATTTTGTTTTTATCACCGAATGAATATCCCTCCATCGCACCGTGTATCTATACGCGATAACTGACTGGTACAAACCCTAAACTTCCTGACCGGAATTCCATCCGCATTCCATGTTTGAAAACAATATAGCCTGTATCGCATCTGAGTTAACTGATTGCGTAACCATTTGTATGTAAAGATCAATACTCTCAAATAATTTACAACAGAAATGAAATTGTTATCCGAAGTACACCCGAGAATTTGCCGCAGAATTTACTGAGAGAAACCACTCTTTCAATTGATTTCTATGTCTCTGTTCAGAAATCAAGGCCGCTTTTAAGACTGCTAGCAAACACTATGAAAAGGGTATTGAACACGCAAGAGTATCATATTACTATTTCATTAAATATTGATGGGGCTATAGAGATGGTTAGGTTTCCACGAGTTTTAGTGGCTAACAAAAAAGTCTCGAACAGATGTGTTACTTCGCGCATCAATGACCCAGAGGTGATTTCCTCAGCATCCGATAAAGCCAAACTTCATGCAAAGAACTTTCCATCACATTCGACCCTTTGTGATCGGGGCCGACTATCACTTTAATTTTCCCCTATGACTGTAAAACTCTGAGCGGCATTCCTGTATCTCTCCAGGATGTAGTCAAACTTATCAAGAACCTAAAGGCCAGCAAAGAAACTATAGTACTAAATTATAGTACTAAGAACACTACAAAAACAACTAGCTCTTATTCTTGCAAAACTGCTCAATCTTTGCTTAAAATAGTAATTATCCTATCTCCTTCGAAAACCTCGTCAGTCTGTCAAGTATTAAAAACTACTAGATGTCGGCCATCTGCATCTCAGTACAGACTAATAAGTATGGTGTGTGTCATGAGTAAGTCACTTGAATCTGTAATGAATCAAGAAGTTGCCAATTACCTCAGCAGAAACTACCTACTTTGTGACAGACAATATGAAGTTCGTCGTGCAAGTCCAATGCTGATGTGCTGACTGTAATAGCAAACAGGCTCTGGGGATTAATATATGGAGTCCCAGCTTCTAGAGCAACGGTTTTTTACTCATCAAAGGCATTTGATATGATTTTTATAAAAATCTGCTTCATAAGACATCCAGCTATAGAAAATCGGAAAATGTGCTCTCAACCATCAAATCTTCTTTCTCTGAGATGTTCATAAAAGTAGTCGTTGATGGGCAGAAGTTTGAATCACATAGTATCAATGGCGGTGTGCCACAGGTATAAATCTTGTGCCAACCACTCTTCATGCTGTTAAGGAATGATATCTCAAAACACATTCTTAGATGACTCGTCGACATTTATGCAGCTTTCACAATCATCTATGGAAAGACTGTTAAGAGTATTAATGAAAAATATCTTCATGATTCTCAACCATTAGACCAGAAGCACGTAGTGCAATTCGAAGAACAGGTTACTGGTAGCTTTTAATTCGTCTAAAACCAACTTTTTCTTCATTTCGTTATCTATGCCCGGATCCTCACTCTTCTCCAATTGAAATTAATAGCTTTTCCTTTCAGAAAACCCTACTGCTTTGATAAACTTATTGGACTGACCTTCACTTCAGACTTAAAAAGTGAAGACTTACATAAAATCCGTTTCTTAGGTCGCTCGAAAAATGATTGTGTCATTCAACCGCTTCAGAAAGTATCTCACGACTAACGCCATTGTCTACCTGTATACGAGGCAAACACGTAGTACAAGGAGTGCTGTTTCCACATCTGCTTTGGCAACTCCGACTTCACAATCTTGAGGGGGATGGCATTGTATTGTCCCTACAACGACTTGTTAACAGAATAGATGTTGCTAATCTCTTTCTTTTCTATCGTTATTTTTATTGTAGGTGCTACCCTCTGTAAAAATCACACCTAACATACGTCAAGGTACAACAACTGTGAATAATTTCTCTTTTTCACTCTGTGTACCTAAAACTAAACGGAACAACCACATCAAGATGTTATTTCTTAGAACTGCCAGTATGCCGTACACAAAGACGCGCGAATGCTTCCCAGCTGAATGCAACATACTTGTTTCAAGTCCAATGTAAACACAAATTATTGTTGAGCCGCCATCTTAAATAACTAAATTCTGCCTTAAATTAAACTATCGTTACCAATCACTACAGTGTTGCATCACTGTCCACATGCGAAACCCAGTAATCCTCATCCTTGGGTGGCCTTCGGGCCTTCGTAAGTAGTGACTCATTAGTAAAAATGAAACACTTAATTTACATTTCATTATTTGAGACAGTCAGTACGATCCCATCGGCCACTGTTTGATTCTTCAGATGTGTACATTTATATACTTTGCCAATATTTCTGGTTATTAAGGATCGATCTGTAGAGTACCTTCTAGCAAAACGAACAGAACTTTTAACACCTTATTAAATTGGCGATATCAATGTGTAATCGAAATGCCATTGTTACTCATTAGATATACATATATATTTTTAACGATGTGAATTAAAATTCAATATAAAAGCACTAATTAAGAATATACACAAACGGATTAACGTTGTTCACAGCTGTTTACAAGGCGATTTTTGATTCTAGTTATACAGTGTAACATTAAAAGCAAACCGGTGTATCTTGAAAATTACTAACACACACGAGTTCCGATCTTTTCACCAGACGTGATTAAAATAGTGTGTCATTTTTTCTTATTTGAACTCAAGATGGGACGGTATTTGGGTCATGAGTACCAACTTAACCTCGTCTGTTGATTCCTCGTATTATAACCTTGGCCACTATTGAAGAAATGTTTATCGCTGAAAATCTTCACATAGCTACTATAGTACTTTAGGACACTCAGAGTATTCTTGCACCTCTAAAACCTTTTTTGCTTCATGGCTTCGATCAGAAAATGCGTTGGTTGTCTAACAGTAATCGTCAGACTTAAGTTAATTTGCACATCAGTACTGACTGTATTGGGGTCGATCTTTAGAACCCTTTCTCATGTTGACAGAGGCATCCTTATTGATTTTGCTCTTGAGGGTGTTTAGGATGGGTGTATTACTCTTGTTGTTGTGCCTATCACTGCTAGGACATCTCATCGTACCTAAACTATATTTTAGTTAACGTTTGATTTCACAAACTGTCCTCTCACTGATGTCCTAATTGTTGAGTTTAAGACTAAGAGGAATGGTATGAAAGGTAGAGGCTTAATGGTAAATGTTACCAAGGGACAAAGTGATGATCAGTGTTTGTAGTGTATAGAAAGATTTACAAAACAGGAAAGTTCCTCTGCTCAATTTGTGAGAAAGAGTCGTGTGCAATCTAATCTTTTTGTTACTTGAAGTGTTGGTTAAACAAGAAATTCAGTGTAATTACTGGTAGGTTGAGAAAGGTTAACCAGTTTATATGTAGTTTGGTATTCGCAAAGTATTTTATTCATCGATAACATCCAGAAAGGTAAAAAAAAATCAAGAATGAATATGATATCGTATTATTTGTGCGCTTGAAAGATAAAATCGAAAAACACCGGCCACAAATGGAGAATAAACTGTACTCTTTCATGAGGCAAGGCACGAGTTAATCGCAATTATGGAAACTCTACATTATGTGTATTTCTAATTGCTTCTGCATATACAACATTCAAGCTCCGGTCTAAGCGACTACTGACTGTTTGCACAGCTCAAATGATTGCCCCAAGTAAATACGTTTGCCTGCAGATAAGGAGTGATATCGGAATCTGAGGAGTATTCTGAGGTCAAATGCAAATCAATCATTCTACAAAAACGGAATCGAAGTTGTAGAACAGCTTTGAAACTTGTGTATGAACTTAGATGTAGACTATGTTGATGAATCAGTCGAATTTTGCATAGAAGTTGTTTCATCCGTAAGGCCTGGGGAGTTTGTGTAGTGAGGTGTAATGCATGTGTTCTATGGTTATTATTGTAGGTTGGTCGCTCCGGGGTTTGTAGTTGTTACTACATTACTTAAACTAATACATTTCAGAAAGGTATCAATCGATATATACTCGTCCAATGATAGATTAACAATAGAGACTCGTATTCTTGTACAAATAGACAAAGGCGACAAAAACCGTAATAACACCAGTCTTTCACTGCTTATTCCGACATTGTTTTAGCTGTGCTGGACTTATCCTTGCCATTGGCCACATACAATGCTTGTAATAGAGATGTGTTGCTTGAAATAGTTCAATCTTTGCTTCGCAATAATCCATAAGAACAATCACTATTTAAAGGAGTTACCCATTCTCTCTCGAGACCGTCATGCGGTTTTATTTTATAGATATGGCTATATAAACTTCGCACGTATTATTCTCATACCAAATGAGAAGAGCCTACATATATACACATGCATATACATAGATATAGTTTGGGTGTATTAGGGAAATGATATGTGAATACAAGATCGTAGGGCCAGTTTTGAGATGATATTTATGTAAAGTAAGATGTATGAGACAATTAATATCTGAATTATTTAGAAATGGCGGAAGTATATACTCTCAAAATGTATATGTTTTACAATTGACAGCATAAATATATTTCGTTTTGTATCATTCCTGAGTCAAATCTACCTTGATATCATTGTGTTCAGCCTTGAGATTAATTTGAAAACTTATCTTCAAACAGACGACCCTTTCCGATTTAAATGGGCTGTGTTTTTAATCTATGTGTTTGTAATCATAAAGTACAATATTTGTGTGCAGTCTGATTAGTAAACCAAGCGCGAAGCAATTAAACGAAGTTTGTTCCGCTCATACAATTTTGTTATTAACTTTATTGATTTATCATTTATTAATTATTAGCACCATATTAAAATAATAAGCATCATCGTAAACTGATTTTATGAATCTTTTTATTATAAGCATTATTACACCTTCTGTAAAAAGTGATGAGACAAAACGTGATATGTTTCGGACGAATACATTATACATTATTTTAAGATCACATTCTCATTTATGTCTATTCAAATATTGAATTATTTACATCACCTGTTTCTTCTAGGTTATTGTTCAGTAAACTTCATTTGATAATGAGGGTTAAACAAAATGAACATGTATAGCCCTGCACAGTAATTAGACTTACAGTCTTCAAACGATTACAGTTTTTTATTTACTAGCCTATAATCATTCGTCTATCAATTCTCGTCCCATTAGTAATATTGACGAGGTTTTTTCACACGACTCATTACAAGCGATCGGTAACAGTACCTCCGATATTTTCTATAACATATGCAATATTTCCCTTCACACAACAGCCATTTGATTCGGCACAGATAACCTACGTTAATTTTCTCTGGAATTGTAATCTCCATGCAATTCCAGTGACTTACCAAACCAGAATATATTCTTGATCGCTAATAAAATAACTTCAAAAGCAAACACGAGTATACCTCCCTTAAAGATGCGCTTTTTAATAAACAAATGAACAGTGGAGGAGCCCGTGTCTTCTACAGAACTAGTTTTGCACTTTCTAAATGTGATCTAATGTGTTTAGAGTTTAGGTGCCTTTTCAGATTAAAGGAATGGCTTCCTAATTATTTTAGTCATCACAAATTATAAAAAAAATAACAACGATACTGGAATATCTTTGCCCTTAATCGTTGGCCAAATTATTCGCTTAAGGGGTATGCTCTTACAATCTGTTTTACATGAGTGTTTATGTGTTCTTTTTGTTCTGAACGCACCAGAATAGATATGACTCTTCGGCTGACAAACTGCAGGGAATATTTCTTTAAGATAGTCCTTATTTCTACTGATGTTCCATCTATTTTGCGAACGCCCCTGACACTGTCAACCCAGGAGCGAGTTGTTCTCACAACTTTGTATTTTATTTTACGTTTTGTTAAAATTGTCTCTATTGCCAATAATGGAATTATGTGAAACATAGTTCGATTCTTTAATTTTAAATGGGCGATATTTCTGTTTGATTTTAAGATCGGTTTTATCATATATATATATATATATATATATATATATATATATATATATATATATATATATATATATATATATGTCTGTGTGTGTGTGTGTGTGTGCAACTATAAGTCATCTTCAATTAGGATAACAAAATTAATAGAAAAATTAAATTGTGTTTGTTCCCATGTGTATTAGTCTGGTAACATGTTTATTAGATTCGCTTACATCTGGAGAGCACCAACACGCCTTTCAAACAAAAAGCTGTGAAGTCTTTGTTTTAGAGGGGTTTTACCTGTTACCAGTTCAAACACACTTACGAACCAACGAGATAACACTTACGTATAAGCGTAATCGAAAACAAAAGATTCACGCATTTGGCCTTATGCTTTTCTTTAGGAATGAGCATGGACGTTCTGTATATCTTACTTGCCATACTACTACTGCTAATGTATACTAACCTATTGCGAACATTTGAAGTAAATACTTTAAATATATAATTACACAATGTATATTATAACAATACATTCGAAAGCAACGTTTTTAGAGCTGTGGTAGAAGTCTGAGTTCTTTCCTGAAAGACTTTATATAATATTAGTACATTCACTCCGCGTATTTAGTGATGAAAATGTTATTTTAAATTGAAGAGTGGGTCACTGCCCGATAATGCCTTTGATAGACGGACTTACCATATAACATATTGAATGCATTCAGATATATCACGAGGAACACACCCATTCAGTCAGTGGATCTTTCACTTATTATTCAAAATCCATGGATATCGTTAATCCGAATATGATTTCATTCAGTATTTATGCAAGTATCGAAACAAAGTAATAATGCTTTGATGTGTGACCTATTTTTTTCTGAAACAGTGACACTGATGTTAATAATTCGTAAGCTTACAGCCTCAAATCTGAGAACATAATTGATATCGGTCCTCAGAATGAATGTGTAGAAATAATTAATACATACAGGCTGATTAATAAGTCACTTAGCTATTTAAAATGATTACCATATGAAGCACACACATACTATGAACATTTGATGATGTTTATCTTACTCTCTAATTACTGCTATTTTTTATTTTAAATTTGTTCGTTCATATATTTGTTTCTATATATATTTATTGTTATTTATTTAAATTTGTGTAAATCATCATATGTGCTTTTTTCAGGCAGTATGTCATTTACAATTGAAGAGCGAATTTTTATTGTTTTGATGAATCTCCCACACTTGTTGAAAGTCAATGGAAACGTGATGTGAACAGAAAGCGTCCTTCGCACAACACCATGCGCTCAATTTTTAAAAAATTCAAGGAAACTGGAAGCGTCCAAGATGCTCAAAAACCAGGTGCTCCGAAACGTAATGATGCAAAAGATGAAGAAATCCAAACCTTGTTTGAAACAAAACCTTCAACATCAATTCGCCAGGCTGCTCAATTGTTATCCACATCATATAGCTGCGTTTAACGAACCCTTCAAGATGTTGGGCGTAAGAATGTTCATGTCCAAACAGTGCAAGCAATAACAGAGGTAGACAAAGCAGCGAGACTGGCAGTGTGTGAAGAATCACTTCATCGAATATCGTCGAACTCATCTTATCTCTCCAACGTTGTGTTTAGCGACGAGGCAACTTTCTTCGTCAAAGGAACTGTGAACAAACATAACTGTCGTGTTTGGGGTTATGAAAACCCCCATTTGACAATGCCTAGACCGTTTCAATCTCCTAAGGTAACTGTACGGGCTGCTTTGACATGTAAACATCTGATTGGTCCTGATTTTTTTATACAAATCTCAATAAAAAATTACCTGTCAATATTGCAAGAATTTTTAATGCCTCAATTAAAACAGCGAAGAATATACTCAAAATCCATCTTCCATCAAGACGGCGCTCCTCCGCATTGGGGACTCAATGTCCGAAAATTTCTTAATGAAAAGTTCCCAAAACGATGGTGGGGTCGAGATAGGCCAATCAATTGGTCTCCGAGAAGCTCTGACTTGACGCCGTTGGACTATTTTTGTGGGAATATTTACGTGACAAAGTATTTGCCACGCCAATAACTAACATCGATGACCTCAAATCTAAAATTACTGCCGAGTTTGTTAAAATCAATCAATCAAATATGCTACAAAGAGTCCTAAATTCCTTGCAAAATAGAATAGAGCTATGCATGCAGAACGAAGGTTTATAATTCAAAAATTTGATGTAATTTAAAACTCCCATAAATGAATTTGTTGAATAAAGTTTCAGTTTTGTATTACTGTATTTTTTAACTTAAGAATTTCAAAAATTAATAGCTAAGTGACTTAGGAATCACCCTGTAATTAACATGTTAAATTCAATACTCACCCTTTATGTATTCATACTTAACTTTTTGTAATTTTCTCCAGATTTATCATTTAACATTTAACTTATTTCTGATCTTACTGGTTTTTCTATTATAATTGACAAATCTCATATTCATGAAAAATGTATTTCAACCAATTATTGCCTATAAGCTCAAATATTTTGTTTTTATCACCGAATGAATATCCCTCCATCGCACCGTGTATCTATACTCGATAACTGACTGGTACAAACCCTAAGTCTTCCTGACCGGAATTCCATCCGCATTCCATGTTTGAAAACAATATATCCTGTATCGCATCTGAGTTAACTGATTGCGTAACCATTTGTATGTAAAGATCAATACCCTCAAATAATTTACAACAGAAATGAAACTGTTATCCTAAGTACACCCGAGAATTTGCCGCAGAATTTACTGAGAGAAACCACTCTTTCAATTGATTTCTATGTATATGTTCAGAAATCAAAGCCGCTTTTAAGACTGCTAGCAAACACTATGAAAAGGGTATTGAACACGCAAGAGTATCATATTACTATTTCATTAAATATTGATCGGGCTATAGAGATGGTTAGGTTTCCACGAGTTTTAGTGGATAACAAAAAAGTCTCGAACAGATATGTTACTTCGCGCATCAATGACCCAGAGGTTATTTCCTCAGCATCCGATACAGCCAAACTTCATGAAAAGAACGTACCATCACATTCGACCCTTTGTGATCCGGGCCGACTATCACTTCCATTTTCCTCTATGACTGTAAAACTCTGAGCGGCATCCATGTATCTCTCCGGGATGTAGCCAAACTTATCAAGAACCATAAAGCCAGCAAAGAAACTCGTCCTAACAACATTCAAATTATAGTACTTAAAACACTACAAAAAAAAACTAGCTCCTATTCTTGAGAAACTGCTCAAGCTTTCCTTAAACTAGTAATTATCCTATCTCTTTCGAAAACCTCGTCAGTCTGTCAAGTATTAAAAACTACAAGATGTCGACCATCTGCATCTCAGTACAGACTAATAAGTATGGTGTGTGTCATGAGTAAGTCACTTGAATCTGTAATGAATCAAGAAGTTGCCAATTACCTCAGCAGAAACTACCTACTTTGTGACAGACAATATGAAGTTCGTTGTGCAAGTCCAATGCTAATGTGCTGACTGTAATAGCACACAGGCTCCGGGGATTCATATATAGAGTCTTCGCATCTAGAGCAACAGTTTTTTACATATCAACGGCATTTGATATGGTTTTGTATGAAAATCTGCTTCATAAGACATCCAGCTATGGAAAATCGGAAAATGTGCTCTCAACCATCAAATCCTCTTTCTCAGTGATGTTCATAAAAGTAGTCGTTGATGGGCAGATGTTTGAATCACATAGTATCAATGGCGGTGTGCCACAGGTATAAATATCGTGCCAACCACTCTTCATGCTATTAAGGAATGATCTCTCAAAACATATTCTTAGATGACTCGTCGACATTTATGCAGCTTTCACAATCATCTATGGAAAGACTGTTAAGAGTATTAATGAAAAATATCTTCATGATTCTCAACCATTAGACCAGAAGCACGTAGTGCAATGCGAGAAACAGGTTACTGGTAGCTTTTAATTCGTCTAAAACAAACTTTTGGTTCATTTCGCTATCAATGCTCAGATCCTCACTCTTCTCCAATTGAAATTAATAGCTTTGCCTTTCAGAAAACCCTACTGCTTTGATAAACTTATTGGACTGACCTTCACTTCAGACTTAAAAAGTGAAGACTTACATAAAATCCGTTTCTTAGGTCGCTCGAAAAATGAGTGTGTCATTCTACCACTACAGAAAGTATCTCACGACTTACGCAATTGTCTACCTGTATACGAGGCAAACACGTAGTACAAGGAGTACTGTTTCCACATCTGCTTTGGCAACTCCGACTTCACAATCTTGAGGGGGATGGCATTGTATTGTCCCTACAACGACTTGTTAACAGAATAGATGTTGCTAATCTCTTTCTTTTCTATCGTTATTTTTATTGTAGGTGCTACCCTCTGTAAAAAAATCACACCTAACATACGTCAAAGTACAACAACTGTGAATAATTTCTCTTTTTCACTCTGTGTACCTAAAACTAAACGGAGCAACCACCTGAAGATGTTATTTCCTAGAACTGCCAGTATGTCGTACACAAAGACGCGCGACTGCTTTCCAGCTTAATACAACATACTTGTTTTCAAGTCCAATGTAAACACAAATTCTTGTTGAGCCGCTATCTTAAATAATCAAATTCTACCCTAAATTAAACTATCGTTACCAATCATCACAGTGTTGCATCATTGTCCACATGCTAAACCCAGTAATTCTCATCCTTGTGTGGCCTTCGGACCTTCGTAAGTGGTGACTCATTAGTAAAAATAAAACACTTATTTTACATTTCATTATTTGAGACAGTCAGTACGATCCCATCGGCCACTGTTTGATTCTTCAGATGTGTACATTTATATACTTTGTCAATATTTCTGGTAACTGAGGATCGATCTGTAGAGTACCTTCTAGCAACACGAACCGAACTTTTAACACCTTATTAAATCGGCGATATCAAAATGTCATCGAAATGCCATTGTTACTCATTAGATATACATTTTTAACGATGTAAATTAAAATTCAATATAAAACCACTAATTAAGAGTATACACACACGGATTAACGTTGTTCACAGCTGTTTACAAGGCGATTTTTATTTCTAGTCACACAGTGTAACATGACATCTGTCCAAATAGCATCTCTGATCAGCACGTTTTTCGTATGTTTACAGAAAAAGCAACAATGCCCCCAAAAATGTTTATTCTCCGCAAAACAACCCCACATCACAGGAATAGATCCATTGTCAAATGCACCGCTAAAATGTGAAATGATTTCCACATCAAACTGCATAGTTCGCAATCCAGATGAAAGGCGAGCTATTCACAAGGTGAGATATTAAAAAGTCTTCGATGTTAGGCAAAGGAACACAGCTTTATCTTACACTTAATTAAGGAAAGTGAATAAGATCACGCAAATATTTAAAATGGTTTTCACGTGTTATTTCTATTTTTGTTTTATTTATTTAGTTATGTTAGTTGCAATTTAACTGATAGTCATCCTCAGGTCTATATCACTAAATATTGAGTTGTCTATGTTTGCATGTTGATAAAAAGAGTTTTCTAATCGGTAAAATTTTGTATATATGTATATATATATATATATATATATATATATATATATATATAGAGAGAGAGAGAGAGAGAGAGAGAGAGAGAGAGAGGGGGGAGAGAGAGGTAGATAGAGAAACAGATAGATAGATATAGATATAGATATAGATAAGTCATTATCTAATATATATATATATATATATGTGTATATATATATATATATATATATATATATATATATGGAGAGAGAGATAAATATTTATTAAAATATCCAATTTTAAATGCAGCTAATGTGTCAGAAATGTATTTGGAAATTGGTTATTGCGCCAAATAATCGACATTAAGCCTACAATTTAAAATCAACGATAAATTATTAGTGGATACATTTACCCGGGTGTGTTTAAAGGAAGATGATCGTGTTCATAATAACATTCCTAAACATTAAATCCTAATTTGATTATGAAATCTAATTATTTAATTTCAACTTCTCTTAGCAATTAGATATATCCATGCATGTTTCTCGGACATTAAATGTGTTCGTACACAAATACCCGGATTAGCTGCGCCTTGGGGTTACTCTCACGGAAAGTAATAGTGATAAATGAATGGTTTAATAAACAACATGGCGTTCGATTATCAGTTTTTGTTGCATTAATCTACAATAGCGAGATGCGACGATTGTAAATCTGAATATGACGCCCGTTCGATCTGACGCAAGCCGCCTCCGAGCATTTGTTAATTTTACGCTAGAAGAATTTAGTAAATGAGTTTTTACAAAACTGTTGCGGTTTTAAATTTACAAATAAACGAGTACGCTTAGTCTCTAGATGCGTCCATAAGAGATAACTTTAAGCAATGTCAACTTTATTTAAAACTAGCAGGGGTATTGGGCATTGCCCGATGGAATAAGACACAATGAATGTTTATCTATAACGATTGCTTTCTTACTGTTGTAATAGTCGAAGTAAATCTTACTCTGAAAATTGAAACACCTAATCATGGTCAAACTTACAAAAATACGAAAGATAAACGTGACTTAAATAATACGCGAGATACGTTTTAATAAAAAAAAAACAACAACTTATCCCTGTGTGTGTATCTCTCCTGGCTCTGTAAATTAATAATCTGTGAGCGTGTAGATTATTTTCTATTTTAGAATATATTTTTGTGTCTATTAGAAGTGTAAGAAATTAATTTCCTTATTTGTTACTAACAGTTATCAAGATTAATGTCTTTTTTCTTTGCTCTAAAATATATTATACCATGCGCAATTATTAATGCGTGCCGGACACTCGTACGTTTAAGTTTATTATATAGGTGATCAGCGAGGAGAATGAGATGTCATACAAGATGTCTGGCGATATTATATGATCTTTGCAAAATTATACGGAGTTCCTACTAGTATTATATCACGATAAAAAATAGAATGTAAACACTTTACTATTTACTGAAGATGACTTTTTACAGTCAGAAGTTAATTTTATCTGAATTAATAACTTAAAAAAAAAAATATATACATTGCTTGGGTTTCACAACAAAAATTAGCATCCATATTACCCAACTCTGTCAAAAATAACGGCCAACTTCTAACACATGTATGCGCCCCCTCATGACGAACACATTTTTAAAAAAAACATCATCGTATCGAGACCATAAGGATTCCCTTGTAATATTATGTCACAACAATCTTACCCTGATGTCAGATCACTCTAGAATACACTTTATTGCCTCACGCCTGGACAGAACCACTGTGATCGTATCGATTCACATGTGCTGCACTCCATACTAAAAAAATATTTTCATCCATTTTTAACAGTTTTACATAAGCCAATATCAGTGACATTAGCAGTTACTTATCCTTGAGTGTCCGTGACAAATATTACTATATTTCCAGTGCTCTTATCCTCCCTTGATAACCGTTGAAAATCAATTTGCATTATCGCGACATTCGTTTACCATTGATGTCTTGCTGGTAACGAATATTGGTTCTATTTTGATATCCCCGTGACAATACGCCTCACTAATATCCCGGCATGTTGCGCAGTTGAAGGTTGTGTAATACTTTCCGTTCTTGCTTTTCTATTTTAGAATATATTTTACATTTTGTTATCTAGGAATCAATAAGACTAAAAGCATGTACGGCATATCGTTCAGAGACTACTTCGATTTCACACGGGGAAGTCGCACAACATCTTACATGCACACATCTAGTATATCATGGCTATACATTAGAACACCCCTTGTAATACACATTTTATATTTCATTCATGAATACACTAATAAATCTAATAAATCTAGAATCCGTAAGGAAAGTCAGTAGAATTATAGTACGCCTTGGGGAATAAAGTCTAGTGTCTTTTGTTATTCAAATTGTTTCATAAATATTACTCCCAGAAGAAAATTGCAAGTAGACGAAAAATGGCAGTTATGTGTAAAATCATTCAGAAACAGAGTGAAAATGATGGTACTTGAGGGCGAGAAATAAAGACTTGGCGTTTAAAGACTGGTTTAATCTCATGCGACAAGCAATATATAACTTGCGAAATGAAGTATTTAAGAATTTCAAAACTGTTCAATTTTTTGGTTGACAAGTGTGTGATATTTTTCATTTAGAATATCGGTCACTCATTATATTTACTAGACTCAGCCTTCGGGCTGTAATCATATACTATTTATTATGTGTGCGGATTGCTCATAATTAAGTACGGATGGAACATCTCATCACTATAGACGCTCATTTTTAATTTGTAAACCTTAGCCGTTAAAAATTAAACAGTAAAATAAACTAGTTATTAACACACATAAAATAACACGGCTTAAAAAGTATTCAATTAAGTTGTCCTTACAATCCAGACTTTCCCAACGAATATTCTTAAGAGCACGTGAGAATGAATTTATTAACGACTTAACAATATTTTTCCTAATTTATCGCTCTAATTAAACTATGATGATGCTCTATTTCCAATATTGAGCATACTTTTATAGTATTAGTAACTAGTTCATAATTATAATAAACCAAATGTAAAATTGAATGCTTAACAAATGTATAATATTTAACTTTTGCAAGAATGAAAAGTTAATAAAAACACGCCTTTCTTATTAACTATTCATTGTACAAATATTTAAATATAATAATCTAATAAAGTATTTAATTTTACATTTGGTTGATTATATTTTGATTTTTAATAATAATGGCTTATCCTAATAGTTATCAACCTTCTTTTGAACTATGAACTAATATTATATAATTATTTCATAATACTTGAAAAATATAGTGATCCACACATTACAGTGTAATTAATATTTGCAAATATATCAAAACAAATATTTCAGACGTGAACAAATGACCACAGCCAAATGTTTACAGTGGTCACATTTTCTACCCACAAAAATTCGCCACTCAGAGTCGAACCAATTACATCGATATATAGAGATTTTAGTTTACCTACCGATTTTCTACGACAATCTGAGAAGTCTATTATTTACAAGGAGTATTGCTTTAAGCCAAGTTGAAACCGTTATCCTCAACAAGAGAGCTTTCCTATCAGGAAGTGGCATCTACACAGACACACACACACACACACATATATATATATATATATATATATATATATATATTAGTTGGAGCCCGTCTAAAATTATTACTTCGTACACTGATGACAGCTAACGTCTGTAGGTAAACATAATTCGATAATTGCATAATAAATATTGTTAAAAGTATCTTTAATATATTAGAGTTGAGCTTTGTTCGGGAAGCAAACATAGATTGCCCCTTCGCTATGCGCAAGGGTCGAACAACGTTGGCTGAACCCTCTCGATCGTCTTCTTTCTGTTGCCCGATTTCTTAAGAACAAATATAACTTAATTTCCCTTATTTACTTGGTAATACCCAGTTGGGTTTGAGAGCTAGTTTGCGAATCTAGTCTGCTTCTGCAACTGGGTTTAAGCCCCCGACCGTCTTAAATTATTACTTCTCACGCTACTGATACCAAAAATCTAGACACGTATGAAAGTAAAAATAATTTCATATTTACTTATATATATATATATATATATAAATATATATATATAT
Source organism: Sepiola atlantica (assembly GCA_963556195.1). Classification (NCBI taxonomy): domain Eukaryota; kingdom Metazoa; phylum Mollusca; class Cephalopoda; order Sepiida; family Sepiolidae; genus Sepiola; species Sepiola atlantica. The sequence continues at coordinate 121,228,699 of OY744522.1, forward strand.
ATATATATATATATATATATATATATATATATATATATATATGTGTGTGTGTGTGTGGGTGTGTGTGTGTATATATATATATATATATATATATATACAAATTGATACACATACACACACAAATATATATATATATATATATATATATATATATATATATATGCAAACACTGTAAAAATAACATAATTCGTTTGTTTAATTATAACTTTTTTTATTCTTTCAATTTTTCTGATGGTCTTTTTTGCATTAAAATAAAAAAATATACCCATAGGTTACATAAGGTTAACGAACGTTTTCGATTCTACGTCGATAAGCAAATCAAAAAACAAGCTGTAGAAAGAAGAGACTTTTTTAAATAACGTTTTTCGCATTGTTCCAGGAAGTCTTTGGCAATTTAAATTCAGCAACGCTGGATGACCTCACAGAACCAAATCGCATTACGTTAAGAATTGTTAAATGTAACCACTTGTTTATTATGTGATGCTGTTAATTTAAGGTCGTTGTGTATTTATGTAGATAGCTTCTAGTATTTTTTATTTTTTTAAATTGGTTTCGGAATGTATAAATTTCGTGTTATTAACGATAATGTTTTTTTTATAAATCAGAGGAAGGGCTGTTATATTTCTGATTTTAATTAAAAAAAGACCATCAGAAAAATTGAAAAAATAAAAAAGGTATAATTAAACAGACGAATTCTATTATTTTAACAATATTTGCATAAATGAAAAATGCTGCCTAAATACACACAATTAATATATATATATATATATATATATATATATATATATATATATATATATATATATATATTGTCTTCTATAGACAGCGGTTTTCGTCGGCTACGACTCAACGGTAGCACGTGTATCACAGCGGAGAGTCGAACCCCAAACGACCGCTTACATCCAGATGTTGTCAGCAGTAATATATATGTATATTGTACATAATTGAGTGCATGCGACCAGTGGAGCAATACTTGATATTATAACGGACGTTAGGATAGTCCTACTGTATTAGTGCTTAAATGAGCTCGGATAGAATTTTAACTCGATATGTGTTACTTCATATTGCATATTTATTAATGTAATCACACAGGTTCGTCTGTTTGAGACACATTATGGCTGTAAAATACCATTAATGTTATACAATTTTCTAATAAGACTCTTACTTTTTCATTTTGAATATACTGCATAATCACTTTCTCATACTGGTTCTTGTTAGCTCGCCGAAATTAAGGTAGGTTGAATCTGTTCAATACCATATGGGTGACCATTTGGAAACATCAAACACAATCTGTGGGGTGACAGCGACAATTTGACGCAAAACAAACTACAAAAACTAACGTCGTTGTAATCATCTCGCCTGAGTGAGATATAAATTCGATTGGCGCTGTTTGTGAGTTTAATATTCCCTTTAAACCCCGGTTCAACCCGTTCCACAGCAGGAGATAAAGGGGCCTTTTATAAATTCGAATCATTTGAATAACTATTTGATTCATAATGAACTCAACATTGTTGTTATTTTGTTATAATTAACAAACCATTAGCAAACCTAATCTGCGTAGCTCAAAGGCATGAATAACGCAATAAAATGTAAACAATAATGTTTAACATCTTTTTTTGAAAACACTATTTATATGTACCTCTTCTCTACGTCTATCGCTGACTGCCACTTTCCCTATCTGCCAACTGGTTCAATATTATAGAAATAAAAATCAAAGTGACCTACTGTTTGATCTAATTTATGTTCAGTGTGTTTTGTGAAAAAAACACCAGTAAGAATGAAATAAAAAACTGTTTCACCCAACCCTAATCAGGAATTAGCTCCATCTGTTCTTTAAAACAAAGACGTATTATAATAACTTTCTTGCCAAATGCTGGTGCATCACAAACATAAGGGTTGTAAGTGTATCTAGTGTGATTTTAAATTTTAGCTCAACACATACAAAGAGAATTACGAACGTCTTTTATATAATAGAAAAGCTTAGTCTGAAAGACAAACTCAATTAAATATGCGCCATATTGAGATTTCAATTCGCATTACTCATAAGAAACAGTGAGGCCATTTCATTGTCTCGAACAATGAAAATATGGCCTTAAACGAGCGGAAAAGAACGGTGTTTCTAATTAATAAACTCTAAGATAAATGAGGACAGACTTGCCGGTGATAGTAAAGGCATAATTCTTAAATGTGAGGTTGCGAGTCTAAGTAGCAAACAAGGAAGAGACGAATGTAGTGTGTGAATAAATAAAAAAAGCGACTCATGAGAGGCAATAAAATACATCATGAATAAAACATAAATAAATTAACAAAAAAAGAAAAAAATGAGGAATTACTTTTAAATATTACTGTAAAAATGACAGGACAGGAATGCTGGCGCGCAAAATAATTTGAATTTAGTTTCATTAAAATATGAATCGCGTGGGAACTACTAATCATTGGAATATGTTACTCAACAATGAGAAAGGCACTTTTAATTATTTCTTTTTCTTCCTCATGGTCATATATATATATATATATATATATATATATATATATATATATTTATAACAATAAATATTTTAAATTATTGTCCGCATAATTATACGTTTCATCACAATACCTCATCAGTAGAAGATAACTGTGCATCCGATTGTACAATGTGAACATCGAGGAGGAGTCATCTTTAACTCTCAATCCGGCGCCCTTACCACACGACTAACTTCACCAGCTAAACGACAAGTCGAGAAATACATATTATTCATATCATATTTAAGCGGACAAAATATTCAGCCATTTTAACAGATACCGTAGATATATATATTAGAGAGAGAGAGAGAGAGAGAGAGAGAAACAGAGAGAGAGAGAGAGAGAGTTACATAAGACAATATCCTAAAGTGTCTACGGTCTCCCTTTACGGATGTTTGTCAGGACAACCTGACATGATATTATTTACCCTTACAAGTAAACTTTGGTCAAATATTTAAAATAACATGATATTCGAACCCCAAATAAGATCCCTTGACACGTCAACATAAAAAAACTCATCCGAGGAATAGTGTCCTTCTCCCGAAGTAATGCTACTTCAAATAACATCACTAAGCTAGATACTCTACCAGACAATATGGACTCTTCTCCTGTAATCCGCCAAATATAAGTGACCACAAGAAAGACCATAAAGAACTGGTAAATTGGGGAGGGGAAAATTAATGTTCTTAAGATTTTTACTACCTAAAGTTCGACAGATAAAGAAAAACTGTGATGGGCTATTCGAATATCCATGTATCTTATATAGAGATCGACGTTAGCACACGGATGAGGCCCTTTGATGTCTGAGAAGTTCGACTAAAGTAAAATTAAACAATATATATATATAAATATTTATATATATATATATATATATATATATATTGTTGAATATAAAAGGCAACTTATGTCTAGATATCCTTTCGTAGATCCTATCAATAGTCCGAATCAGAATCTTAGTTTCGGGGGAGAATTGGCTGATGAATTTGCCATAGTTTAGATTTGTGCCCCAAACTAAGCTATGGCAAATTCATCAGCCAATTTCCCCCCGTAACTAAGATCCACATTCGGACTATTGAAAAGATCTACCAAAGGATATCCATACATAAGTTGTCTCATGTATTCAACAATACTTGCCTGCAAGGGAAGATGCTGCCTATATATATATATATATATATATATATATATATATATATATATATATATATATATATAGACATATATATATATATATATATATATATATATATATATATATATATATATATATATTGATACATATTAATTTATCTACATACGTATACGTTTCATCCTTCCGGATTTATCAATGTATATTCGAAACCTTGGAAGAAGAGTCTGTTTTACTCAAATTCCAACACCGTAACCATTGCGGTCACCATGTTCAACTACAATTATAGGTGAGAGTTTAATCTTATTGTACCCTGTCGGCGCGATAGGAAGCCGACGTAAACTGTCCAACAATGAAGGAACATGCATTAACGCTATGATTTTGACGGTTGTATTAATACTATTCACAAGAGTGGTCAGCCTAAATTGGAAGCGACAAGCTACTATACATATTTATCTACATACGTATATGTTTCATCCTTTAGGAACTATACATGAAGAGATACTTATTAAAAACCGGTCGCTATATTCGCAACGCCCGAACAAGAGTTCTGTTTTACTAAAATTTCGACACCTTAACCTTTGCAGGCATCATGAACAACTACATAAATTGGTGAGAGTTTAATCCCACTGTACCAATCTGTCAGCCGACGTTTTCAACTATGAAAGAACAATTATTAAAGCTATGATTGTGACCGCTATATGTATACTACTAACTTTAGTTCAGAGCCTTAATTGGAGGCGACAAATAACTATAAATATTAATGTATCTAAATACGTATACGTTTCATCCTTACGAGATTATATGTGTAAAGAAAATTATTCAAACCTGTCGCAAGATTAAACCCCCGGAACACGAGTCATGTTTCACTCAAATTCCGACATCTTACCTGTTTCGGCCACCATGAAAAACTACATAAATTTGTGAGAGTGCAATCCTATTGTACCGAGCTGGCGCTATACTTAGCTGACATAAAGTGTTCAACAATGAAACCAACATGCATTAAGTCTCTAATGTTACGACTTTATTAATTAGAGTTCTCAGTCTAAATCAGGGCGACCAATAATTATAAATAATGATTAATCTATATATACGTATACGTGTGATCCTTCCAGACCCGTCAGTGTAAAGATAATTTTATATATATATATATATATATATATCGGGAAAGGTGGCCATAGTTTCTAACGGGGAAACATTGTCCCCTTTGACAAGTTTGATGCTCCTATCATAATTATTCACGAAAACGTCTTTCACCATCTTACGACTTATAACGTGGCTTATTCTGCTGAGATTTTAAACCGGAAGCATAGTAACTGAAGTTGGAAATCTTTATCATAGAGCCACGACAACTCGCTAACTCTAGATGATCTGTTGCACCTGAATTTAATCTTAGCAATTAGTTATACAATTTTGCTCGTAACAATTTAGAGTCTTCAGCTTATTGAAAAAAGTGTACCTCTTAGTCACGAGTTGAAATCCAGAAAAAGTCCCAGGAAAACAATTCAATAGGAAGACATTCTTTCAAAACCGGATACATATATATATATATATAGTCTTGGAAGTTTCTCAACCATTAAAACTATATTTAAAAAAAACGTAAGGCCCAAGTCGTTCAGTGAAAAATCACTCATGTAAGTCAACTTTTACAGTTATTATATTAGTTTGCTGCTAACATTATTTAAGATATCATCAGTTGTTTACCATGAAAAATTGTTTCGGGAATTTAATAATTAATTATATATATATATATATATATATATATATATAATTTTTATAAATAATATTTTAAAAGTAACCCATATACGCATAGGGTTCATGCAAAACCTGCAATCATCAGCATGGAAGGACACAATTCCTGCCGGTCACATGGTTCAAACACCAATACGAAAGTCATATTTGACTTAGTAGTCGTAGCGCTTACCGATGTGTCCACCACGCATTGCCTAGATATAGGGGAGCACATTAACGTCTTAATAGAGAATTCAGCGGTTATAGCAGCAGGTCGTCAACAGAACAAATAACGGTTATATATATATATATATATATATATATATATATATATATATATATATATATATATATATATATATATATATTAGTACGTCATGTATCCACATAAAATATTATAAGGAGATATACTTTTTTATGTATCAGTTTTCAGTATTTACTTCAACAGTACTCGATACGTAAGTAGAGCTAGGTAGTAAGCCATGAAAATATATATGGCAATCAAGCTACACAGAGGCTCCCGTGTTTCATCCCCGGGGGGAATCGTCAGGCTAAATTTAGCTAAATTTAGCGGTGATGAAACACGGGAGCCTCTGTGTAGCTTGATTGCCATATATATTTTCATGGCTTACTATATATATATATATATATATATATATATATATATATATATATATGCGATTTTATTAAGGCTTACCAAAGCATTCCTTTCAGGACACCAATGCTCACCATTAAATATATTTTTTTCTCATAAATATTATTTATTCAAATTAAATGTTTTTTCCTACACGTGTTTCACTATCAAGTAGGTACTTGCTTGGCAGACTATCAGGGAAATTAAATGTCTGGTATAAGGGTTTCAACTGCCGACAATACACAATGTGGCGTTGCAATAGTTGAGGTCACTTAAAAAGAGAAGAGGAAAAAAATAAAAATAAAAGTTAAAATCAAAAAACAAGAAAGAACAACGACAAAAACAGAAAGTCCTAGAAAATGTCTTAGAAAAGTAGCTCGTGCATTATTTCTGCCACCAAGCCAACAAGCAAATAATCGGTCCCAAATGCATTACAAAAAACAAAATAAAACGGAACAATGTGCGATAATACACTTTCACGTCGGGCGGCACAATGATGAAAAAATCCCCCCCCAAAAAAAAACTAAACCATTCAAGGTACCGCTCACAGGTTACCATTCCAATCCAATGATAGTATGGATAAAGTGTTAAAGTAAAAAAGAATGAATATATAATATTTAAAAAATAATGGAAATTCAGCCAGTAGAGAAAGATAAATAAATAGTCAAACGATCGAACGACAATGAGGAATGAAAGCTATGGTTGATGCTAATCTACATATCTTCGACTGTTTTGTGGTCACACCCGGTTCGATGTTACTACTCTGGGAGTTTGGGTTGTTTAAATTCCGTTTAGCTGTGTTGATTAATTTCAACTTATCTAATAACTTATATTGTTGAATTCTACCATATGTTATCTTATTAGCTGTTGGGGTATCTCAAATAGGCAACTATACATATTTAAACGTTGGTTCATATATCATAAATTGCCGTAACGGCTGTGAGATACGTTGTGTTTTCTGGTCAAATGTAACTGGTCAGTGGGATGGATAACTCGATAGACGCAATTTTAAGGACACGTTTCTAAGGTGAATATATACTAATAGGGTTAAATGGCATTTATATCATTTATATTTCAGGGAACATGATTTTAGAGATTACCTGGTTAAGCATAATGCCCGGTGTAAGGTAAATATTTAGAACAACATAGAAATAAATATAAATTATTTAGAAGTTTACAAATTAAATCTGTTTGGTATAGCGATGTATGGCTTTGGCTATATGAGGGTAAAAGTGTTGTATGACCTGACTTTGTTGAAGGCAATACTTGTGTATCCTTGCATGTAGTTTAAGTGTGGAGCATTTGTAAAGTTAATATATTACACACTCTTTTTCCGCTAGAGTTCGTAACCATACGTGCATAGCTTTTTTGTTTACTCAATAAAAGAGGAATGGTGCATATACCTAATAGTAGGGGTTAGTTTATTTGCGTGCGAATGTTTAAATGCACATGTGAGCGTTGAAAAATATACTTTTTAGCGGACAGTATGTCCGCGACCAAGAAAGAAGGCCAATTACCCAAGAACCACAGGCGCTTGCGTCTTACGCTTAAACCCCATTTTTTACGAATACTGTTAATAAAAGTGTATTCATTTACAAATATATTAATTTATATTAAATAGCACCTCACTTTCCAATAATGACAATTTTTCTTTGTATTCGTTGATTGGTGTTTATTGCTCATTACTCTGTGTTGATAGATGAATGACAACAGCTACACAGTCTCGTTAATTTACAGGGCGATATCGTATATATAATGAGTATAACATGTTAAATAAAAATGTGATTTATTTCAAATAAGCGCACTTTCCGTACACCCACTAACTTCCAGCCCATGCTGTGCTCATCATTCAGACTAAAAGCTGAATATTAACAAAGTAAATTATTACAAATAAAATGGTACCAGTGTGTTATAGGCTTGACTGGAAAGGCATATGCTGCCTCATACGATTACGGGCAATGTCAGGCCTCGCTGCTAATATAGATATAAATGAAGAGTTCGAATGCAAAACGCGATAAATCCAATGTCTTCAAATTGATGAACTAAACATTGGTAGACGAATATTTAAAATCTTTAATTAGACTTTAAAAGCTTATTTAAATTAAACGCAAGCATATTAACCCAACATTACAATACTTAAACGAAATTGTTTAGTGTATGATAGCGTGATGAAATGTAACATTTTTAGTAGAGGTAAGTCAACAATTTTTTTAATTGCGTTTATCGCGTTTTACATGCGAACTCTTCAAATATAGAATGTATGGATAAAAAATTATTAAAACACATGGCCGAGCCTATTGGGAGACTGACTGACTAGTTTGATATGATGATTCATTGAAAACCTTAACATATTCCTCCCTTAACATTCAATGGTTCGATGAAAGTACATGCGCTCACTTTAAGATGCTGCTCCACATATGGATGAATAACATCCTAGTTTATCTACTCAGCACGAAATTCACTGGAAAACACTTTGTAAATATTGGGTTAGACAATCAAATATAAATCTTGTCGTGTCGATAGGTGATGTTTATAAGAGAGGGTTAAGTTGATTAGGGTCAAGAGAACCGACAGACAGGGGGTTGAGATACAGGAGAGACTGGCATAAGGAGAGGGACAAAGTGAGAAGGAGAGAGGGAAGGAATTGTGAAAACCTATTGAGTAATAACAGAAATCACCACCACGTTTCACGGGGTTTCTCTGCATATCTCCTATATTGACAGAATCGTTATCTAATTATGCGACCGCAATGTGGCTTCATCCGTTCCAGCAGAGGTGACGGGTCGGACGCGGTTGCGATCGACAATAGCTGGCGGAGGGTAGGGGGGCAGAAGAAATAATATATGTGTATGTCGGGCAGATGAGTCAACATGACAGGTTGTTGCTTTTATTGGGCGGACACGCGGATTTCTTTAAAATGTATCAAGTGTGAAATGACCATTGCAAGATAATACTGGCACGTGTGGATAATGGAGGAGTGTGAATCAATGCT
>OY744522.1:121242686-121262686 GCA_963556195.1 Sepiola atlantica
TAGTGTGTTTAATTGGGGATGTTTGCGAATTGATAATTTTGTGTTTTCTCTTTCTAAATTAAATGTATAAGATCCTAGAGAGAATTACAATGATGGTACACAAGTGAAGCATGTAATAAATACGTGATATAAAACCCCTAATTATTTAAAAGCAATGTAACACGTAATATGCATGGATAACATATGGGATTGAGATTTGCCACATCTGGGGAGATGCCGCTCAAAACATCGACAGAAAACAAAATCACCGTCGAAATCTATGAGGTTATGATCTCTTGTTCTCTACAACGTCTTCTTTTTAGAACAGAATTTTCACATCATTCTATACTCTATAAATATTTTCATGGTAGGTGCTCGACTGACTCACTCTGTAAAACATTCAGAAAACATATTTCTTGCTATTGTTTTTATTAACCCATCTCTTCTGCTTTTCGCATCCTCCTTCCTTTTGATTTTGATTGGTATGTTTTCCATTTCTATAAAATGAACAATTTTTTTCTAATATGTTTTCTATTACTATCAAATGAACAATTTCTCAGATGATCCGTTGTGGCACAATGCGTGAACTTTTGGGGAGCTAAGTGGTCCCCGTTATATTCGTAACCTTTGCGCCTGACTTAAGTTGCGAATAAAATGAATGTGCTGCACTAAAAATGTCAGTTCACTGATCGGGGTAATCGGTGTAACTTGATGTCAGCTAAAATATCAACAATGTTAGACACACCAGCCAGGTTCAAGAGGTCAAATAAGATTTGTTGAAACAATGACGGCGTCTGTGTTTCCCATTTCTTTTTCGCCCTTTCTTTCTCTTCCCCCCTTTCTCTCCCCTCCACTCTCTTTCTTTCTCCCGTAGCCTCTCTACGACAAGCGAAAAAGAGTTGGCTTTTGAAATCTGAATAAGGAAGACACGTGCTTGACACGCTCGTGTTTTACATATGTTCTTCGGCAAAAATAAATTGTATTTTTTATATTTAAAAGTTAAATGGTTAGTATCATTATTGCATGATGTTCGATTTGCAGCACGGTGGTCTCGACCAAATAACCAGCCAGCCAGTCTCAGAAGCAGACGACAGTGACTATCGTCAAACGATACATTGCACATACGTGCACATGTTGCCACACATCATCCCGTCGTCAAACGACGTCTCAAGATCCACCCTGACAAACAGTCAAATCACATAGCTTGGATCACATTGGTTCCGAGTCACTCAGAATACAACACTGAGTGACTCATCGGGCCACGATCGGATCACATTGATTTCACGACCAAGATATACCCCATCGGCCAAGCCAATGGATCACATTGATCGGATTAAAATAAAGATTATATATTTTGCTTAACTGAGGTGTGAAACGCGCGTAAGATATGAAAAAATAAAACAAAATTAGAAAAAACATGAATATTGTTTGTTTGACATAGAAATGATAGACAGGTTTTCGTCGCCGTTAGAAATAAGGATGCTTTTAGAAAAAAATGTATAAATGAAAATTATTGTTCCTGATTGAGTTTTTCTTTCGTCATTGTAATATAACAAAACGTTATATATATATATATATATATATATATATATATATATATATATATATATATATATATATATATATATATGATTGACCTGATACTATAAAACGCCATATATGAATTTATATTATCTAAAATAATGATCTACACCAAAAGGAACACGGTAAATGTGAAAAAAAAGAAATTGAACAAAAATTGAATGGCAAAGTTAATGACGGAACGGAATGATTGGAAATTGAAAACATAATGAATGAATGTTAGAATTCATAACAATGACACTAAAAAAATTGGGCGGAAAAACTGAAACCAACAAAGATGAAGAGAAAAGAGAACAACATATAAAATGAAGGAAAATTACAAATAACTTAAAATAAAGCGTGTCAAGAAAGAAAATAAGATAAATTCAAATAAGACGAGCAAATTAATCAATGTGTGAATACTATACCGGAAGGAAGATTATGGTGAAAAGGAAGCAATACATCTGAAGAAATGTTAAAAATGTAATAATAAAGCAATCTTGAGGGGAAATAGCTAGTCGATCTTAAAGTGGCATAACCCGAGGGTCATGACTAGCATCTTATCGCTTAAATGTTAACGCACTCAACAATAACGCGAAACTAATAAAACGTTTCGCTTTATTGTTGAGCGCGACTTTCAGGACAGCAGGGAAAGTAGTGTGAAGGACAAGATCGGTCCAAATATTTAAATGGGACAGCAAATTGATATATAACGTAGAAAGTACAGGAGGGCCATATTATAGATGGTAACAACTCAGTGCTCTCTGAATAATATTCAAAGAAGGAAGAAAATGGTGAAGAAAGGGAAGTAAATAATGCTATTGGAATACATTCATTAATCCAGGCAAGATGTTAGCACACGTGGGGTTAAATGGCATAAAAGGGGTATAAAAAAGTAACTAAAATTAATAGAAACTATGTACAGGGAGAACTAAGAGACACAAGGAAGAAATGGGATGAGAAAAGTAAAGTGACAAAGAAGAGGTACGAATATTCTAAATGGAGACACATTATGGTGAAGGCGCAACTTATGAAAGAAAACAAATGAAAAAATATAAAAATGAAACAAAACAATCCAATCTTGAAAGCATTCTCAGCAACGAAAGTTGAAAAAAATCCAATATCCCCGCGAATGTGGTCGCTGAGAAAGACAAAGAACAACAAAAAAAATACATTTCAAAATCGCTCTAAGTAACGCCTGGAAATAAATTAGGGGCAATTTTCGCTATTATTTTTTCACCTCTTTTATTGCTTCCTATTAAATCGTATTTTTTATTATCTGCATTGTGTATTTATTTCTTATTTTTCTTTTATAATTTCGAGGTTGGCAGAGGGTGGAAAATCCATTTCTGATTACACTGTCAACCGCCTTCTCTGTAAGTGTTCTTTGTAAATTTATTCTTACAGCAATTTTAAAGGTGACGAGAACTGTTTGGTTTAATTAGCTTATATCGATTTTGATAGGATTATATATATATATATATATATATATATATATATATATATATATATATATATATTTATATATATATATGTATATATATATATATATATATATATATATATATATAGTACATGTATTGTATTAGTTTCTGTAGATGTACATCCTTTGACACTCTAGTGTTTACAAAAAGTTCTCAATATGAAGTAGAGCTGTTCTTTGATACAACATTTATTTATACAAACATTGTTGGTTACATATGTGCATACATGATTCGGTTGTACTCTTCACAGTGAGACTAAAACAGACAAGGAAGTGAGATGAATTTGGAAAATATTCCTATTAAGTAAATCATTTTTTTTGGGAGGGGGGATTGGATATGTTGATAATTTTCACCGGTCACGCTCATCATCGGATTATATTCTTTACTTGTTCCTTCTTTCAATTAGTTACTACCTTTTTATCATTTCATTACCTTCATCATTTGTTCTTTAACTACCATTCTTTCCATTTCCTTCTCTTTTATTACCCACTTAACTTGGGTTCCTTTCTTCTTCATTTAACACTTCAAAGTTTTAATCTACATGCATACATTTTAACGCATACATATCTCATCATATATATGCACGAATATATACCTAGACAAAAATACAGACATAGCAATATCAACATACTCTGATCTCCATATAAAATACACACGTAAATTAAAAAAAGAAAGAAAAAAACATTTGTTTAATAAATCGAACAAAATTATCATTTAAACCTTTCCCGTGCTCAAACAGAAAACAATGGTTTCCTTTGACGAAAACAAACCAAAATAATCATCTAATTAATAACAGTTTGTAGCTAGTGTTTGTTCGTTTTTTATTTTCATATATACATTTTAGTTGGCTTTTCTACGTAGTATTTTATACACCTGCCAGTGTTCAATTTGGCTTTTGCCAGTTTTCGCAACGTAAAGCTCCGTGCACTTCTGTAACCTATCCGAACGTTGACAACGTGAAGTCACAGAAATATGGTACGTCACCTATAAGGGTACAACATTCCTATTCGTCTTTCTCTCTTAATCCGTCTATCTATTGTTCTACCCCTCCCGTTTTTCTACATCCCTCTCCCCCACTCCGCGTGCACCTTTATTCAGGTTATTCCTCTCTATTATTTGATGTATTCGAAATAAGAGTAATGTAAGTCATTCACCTGAGTTTTAAGTTTTTAAAGATATTGCCTTCGAGTAACACCGAGTTCCTTCCACTTCAGCCCTAAGTAATATACTTAAATATATATGTATTTTGATTTATTCCCTAAATCGCTGAATTTCCTACCTTCTCTCTTAATAATATAACAACATATATATGTATTTTAGTGTATTCCCGAGTAACGCTGAGTTTCTTGGCTTCCCAATCTCCATCTTTTCCTTTTCAATCATAGGAAATGTGCTTTTGTATAATTGCACAGGCCTGCTTAATCTATGATTTTGAGTACTGACTCCCGAGTAATGTAGAGTACTTTTTCTTGGTATACATTAGTACAACAAAATACCGAGACAATCTTTCGCCCGAACAACGCGGCGTTTAAAAACACCTCCTCGATGTAGCAATTATTTTTCTATTATTTAACCAATTATACATTTTGTCCCCTTCCACTTGCGTAATATATTAAGAGGCATGCGTATTTACATGATTCACTCCCAAATTAATTAGGCGATCATTGTGAATGTCGAAACACCTTGTATGCGTATAGGGTCCTGATAGTAGCTCTATATAGTTTAATTCAGTTTAATGCAGGAGGGGTTGACACCCTTTGTGAAAATTCAGATAACTCTATTTGTTTGTGAAATTTTAGCAATACGCATTATAGATCAATTGATATATGTTTCTAAAATTGCAGTTCTATCGGAGTATTTTAAAAAAAGTGTTCGGGGTATCAGATGGTCAAAACCGCTAATTTGAAAGTGACATTATTTCAGATTTTATTGAAATTGATCCACATTCATTAATCTGAAACTAAGCAGAGATTCCCTGAAATTGTATGTCTTTTTTGGATCTTATGAACTAAAGCCGTGAATTTGAAACATTTTCAATAATCCAAATCATGGAATTGACTTTAATCATAATTAGAATAATGATTATATACATAAGGGTTAACAAAGGATTAATCGCATCATACCCTGATTTTAATCTCCGTATGATAAGATTAAAGTGGTGCAAAACTGTTCTTTTTAGGGAATAAATTTTACTCGCCTTGTGGAGAGGTATTCTTCATATATATATATATATATATATATATATATTATTTTTTGGTACAGAAGAATTAGTACAAAATAAGTACCGTCGGTTTCAAGCTCAGAAGTACTTAGCCATCCGGCTCTCTTCAGCTTATGTTGTAATCTGTTTCGGAAATGTGAATCACTTGTAACTCTCGTTAGGACGCGTTATTTGCTTAGAGTGTTATGTATATTTGTTTAAATTTAGTGTAATGGATGTTTAATAAAGTTTGAAAAAGGGAAGGGGTGAAAAGTATTTTAAAATATAAAAAAATTTTAAATTAAAATATAAAAAATAAAAAATATTTCTATATAAATCTCGTGAGTCAATGTTTACATTTGGCTGTTACTGTTTTGAGGGGCCATTATGTGTCTTTGAAAGAAAATAGGGGGAGAAAATGGGTTTAAGGATTATACTTATGAACTAATAAGCAAGTTTAAAAACACACATTAAATTCAAGTGTTAATCCTGGATCAAAGGACTTTACATAAATTCAAATGAAAATTAAAAATAAAGATATAACCCGGCAGTTTGTCGATCGGTTTAATGGCAGTAACTCTGCAGGGTTCTTGAATGATATGTATTCGAAAATTAATATTGTTAACTAAGGTATAGTTAAGCTTTGTGGGAGTAATACTATTGGTTTACTGATTAAGACTGATTTAAAGATAAGAGTAAAGATTGCGTCGGTAAGATTGAATCTGTTTGGGAGATATGTGAGGTTAGCATTATAATAAATGGTGGAGACTTATGGGAGTAATTAGAATAGTGTAAAATGGGGGTGTTACCCTCTTAATAACTGGAAACTTATTGGGAAATTATTAATTATTAGTGTGAAGTAGTTTTGTGGATATGGGCCGATTAAGGTATTCATTCCTATTTCTTAATTCTATTTATATTTATGAGGGGTGATAGTTGGGAACATTTTCCGGGGTAGAAGTCGGTATTAAGTGGGGCAATTATGGGGGTATGTATTAGGCATATGAGGGTTGGTGGCCTTTATGTGTATCGGTAAGTTCAATTTATAAGTAGTGAGTGTCTCCTGTGGATGCCTTATTTAAAGATTTAATCTCTAATATTCAAACAGACTATATTTGGGTCAATGATAGTCCTTAAAATAGTATTTTTCTGCATCACACAGAAGACATTTATGTATGGCTTGAGAGAAAGGTGGTCTTTCTATTTGATGGTGAAGTGTGTCTTTTAATCTTTAAATTGTCATATCCGGGCCGAAATTTGCCTTGTTGTTGTATCTGAAAGTGTTTCTTTGTGCGTATAAACTTTGTTTGAAGCTTCTTTACGCAATGCATATATATTATTTTGCTCTACCGCTAGTCTGGTTTGTGACAGTGTCTTCATATAAGAAAGAATCAATTTTGTAATGTCCCTCTAGATGACAATTTTTTTTGTCCTGGAATGAGCAGCCTGCGTCCTATTGCTTTGGGCTCCGCAGAGATGATTTTTCTTATGGATGGGGTAGTGGAATAGCTAACCGTAATATAATTTCTGTTAAAATGTTTGTGCATGTTATGTGTGAGGGGGAAGTGTTTGTCAAGTAAGTTGAGGAAAAGGTGACCTACCCTTGTCTTGGTATTGGTGGAAAATAGTTGGAAAAAACAGATCACCGACCTTCTTCTAGTGCGACTCTCCCGTGATTAGTCTCAGATGGGGATGTATGAGATCTCTTCTCTGAACCCGCTGTCGCAGAAGGTAGATTATGGGAAGAGGTTCGACTTTTACCATCGTATGCTTAAACTGATTATGCATGCCTGGGTAGCACGGACAAGCTGTTGTTTGTGTTTTCACACATAAAAACAAAGTTTTGTAATAGCAAAAGTGGTATGTCACTTAATCAAGTCACACAATATTTGTAGATATTGCAAAAGTCGACATATGTTAATTTTTACCCACCAGATATTATGATAAGATCAACAAGTCTTTCCACGTGTATGCCTCTCCATATTATGATTTATCCCTTTGTTGTTGAGGCGTCAAACGATTGTGGAGCTCGTCTTCGAAATACACTAAACGATTTGCCAAGCTGTTAAGGCCATCAAGAGTCGCTTGGCTTTTATTTGTGAAAATAAAGTCAATCATGTCCACCTGCAAATAATTTACGGCTTTATTCTGAACAGAATCTGTTGTATTTTGGCATAACAGGGGCATATGTTATGAATAAGTAGCCGTGTTAATTAAAAAGTTTGAAAGCCGGAGGTGACAGGGATGAGGCACCAAACAAAATGTATGCTATCAAAGTTATTTCTGGGCGGGACGCTCTCCTTGCCTTAAGCCGGCGGAACTTAAACGAGAAAATACGTGTCTCTGCGTTATCCCTCCAAAACAGCTACATTACGCATCGGGCAACTGATATAGTTAAATCTCTCTCCCCCTCTCTCCTCCTTCTCTCTCTCCATCTCTCTTTCTTAGCATACACACTGTGTGTCATGTCTTTTGAAAGAAACCTTGTTATAAACAGACCGACAAGTATCGGCGTCTTTTTATGTTCAACTTTAATTCCACCGAAAATGTATCACTCTGAGACGATCGTGCAGTAACTGCCTCAGTCACAGAGTATTCTCATATTATAACGTGAGAGAGACGTGTTTTCGAACGTCCGCATATTTTATTTGGTTGTGACTTGTGATACAGTAGACTTACTATGAGAGGGGAGGGAATGTGACACATAATAAGTGGAACATTCACAAAAATGGTATTCTTTGTACAGTTTGGTATGTAAGGATGCCTAGCTACGGAAAACATGGGCAAGTTAGGTTGTGTAATTATTTTAGTGCGCTGACACTAGCTACATAACGAGAGCTGCTAGTTGAATGCAAGAGTGATTGATGAATAACAGGTCACAATTGAACTCTTAGTTCACGGTATTTTGCGAAATCACATGACTTTCAGAAGTAGAATGTCTTACACTTTTTCAGCTACAAGACGTGGCCGCTCTCCTAACAGCCCTAATGAGAATGAGGGCACTCGCACGTAATGTAACTAGATAGCGTGACAAGCTATGTATCTATCTATGCATCTGTCTCTTTATTTTTCTATCTCTCTCTCAGCGAAAGGGTAGACTGCACTTGTGAAGTTGAGGCACCTTAACCTGTTTGGGACTGTGGCAATTTTTATATTAATAAACCAGTATTAACAACTAAACAACGGCGCCCGAGTGATTTTATGAACAGACGCTCATGAACCTGGGTGCCAACGACGAACACGGATGTATAATGATTTATACACGCCATGGAAATCCGAAATTGGTACACGGCGACTATTTCATCAAATCCTTATTATCGATGATTTCTCTTTCTGGATTCGTTCAAAAATATCCACATGAACACCTATCTTGAGGTAAATAGCATAGCGAGAAAAGTCTGCAGCATATTTTATTCAGTATACCTGATTTTGACTGTGGGTTACAGCTTTTTGAGGTCTTTTTGCTGTTGCAAGTATAAAAAAGTTATTAATATCGATGATCCAAAAAGTAAAACATAAAGCTTATGACAGAGAACAACGGTGGACAATATAATGGAAACAAACACAGTGATATTGCAAACACCTTGGGATTTTGTAAAAAGAATAGTTCAGAAACTGACTGACAGAACATAGCGAAGTAGTTATCAAGCTATTATCACTGTCGACTATTATGTTGAATATATTTGAACGAGTCAATGCAACGTTAAGCCAAAAGAAATTCGACCTTTGAATTATGCTGTCGTCGCTTCTGCTTTTTACGAAAAATAAAAGTCTATAAAAAAATAATGCGGCATTTTGCTTTTCCTTTTCTTCTTTTTCTCCGACCAACGCACCTGTCCAAATCACGTTTGTCGAATAATTTAAAGCAGCGACATCCTACTTATGCTAATGAACAGAAGCATCCTATCAATGTGGACATTTATCGGGCATATCACGCCCGTTACACGTCCAACAGCATAAAAGGGATGTGTACCGTCCATTCGGGATTCTTGTGCAAGCACGATCTACAACATTGTAACCCAAGGATTGCTGTTCGGGCTCATCAGGGGGCATCATATGGATGCCTTTTAGTCTGACCTTGAAACGATAGATCATATTAACAGGGGCATTTAGTGGTGACACATCGTTCTTCGGAGTGGCATTATACCAGTAAACTTCCTCCACTACTCAGTAGTTTTCTTGCGGCAATCCGCTTCACACTTCAATGTCACTATTCCGTAATACCATTATCTGATAACATGTGTGCACAGCGAAACCGCAGTAGAACATTCCACTCATTTTCAAAGTCTCTCAAAGTCTTACTGCAATATGCTAGGTCATTGCTAGTGAGCATCTCAGTTGGTGGCAAGCGCTCGTAAAATATAACTTCCAATTGGTCGACGATGCTTGCTGCGTCTTGGGGTCTTATACGACGCTAAACAGAACAGTTTGGTGGGCCAAAGTCAATGAGCGACAGAAAGTGCCCAACCCCCCCCCCCCCCACTGGCAGGTTGGTATGTCTATCAACACTCGATACAAAGTGTCACAGACGTCAAAGTTGCCCTTCGGTCAGCGTGTGGGCCACATATAAATTGGCTGACACTCTTTACACTCTCTAACTACTGTCCTCACGGGTGCCATATAAATCGTGGGGGCTACCCGCTTAACAAGGTGCCGCTCTCTTTTCATGCTAGGTTTACCACTTTGACAATGAATGTATCTTATTTGGTCGGATTCATCTGCCAAAATCTCGTTGGTCGTGTTCTTTATAGCGGCGACATCTCACTTATGCTAATGAGCCGTGTGCGACATGAGCAGCATTCTGATGTTTACTTTCGGAAATTAATTACATTTTTCCGTAAGTGAGTATTTCCGGGTTCGCACCGGCAGCTTAGTTCTGCACAAGCAGCACAGCAAACGGTGTCTCTTTGATAGACGCAGACAAGTGACTTGGTTCACGGACGCCGGTTTCACCTCCTGCTCTACGCTACAATGTGTATGAATGTTTGACTATGTATTTCACATTTTTCTTGATGTGTCTTTGCTTTGCTATCGATTTGTACTTATTTTCGTCGGATTTATTGATCTACTTTTCTATCATTTCTAATCTCTTTTCGACGGGGACACATCTCACATACATCATCATATTTTAGTGGTTATTGTATTTATTCCCTCTTTTAAAATACGTTTAAAACTAAACTTTACTTTAAGGTTTTTATTTTAACTTCTTATATCAGATTTTATATTTTTAAATTTTTCCAACAATACTTGTTCTATAGTTCTACATAATTATGTTTGCTGCATCTTATTTCAAATAATCATTTCGTGTCTTTTTGTGACTTTCATTTTTCTTCTTTTCTACTCTCATTATATTTTAACCCTGGACTCAAAATGTTCATTGGTTTTCACTTCATGTTAATTTTTTTTCCAATTTCGCAATTTTTATTTTTCACTTTTTATTCAATCGCGTGGCAAATATTTCAACTTATCAAGCCGTACTTCTTCAAGTAGGGTCGGTATGACGAGTGAAAGCAAAATTGATTACTGCCATTCTAAGTTTTATCCTGTCTTTTTCTTCTCGTTTTGCTTCACTCATTATCCGCTTTTTTCTTTACTTTACTTTCACTTTCATACTTAAAGCTACGCGCTTATTCAAATGCAAAAACCAGATACATACATCTATTGCATATAGCCACGTTGCCGAGAATCTCAAGTAAACAAGATAGACATAAAAGCGCTGATTTTACACCACAGGTATTCATCATAATTGATAGACCAATGAGAAGGCTGTCGTGAAATAAAAGAGGACTGCTCGTTGATTAAAAAGGAGTCTGCAGCTTACACCTCAAATTATGACTGCATGGTGCTAGAGACCAAATAATATGTTTCAAAGAGGAGTAATGCAATTATCATGCCATCAAGGTAATTACGAATTCATAGGGACACGTTTTGGACCTCATACCGTAATGGACATTAACAATATTTTACTCTTTGCACACAATAAAATAGAAAGTTGTAAATGAATAGTTTTGTTGTTCCATTCGTTTTAAGTGTGTGTCGTTGTATATAATGACATCGGTGAATTAACACTGCTAATTGTAAACCAAAACGCAAACACCCTCCCCGTTTCCTGTTCTTAACCATGATGATGATCACTCGCATCACTATTGTCATCGTCATGTTAATACTTACCATCAACATCCTCACTATCGTCATCATAATAATCACCAGCAGCAACAGCATCGCCATCGTAATTTTCATTAGCAACATGATAAGCATCATACACACATCATCTTCATCCTCATCGTCTTCATCATCTTCATCGTCATCATCATCATAATCTTCATCCTCATCGTCTTCATCATCTTCATCGTCACCATCATCATCATCATCATCATCATCATAATAATAATTATCAGCAGCAACAGCATCGTAATCGTAATCTTCATTAGCATAATGATCAGCATCATAAAAACACATATATATATAAAAACATATATATATATATATACATATATATATATATATACATATATATATATATATATATATATATATATATATATATATATATATATATATATATATATACCTATATATACACAGAGTCATCGTTGGGGTCACGTGTCTGGAAGTGACTCGTGGGTCCCACGGTCTCAATGTCATCAACATAATACAGGAGGGATGGGATTCTGCAATTAAATAAATCACAAAGAAAACACGTTATAATAACGAGCAGATAAAATACGACATAAACACTAAGTTAACATTCAAACAATATTTCTTTATATAATAGTAAGAGCAAGTGTAAACATATACCAAACAAACTACAACAACAAAACAAAGTACAATTTTAAGACAAAGGCATGATGTGTAACGTCAACTAATGGCGAGAAAAATCTATGAACAAAATAGTGCCCAAAACAAATGACGGAAGAAAAAGGATTGGTCACTCTAATGAATGTAGCAGGTTGTACAAAACACTCCACGAAATTTAAAAACGCTATGTATCCAGGAATGTCACAAGTCACACTCATCCAATATTCACACTGATATTTGGATGGACAGTCTTCAGAAACATATATGCGGGTGCAATCATGGAAGTCTCCCTTGTCGCTATGCACTCTTCACATATGGTATGAATTCGTCATCTCAGCGGTAGTGTGCTATATTTGCAATCAACGGCAGGTTTGGTGATACACTCTAGAACGTGCTTTGTTTTCGTCAGATTAACCTTCTCCACAGAAAAAAATATCGGGACTATCCACCCGGTTATGCATTCAGATTATGTTCCTACTTCGCTCTTTTCTTCCTCTTTTTTCCTTTCTTTTTCCCGCTGGCGATGACGGTTTACTCGACTGGCAACAGCTTATTCTTCGGCTAACAGGAACTCTCTGGTCGATTGACCAAATGCCTTTTTTATTTTCCCCGCCGATATTTATGTGTTGCAATTTTTTTTTAGAAAGCAAGCGACGACACTTTGCACTGATTCGGAGACACAGCATCCGTTGGGTTTACGACATGACACCAGATGTTTGGCCGGCGTTTCACTTCTCTTTTTCTAATGGCTGAGAATTGGAAACAGTGTGTTGCTAACTGGAAATAAAAGTTAAAAAGACGACGACAATTTGAATTTTGATGTGAGGTAAATACGTTCGTAATTGTTTTAAGAGACGACAGTCGCCACCCTGTGTCGTCTGATTTTTTCTCAGTGACGTTTTGACGTGGCGGTATCGCTAATATCAATTGGACACACGATTCGATTCTCATGAGTGCGAGGATAGGGGAAAAGTTGACCGCGTTGGTCTTACAAGAATGACATTTCTTCGTTTATTACTTGTTTAGGTACTGTTGTGATGGGATATCTGATTCTACTCAAGGCTGATAAGTGCACTAGTATGTAGTATATATATATATATATATATATATATATATATATATATATATATATATATATATATATATATATATACTACGAACAGTAGTATGTGTGGTGGACCGTATTCGATGGTATTCGACTGTATTCGACGCGATTCGGTTGTATTAAGTCACTTCTTTGGGATTACCTGTAGTGATATTGTTTTGTACAAGATAAACTCCTTCTTTTACACTGTGGTTATTTTTGGTATTATAACTTCTAACAAGTTATATCAGCTGGCGACGAGAATTTCGAAAACGAACCACATAAAAGATATGGTAAAATCAACTACATGAACTGGCAAACAAGGATTCGAAACGAAACCAAATGTTAAAACTACAAGGTACAAAAAAAAAAAGAAAAACTAAGCATCCAAAAAACAGTTTTCATCGCCGGACGTACACGTGCGCTAACGAACAAGGATTACTGTGGATTTGTTTGTTTTTTTCCAGTACAACTAAAAGACATCTAAAAAAAACAAATTCATTGCTCGATCCTTAAAGATAAAAATGCATGCTGGACCGTGACTCAAATGCGAACTCGAACCATTAACATTACGAACTAAACAAGATGAAAGTTAAATAGAATACGTTATAGTAACTTTTTCTAAAACAGAAATATTTTGTTTGTGTAGAGTTCTCGTGAGTATTTACTAATATGGAACAATTAGTCGAAATTATTAAAATGCTGTATACGAGCATGCAACGACAACAAAACTATCCAGAGTTGCAACAACAAATACTACAACAACAGAAAAGTGTCGAAAATATTCTGTACCAGCCAACCGGTGAGAGAAAAACAGTTTTTCTTCTGCCATTTTTCTTTATCTCAATTTGTATACGAACCTGATTCTTGCCTTACATTTTCCGCATGTTTCAGACGATTTCAAACGATGTTTACTAAAAAGGCGCCTTGATTGGTCCGATGAAGAACGGGTACATCTGTTATTACAGAAACTGGGAACAAAGGAGGATACAAAATATACGAACTTGATATTGCACAGATAACCTGAAGAAGTTTTATACGATGAAACTATAAATATACAGTCGAAGATATTCAGCGAAAGGAATAGTATATTCCACACGCGATACAAATGTCTAAACATCATGAAAACGGATAACGATAGTTTTATTGGCATAAGCAGGAACAGTAAACTCTTTGGTTGAGCAATTCAGAATAGATGAAGTCCCCAAATATTTATTCAAATGCCTAATCTTTGTTCAAGAACTAACACCCTTTAAGTACAAAGTAATACGGTCTAGAATTTTAACAATGGTGGAGTAAATCACGAAAATCAATTTACAAAGGGTGACAGACGAATGCCAGCGTCTCATTAATGTTAAAAGAGATAATACCTAAATTGACGAGAAAAGTGTTGCCAAAATGTACAACGCATAAAAACACCAAAAAAATCCTGAATTCAAAAAGAGAGGAACAGTTGAGAGGTGCATTCTATAGATGTATGTTGTTATAAAGTATGTGAATCTTGCGGAATTAGGGGTCATAACTGGTATGTTTGCCTCAAGAATAAGAAAACATTTTTTGAAAATATAAACGCTGTTTTGTCAAAAAAAGAAATCCAGAAAGGTGAACATCGAAAATACCTATAAATGGTAATACAGTCACTTTTTTTTATGTGATTCTGGCTCAACATAAGTATTATTGACAAACAAACGTGGAGAAAAATGGGATAACTCAAATTATCTGAAATCAAAAAAAATTGCCGAAGGAGTTTGAGGAACAAAATAAACTTTACAGGAGAATTAAATACGATATTTCTCTTTGTGACAAAACGGCAAAAACAAAAGTGCATGTGATTCCTGTCTGTTCAGAATAGACTGGATAGTATTGTTCAATTTAGTTCAAGCCCCAATGTACTCTTTTTATCAACGTAATAAACAGTGCAGAACAGAAAAAAATATATTAATAATGAAAGATTCTAGTCATTTATACTTCAAACATACCATAAACCGTTAGTAACTATATTTAGATAAACACGGTATTCTTACCCACACTGCTGACCGTTCACAGCGATGAGGTGTAACTCTACTAGATAATCAAATTAGCATGGACTGCATAACTTCCAATGCGGATGGACTGCCAATATTAATCTAAAAACATGAAGAAAATGTTAGAAGAGACGGTTATAGCAGCACTAAATGATGAAAAAAAAGAGATCTCAGGTCTGTTGTTAAACACTATCAGTCTCTGTAGAACTATCTGTAACATTGGACCAAATAAAAAAGTTAGCTGAAAAATATTATTTTATATAAAACATAAAGCACCAGCCAAGATTGACGAAAAGAAAAGAAATGGGAACTCAGACTACCCCTTTCTCAATATGCGACAACACTTTAATGTACGCTGATAGAAATGTAATATCTTAATTTCTACGCAAAGTTACTCTGAAAGAATTTTATACTGGTAATTCTGGCATGTCCCGGATAAAATCACTCATGCGATGCTACGTATACTGGCCAGGAATGATATGTTTCTTAGGATTCTAAGTTTCTCTTCAAGTGCATTTGTTTGGATCACTGTTGCACTTTGTTCATAATATATTTTAGTAAGGAGTTTAAAGTTCGTTTTCATGAACCCAGTTACTCCTATAATTATTGGAACGATTCCAACCTTCGGGATTCTTACTATATTGTACATAAGACCTTGCTATTTAGTTCTTCTCTTCCTCTCAGCTCTGTTCAGACCAGTTGCATTAATGAGTCTTTCTTCGACTTGGGTTGTTACCCTCTCTTTCTGTAACCATATTATTTAAGTGTGTAACTGCATTATTGAAGTATGTAACTCTAAGGATAAATTATGAAGATTAGATGATGCATGGATTTCTTCTTTTTATGGGTATTTCTCCAGACAAAGCATGAAGTCACTTGATACAAAGAGGTAAAAAATAATACTTCAATATTAAAAAAATAGCCAACGATAAGTGTTAGATAGAATGATTCTGACTTAGAAAACAACACTTATTACCTCGTTTGTCAGAAATATCGCTCATAGAATGATAGCACAGAAAGATAAAATAAAGGAAGCGAGCGTTACGAGGCTGTCGAAGTAAATCCAAGGTCTACATTCTACTATACAGTAGTTATTTTGCAATTGGATACCAGGTGACTCACACTGTCCAAATCCGTGTGACAGAACCTGCCTTCGCCTTTGCTAGGATTACATATTCTCTTTAAACCATTGGTCATCAAGCCTTCGCTCAGGAATGAAGTATTTTTGCAGCATCTAGGCTGGTGCACCAACCACTAGTCTCTCCCTTAGACATAATGCAAACACAATCCATAACCTAATAGGTTCCGCATTGTTTACCAAACTTCAGCACCTGCTCAAATCGCTGCAATGGTGTACACCTCATACTTATGCTGTATCAATAAGTACTTCTACTGAATGTGTTTGGGCGAACTTACTGCTCTTCTGCCGCACTCAACGTAAATATCACTGTAACGTTAGTATTCCCGCCCCAACAAAACTATCAGTAAAATTCAACCCCTTCACTGTAGAGGTCTTCAGACACCAACAAATGTTCTGCTCTAATAGCTTCTTTCCTCGGACCACTCGCTTTTGTAATTCCGTCCCTGCTCCCTGTTTCCCATAATGTACCATTATACTGAAATGTAAATCTAATGTGAACTTCTATTTTATGGAACACGTACACAATTAAAATGCTACTGCTACGTTTTGTGAACAATCTTAAAAGAAAACAACAAAAAAAGAACTGTGATGCACGCGTGCATTTTTTTACGTGAACATTTTATTTTTAGAGACTTATTTTGGAGCATGCGCATTTGTTAGATTGTGACTTTGACCGGCTTCAAGCGAATTGGCAAGAATGAATTGAAACGCCCACTGTTTATAATATTGTGGCTGTGTATAATTTTCCCCGCTTAGGATTGGCTTAAATAAGATGTTTATAATTTGATTCTCATCCGATCAAAATTCCATGATTTATTATTTACTTGCTTTTTCGGCTTATCTAACATAGTTTCTATAGGGAAATAATGTAGGGAAACATGCAAATAACTCTATTAATCGTAGTTAGACACCCAGTCAACAGTAAAGACACACACACACACACGCGCACACACACCCACATATCTATATATATATATTTTTTGAACACATGTCTCATAAGTAAGATCTTGTCTCATTATTGATCCCTTAAGTAATTATATACTTATACAATTCATTTCCATTGTTGAATCTATTGTAGTTATTGCAATCGTGCCGTCTAGCTGGTTTCCGTGCTTTCGCTTGTCGCAATGCCCATGTCGACTGGTGACAAATTCTTAGTCGCAACAGACGCCGATCAGACGTACTAATCACATTAACTTCTCAATTCATTAATTAATTCATTCATCTAAGACTTCTTTAAGATAAAACCTGATCAGTTAGTGATGAGTGCCCAGAGCTACAACTCAATAAGGATGATAAAAACAGAAAAAAGTAGCTGCTTAGTTTAAGCTCATTTCTTAGTACTTTCAATACTTGTCAGGTCATTTTGAAGAAAGTTTTTTCGCATCCGTGCTTCTATCCAAACTCTTCGCTCATACATACGTGTGACAGAATTTCCTTAGGTGATCACTTATATGGGATCACTTTTTAAGGGAAGTACGTGTGGCAGAGAGCGGGAGAAACGTTAAATAGAAGAGAGCACAAAAATAAAGAGTACAAGAGCAAATGTTCACTAAACACAATGGTATAGACATATTATTAACTAGAGGCTTACATAGGTAAACACTAAAGAATGCTTGTTCAGAGTTTAAGTGTCCTTACAAAAAAAAAGGGATTGATTAGCTGAGCTAATGAGGGAGCTTACGTCGAAAAGTCAAAGTCTGGGGAATATCCACGGATCACAAATCTCGTAATCAAAATCATCCGTTGTTAAATGCAAACTTACAATTGGTTGAATGTTTACTTATAAGCGATAATGTTCATTTGATCAGTACAGTTTTAATTGTAGATAGTTCTGAGTAAGAAATATTACGAGTGTTAAAAGTTAATGTGTGTATACGTTTGTTCTGCGTGCGACAGTGTGAAAGTTTAAGGCATCGTGTGTCTTTTTTCCGTTGTCAGTGAGTGCGTGTCTGCGTAAGCGTATACATGTGTGCGTGAGTTGGGAATTATAGTAAGCTCCTCCCAGAGTCCCATCAAAAAACGATAGAAGCTGAGCGTAATATCGCTGTTAGTACTGAACTGAGTTTTTCGGTTCACTGGTTGACCGATGAAAAATATTGCCATATATGCGCCCGAAGTATATCCCCCCCCCCAAAAAAAAGAAATTTCGAAAACTTCACACAGATGCCTATTATTGGCTAAAAATATATTAACTTGTGTTTGTTAACTACTCCCGAAAGTATGCATGGATCCATATGAGCACAAACTATTTTAGTCAGTTCGATTCCGTGCCACAACTGGTAAACTTTAGCCGCTACATTTCATACGCACCGAACATATTTTCTGGAATATCAACTATATAACACCATCATGACATTCAATCCACAATATGTTATGTTCACATATGAGGCTAGATCCACCTGAACAAATATATTTTAACTTATATTGATACTAGCTGACGTACTCAATAATATTTACAAGTTTTCCAATATATTCATAACCCTTTCGCATTTCTTCCAATTTTTTTTTCCGCCTGGCTTTTGTATTTCGACAACATAATGTTTGCGTAACTTGTACGTATATATCTGTTATGTATCTAGGTAGCTATATAGTTGAAATACATGCAATATGTTTCAGTACACACATGATATGCATATCCATTCCCCTTAATTGAAACATCGTAACAGAGTAGTTTCTTTATATTAATTCCATATTTTTCTCTTCAATTATTTTTATTTCATTATGTCTAACAGTAATTCATTTTAATTCCTTCTGACTTTTTTTAACTGTCTTCATTGGTTTATTCTTAATAATAACCAGACAATGCATAATCAATTGATTCAGATCATTTTGTGACGCAATCCATTTACGCGTAAAATAATATATATATATATATATATATATATATATATATATATATATATATATATATATATATATATATATATATCTTACTCGACGATCACATGTTGTTCATTCGTAACCGTCTCCCTCTCTTTATATCTGCTGATATATTTCCCTCTCTAGTAAGTGTCTCCTTCTTATCATCACGCTCTTATATCTTTCTTCTCCCTCTTTCTCTTCTTTCCCCTATTTCTTTTTTTACTTATTTAAGACAACTCCTCTAATTTTACGACTTCTTCTGTGATTCCCCGTTTATTTATATCGTTCGTTTTTAGTCCCATTACATAATGCACACTGTAGCAAGCTATGAAGATTCATATTATAGTGTATACATAGATATACATATATATATATATATATATATATATATATATATATATATATATATATATATATTAGGTTGGAAGGAAAGTAATGTATTTTTTACTACATCACTTTGCAGCCTCCCAAGTTGTACACAGTTGTAGATTTTTGGGTGAATTGGTGTCTTAATATCTAGCTTTGCCTTTCAGATATAGTAATGAGTTGGAAAATGGTCTCAGACATCAAAAAATGGATATTACTGAGGAGCATCTGAGACATTGCATGCTCTATGAATTGAAAAAAGGAAACTCAGCTGCAGAAGCTACAAGGAATATTGGAACTGTCTATTGGATAAATGTTCTGAATGATCGAAAATATCAACGTTTTTAACCTATCATATCGGCGACGTTCAAGAAGGCTAACATCAATTGATAAAGACGACATTAAAAACGTTGTAAAGACCAATCCAAAGTTTACTAGCAAAGAATAAGCTCGACAATTTAATACAACCCATACCACAATTATTTCATGCCTTCTCGAG
>OY744522.1:121265186-121315186 GCA_963556195.1 Sepiola atlantica
ACCGCGGATGATGAGATCTGGCATTGAGGGTTCAAATTCCCCCATATCTATTGTAGTCATACACGCATATATGCTATCGCTACGAGCAAGGTCTGTCCAGAACGTAGGGTAGAAGGAGCGTATGATAGCCACACCCTAATTAAGAACATATGTATTGTCATTCATTAACTGAGGTGAAAAGTATAACTATTCTACAACATTATAACCTAGTAAACCAATTAACAAGCGGTAATTGTCGCAAAATTCTCACGTTAGGACACATACCAATATATTATTTACGGTAGTTTAGCATCACTACAATGACATGCAATTATGTAAACAATCTTTAAAACAAAATTGATTATATTGTTTTCAAAAGCTTCAGTGGGGATATATTTTCTTTCTGATGGTCGTCTAGGCATCTGTAGTCGATATTCATTCGATTGCAATACACATTTTTTCCAAATCAATCAATGATCTGTAAAACTCCTCTGCATCATAATAATTTGATTGTTCTTTATCATTTTGTTTTCTTATTTTCAGTTTTATTTTATTTGTCGAATACCAATGGATAGTGAAATCCTCGACGTCTTAATTACAAGTGTGCCGTTCTCAACGGAGGTTTCCGCGTCTAACTGAATAACATGTATTGGGAAACTATATTGAAAAAAGAAATATAGTAAAAGCCTCCTGTTATTTCGTTCAATATTACTTGGCAGTTGTACAAATTAAAAGTTATGTGTACATTTTCACTGTCAGGCTCAGAGAATTATGAAGTATGATTCACAAGTATTGTCATAAGACACGCGTAAGCGTGTATGAAAATTACCTAGCTGATCGATTAGCTTCATAAGGAAGCATACATGTGATTTGATATCAATTTCCATGCTATACACATTTTAATGACGGAATGTTTGTGAGAGAATTTCGTATTTGCTACTTCAATCTTGCTAATATAATAGAACGAACAAAAACATATTTCAAATATTACAGAACAGATCTACTCAACGGATCTTTCTACATTGCATTGTGATAGACAAACCAGTCGGAGCGCCTAAAATGTTATCAGGATGTGTGGGACGATGCTGAAAATTATATTTCAAACATAAACATAATGAAACAATGGCATCCATATTTTAAATTTTACCGTGAAGGACATACGAAAATGATATTTAACATTAAAGAGTAACGCACTGACCAAATGGCGCACATAGCCCCGTCTAGTAATTTGTGGACACATCTAAACATTCTATTACAAACTTAAGCCGGACAGATCGAATAACATGAGCAAACAGAAGTGTGTCGTGGTGGGCGATTCAGAGACAGAGCCATACACACACACACACATATATATATATATATATATATATATATATATATATATATATATATATATATATATATATATATATATATAAAGACAGGCTTCATTAAAATCCACGGAATTAGTCGTTCGACTTTTCGAGCGATTTTACGATCGTATGGTAGTAGCTAGTGCAGTATAGCACCAATCGTTATGGTTTGGGTCAAATCTCGAGCGGTTTCGGACGTCTCGTCCATCTTCAGGAGGTTGATTTAAGCTAATATTTATTTGTAAAATATTACAAAATGCGGCACAAGGCCAAAGAAAGGGGAAGAGGAAAGCGATCGGTCCGAATCTAACTTTTCAACCTAGCTAGTTCCATGCAGGACCATCATTCACCAAAATACCACATTTATACTGTACATCCTTCAAAATCACCAAAAGAAATCACTCCATGAATAACCTACTTAAAACCCATATTTACAAATATGCAACGGGGGGGGGGTTATGATAAAACACTATATACAAAAACAATAAATGAAAATATATACAATGAGAAAAAAAGTTAGTAAAATGCCCCCCCGTTACTAAACTGTGGCAGAGGCACAGATTTGCCAGTCAAAACGAAAAACTCGAAAAAAGGTTTGATGCAGGCCCCAACGCTTTATTTAACAACACCTCCTTCGAAAATTCCGAAGGGTGACCTGCATCCTGACAAATCTTGTGCTCTGTGACCTAGGTGGGGACGGGGTCAAAAAAAAATCATTCACGCCCTAGCTACGTTATTAAACTTATAATAACTAAAACCTGTCTTAGTCTTAACTTAAAATGTCAATGTTCGGTTTTGCAACCCAAAATCCTCTACCTAAGGTACGTCTAAATACCACTCTATTCTAGCACCACTCACTCTACACAGTCGTGCACCTCGCACGCACCTTTCACCAAAATCTGCCGAAGAGAGTCTCACTCTCTCGGCCCTAATGCGTGCTTTCAGATAATATTTGAAAATTGCAATAAGGTCGAGAGGAGCGTAGGTCTCAGCTCCGTAGACTGTCTTCATTCGAGTCTTCCATATCGTATCTCTCATGACTGCTAGTAAGCTTAAAAATAAAAATCGTTTCATCCTATCAGTTGTCGGAGCCCAATTGCTACATACATTAATATGTTCCAGGTTGAAAGAAAATACGCCAAGAATGCGAACCATGAATTCAGAAACAAGCCTGATAAGCGGCACGACTATACGGCAAGTAACGAAGGCGTGAACCAAGGTCTCGTCTTCGTCACCACACCTAAGACAAGTCGGCGAATTTGCCAAGCGAGCTGAATGAAGTTTCTTCATAACCCAGAGGGCATTTCTTATCATCAGCCAGATCAATGATGCCTCGTCATTATCGAAGCAGCTTAACCCAGGCGTCCAAGGCCAGATTTAGCGTAGCTCCCCCCTCGACAAACCGAGCGCCTCAATACTAACATCTCGAAAGGTTCCCCTCACCATGACCCGATATATTGCCTTCCGGGACATCAGCAGGGTGTCGGAGAGGCTTTCTTTCACCCTTGAGAAAAACCTCAAAGCACGTCTACATTCGCGAAAAAATGAACACTCCCTCGGAGCAACCTGTGTGACTCCCCCTCGTCCAAGTGCACAGTTTTAAAAGCAGGGAATGCTTTTCTTGGTGTCTTCCATCCAGAAGACCCCGCTTCCGTCAGTTGGTGACCTCATTCGATCTAGGTAGAATAGTCTCAGGGTGTGCTGACGGATTTCTATACATGGCATACCTAGACCGCCTTCAGATGGATGGAGATAACAAATCTCACGACGGACCATAAAGGCCTTACCAAGCCATAAGAACTTGAAAAGAACCTGCTGCATTTCCAGCAGCGTATTTGACGGGAGTAAGAGTATCGATAGACGATATAGGATGATCGGGTAGATGTGTGAGCAACACACTTCCGATCTCCCTTTTAATGAAAGATTTCTACGGGTCCACAGACTAGCTGCGCCCCGAATCGCTTTCAACATTTCCGACCAATTTTTCTCCAGCTGAAGATCGGGACCGAACCAGTACGCGAGTAGCTTGCAAGGTCCGTCTTTCCAGCTGAAAGGCCCCTGCAAGGGAACACCCTTCCAGGCGCCGATGCGCAAGCCAATAGACTTGTCACAGTTAATTTTGGCCCCTGTTATCGTTTCATACAGTCTGATTTCTCTGTCGACGACGCTTATCTCGGCACTGCTCATTACAAGCACATTCAAATCGTCGGCAAAGGCGGAGTACTTCAACCTGGTACAACTACCAGGCAAAGTAATCCCATTAAGGGCCGGAGTCACCCTTAGCCTGTGAATGAAGGGATCCAACACAAGCACATATACCATCGGTGATAATGGACATCCCTGACGACGAGATCTGGATAAACTGAAGGGCCTTGACCTCATACCGTTCACCTCTACCAGTACCACAGGGTTCGCATACAAGAGGCGAATCCAAGAGCGAAATTGCCGGCCCAAAACCGGCCGCAGACAAAACAGCCTCCAAATAACGATGGTCAACCCTATCGAATGCTTTGGACTGATCTAAATTGATCAGCGCGCCTTCAGTGTCGACTTTAAGATCAAGCGTATCAAGTGCAAATTGTCTTGAATCGTCCTGCCCTTTACAGCACAAGTCTGTTCCGGGCTTATAAGACGAGCCAATACAAGCTGCAGTCGATTGGCTAAGATCTTGGCCAAAATCTTTAACTCTGCATTTAGCATTGTTAAGGGCCGAAAATTATCTAACCCATCCCCACCAGTTTTGCTTTTACGTAACAACTTCACAATACCCATGGTAAAGTGCTGGGGGATGGGCCCATTCCTAAACCACGAGTTAAATAAAGCAGTCAGTAAGGGAACAAAAAAGGGCGACAACCTCAAATACACCTCGTAGGGCTAACCATCGATCCCGGGGACTTGTAAAGGCCGACTCGCCTTAAGGCTTCCCGAACTTCATTCTCTGTTATACAACCTTCGCACCTAGCAGCTTCAGTCGCCTCGAGACGATGAAAGTCAGCTAAATAGGGGTCGAATTGTACTAATGACAAACTCGGCTCCCTGGTAAAGAGATCCTGGAAATGAGAACGAAACGCCTCTAGAATACCTTCGTTTGTAGTCACGAGACGCCCATCCGGCAATGAGACACGGGCGATATGTCGATCGGTAGCTTGTCTACGTTCTTCTGCACGCAGTTGAGCGGCCATATTTGATGTTTCCATGGGCAATCTTTTTATCCTAGCCCTAATTACTAAAGCTTGGTGTTCTTTAGTAGTCAAGGACGCCAGCTTTGCCTTAATGATGGTAACTTTAACGCTATCACCCACCTCCACCGTCCGATCTAATCTAGATTCTAGTGTCACTTTAACTGCCCTACTTGTTAGATTGAGTCGTCTGCTAAAATCGGCAGAAAAGGACCTAATTAAATCCTTAAGACTATTCCACCTCTTATTCCCAATGATAGCCCCCGTCAATTCCCGCTGTAGGGTAAGTTCTAATTGTTCCTGGAAGCCTTTCACCTCGAACAACGAAGTGTTGAGCTTCCAGTAACCCGCTAATTTAGGCTTAGGTCTATCTAAGTTTACTCGAACCCGAACGAGTCTGTGATCCGAGTAAACTATATTATGAAAACTTGGACATTGTAATAATTCTACGTCGACTCTCCTAATTAAGAACCGGTCGAGATAACTCGAGAGCTGTCCCGAACCGGAGCCGCGCCTAGCTGTCCAAGTCCATACTCTATCAAGGGGCTTCTCATTCCGGAATTTATCGATAAGATCGAACCTATCGAGAAATTCGCGAAATACTTTAGTATCCCTATCATCGTTAGTTCCCCTATCCCTGTTACGATCTAAATCAGGGTCCAAGACTGCGTTCCAGTCCCCTGCTAAAATAACCGTCCGAGATGTATTCATGAATTGATCAATCCGCCGAAAAAAGGGAGCACGCTCACTGGGGCGATTGGGCGCATAAACCCCGATGAGCCGAAATGCCTTATCCTTTATGGTAACATCCAAAACAGATATCCTTCCTTCTGGATCCATGAAGCAAGGGTCACACGACACATCTAATGATTTACTTACTAGCCAGGATACACCTCTTGAGCGAGAATCGAAGTACGCTGAATAGACATGAAAACGCCTAGCCAACGCACCCAAATGGTCGCCTGAAACCAAGTGGGTTTCATGAATACAACATACATTCACTCCAAGCTGCTGAAGATCTAGTGCAATAAGAAATTTACGTAAGTGGGCTCCTAGCCCTCGGACATTCACACTTGCTAGAAGGAGAGCCATTGAGAATATCCTAGGGTTGGGTTCCAGAAACGAACATTGACGAGGTCAGGCTGCCGACGGCTCCCCTAAAAGAATGCATGGTTATCTGTTCTGTAATCTCTTCGGTGTATGAGATACTGCCAACATCCAAAGGATATGTTAGCTTGGCTATTCGGTAGAGGGATGGGTGTAACAAAACGGGGGCCCTCTCAACACAATCTTTGCTCATGCAATCAAGTTCCTCATTTTTAAAAATTGCCATAGGCTTATTCATTTTAAAAATATTGTTTGCCTCCCCCAGCATTTGCCAAAGTCCCTTGGCCTCAGGTTTCTTTCTAATTACAGTCAGTACATGATTTGCATTGGGAAAGTTGAGTGGATCTTCTACGGATTTATCCCCCACTTCTCTAAAGTAAAGCAACTTTTTAAGATTAGTATGTTTAATGTTTTTTTGCGGCCTTCGCCAGGCCTTCGGTGACACACACAAATCTTTGCCAGGCAGAAATGCCGTTTTTTTCTGGTCCTCTCGAGTGAGGGGCTTCTTTTCCTCTTCTGGGCTGCAGGGGTTGGGGGAGGAGGCATTTCTTTTATTGGGGAGCGGGAGGGTGATGGGATGGGAGAAGGCTATTTCCTAGGGGAAGTAGGGGGAGTGCTTTTAGGGGTATGTTGAGGGGAGACAAAGGGGGAAGGTCTCGGAGACATAATTTTTTTAATTGGAGACAAAGGGATAAGTTTGTATACCCTCTCCTTAATGGAGCTTGTGATTGGAGGAGGCATCGGTTTGGGGGTTGATCTATTTTTTGAGGAGGTCTTTTTGTGGGGTTTAGGGCTAGTCTGGGGGTTAATTTTTTGAGAGGCTGAACTAGTGGGGGACTGTGGGCTTAGACTTTCGTGGGGGGGGGCATTTTCGCTTTTTCCGTCTCAAATCTTTCTTTATCTAACTTTTTTTAATGCCTTAGCGGCGATGTAGCTGTCTTTGCCAGGATCCTTTGAGAGAATTTCTTCTTCTCTTAACTTTTCTAAAGTTTCCCGGCCAGGTGTTTTTTTTCCAGTTACTATAAACCATTAGCCTCTATCCGAATCGGACTCCTCCTCGCAAAGTGGGGCATGAACAGGTGACTTTGGGGATGACATTGGGGGTGACGCTATTTTTTGGGTCAGTGCTACCCCCAAGTGCTGGCCGACTCTTGTTTTAGTTTCCGTTGGTTTGGTATTTGTAATTACCCGCTTCCTCTGCGGACAGTCATATGTGAGATGACCCACTTGTTCACACGTCCAACAAACTGGCTTCCTGCCGGCCACTATTACGTGTAAATTGTCCTCCCCAATTTTAATATAATACGGCATCGTATCAAAACCTTTCTTATCCAGCAGGATCTTAAAAATCCAGGTTCCTGGGTATTCGTCAAAGTTGACGCTAGTTATTTCGCCGAATTTCATGAAGAAGGCCCCCAGATGTTCTCCATCTACGTGAAATGGTACATTAAAAATAGTTACCGCCGTTCGTCGTTTTCCCATGTATTCAGTTCTTAAGATATAGTCCTGAGTTATAATCTCTGTCTGCGATAGTTTTAAGCACGTCTCTTCGTCGGGAAACAGTGCATTCCACGTATTGTAACCGCGGCATTTAATAATACGTTGCGGTTTAAATCCAACAGTAGCCAACAATTTACAAATTAAATCAGTAGTCGCACGAATCGTTTTTTTTAGTTTTTTATCCATGACAAACATAACCATACTTCTTTTTTTAATCTGTTCCAATTTTGGGAGGTCAATTAATAATCCATTATCGGTTATTAAGTGTGCATAAGTTTTAGCTTTCTCTATGAATTCTTTTACATTTATAATTATTTTTGGTGGTTTTATCCACCCAACTTCAGTCGCATCATCATTTTCCATGTTATTAGCAGGTTGGCCAGACGTAGCCATAATGACTAATAACTTTAACAAAGGAGAAAAAAACGAAAGAAAAAAAAAAGTGAAAAAAAAAACGTGGGAAAAAAAAACTTCAATAAACTTTAGCGATAATAGTAACAGTCCGTGGTAACAAGTTTAACAAATAAAACAAAGTAACGAGAAAAATAACGCACACTTACTAACAAGAAAAAGAAAATCGCCAAAGTAATATCCAAACGCAGTCTTCACTCGAGGTTGATTTTAGCTCATATGAGTCTTTTTCAACTTCCATTTTCATAGCTTTTTTTCTTCTTCATTCTTTAATTTATTTATGTTTTATTGATTAGCATATGTATAGATTTATATATATATATATATATATATATATATATATATTTATTTATATTTATATAGGCACATCTCAAAATGATGCTGAAAACTTAAATATAACAGACTTACGAAAATGGCATTTCACAATCAAGCGAGACAGACTGACCAATCGGCGTGCAGAGCAACTTATCGCGATGTGCTGGCGGATCTAAATATGTTATTACAAACGAATAATAACAGAGCGTTGGAATTCTTATTTTAAATTTAAATGCGGATAATCGTATTTTTATAGAATTCGTGCATCACTGGTCGATTTTCGCACATATATATAGAACTGTTGAAGCGCATGTAATTCAGACTTACGGTTGACAAATCGACGAAAAGGCTATCATGAATTGAATTGTTACAGACTTAAGCCCGACTAGTCGACTGAGAGTGACTCTTATAGAAGTTGATACATCGAAAATATTAGTTTAATCTTAACATTGACAGAACAACAATTAATTCTATTTCATACTTAAGCGTGGAAGAAAGACGGAAAATATATGTCAAATTTGCCCTGGACATACCAGGAAAAATAATATCTATACATAGCCTGACTAAAGGAGAGAGCCTATTTTAGTAATGCCATCTAAATGTTCTATTTGAAATTAACAGTTTAGATCATCGGGAAGTATATATATATATATATATATATATATATATATATATATATATATATATGCTTCTCGATCTAGAGAATCTGATTTATCGTGTTTTGCATTTGAACTTTTCATATATATACACATATATATATATATATATATATATATATATATATATATATAAAGTATAAAGGTATACTCAAAAAAGAATAAAAGGGAAATACCAGTAGAGTGCTCAATTAAATTAAATTAAGAGCGTAATATATACATATATTTATATATATATATATATATATGTGTGTGTGTGTGTGTATAAAATGTTATAATGCAAAACGCGATAAATCAAATTCTTCAGATCGAGAAATAAGACTTCATAAAAACGACAACTTCAAATTCGACCTTACAACTTTATTTTACTTAAACGAAAATGTATGAGGTAAATATGACATTACTTTTACGAACGTTTTTTGGGTGTGTTAAGGTGATCAAACACAACACTGTTCGCAGCGATAATTTAACAATTGTCCAATTGGCGTTTATAATCCGAAGTGTTTTAAACATGTTATTCTCATTCTCAGACAGCTTGTTTGTCCACATTTAATGACATTTTTATTGTTTCTTAGAAAAACACAAGTTTATGTTTAATCGGCCGTCATAGTAGTGGTTATTGTCCGTATTTGCGGAAGAATGTTCTACTTATAGCGTATGTCCTCGAAGTGTTAACCTTTGAAATTCCCCCCGCTTCGTGTTTCCTTGGCTTAATCTAACTTCAGAAGTTTAAATGTAATGTGAACAAACATCCCGCTTCACAACATCCCAATTCGGATGCCCTTAATTCACAGTAGTATTGAAGTTTTAGCAATCTGAACGAAAGTAAAAAAATAAACAATAAACATATCAATGTTAAGAAAAGGCAACTTCGTAAATTTCTTTTTTGTCCTTGTAAAACAGAAGTTGCTCACCTTACCGATATTCAAATGTAAGAAAGGCATATAAAATAATGTAAACCTAATGAATAAAACCCGGATGCTAATTAAGTCGAAACAACAAAAGACGGTCAGTAAATATATTTTAATAATTGCATTTTGGGGTGAATATCGAAACTGATGATTAAAGATTAAACATATCATAGTGAAGTGCACCAGACGTGTGTATGCTGCGACTAGGAAAAATAGTAAATAATAGTGCGATTGTTTTATATATGAAAACTGAGAGTAGCTATACAAGACAATAAATGAATACGATATAAGAGTTTTTTACTAATATCTTTGTGGTAAGCGGAAAAAATCTTATGGCCAAA
The DNA here is from genome assembly GCA_963556195.1 of Sepiola atlantica. Classification (NCBI taxonomy): domain Eukaryota; kingdom Metazoa; phylum Mollusca; class Cephalopoda; order Sepiida; family Sepiolidae; genus Sepiola; species Sepiola atlantica. The sequence continues at coordinate 121,274,938 of OY744522.1, forward strand.
AATAAAAACATTTTTTGAAAAATAATGTAAATGTGTACTTCTTTAACATTTGACATGGTTTAAAAAGAAATATGAATATTATATATATATATATATATATATATATCGATAGAGAGTGAAAAAGAGAGGGATAAACTATTGACATAATTAACAAAAGTAAAGTTACATACCTTACACATTTATTATAATCATCAATAAATATAATAAAGTGATGGACTTTTTAAAGAATTAATTTTATCATCAGAAGGAACAAACAATCAATAGATAATTATTCGTAAGTATCAAATTGCAAATTGGCAATTAAAAAATGTTAAGATATGTTTAAAGCATAAAGAGTTCAAAGAATGTTTCAATAATGAGAAAAAGTCATTGTATCTATGCAGTTGTTAAGAAAATACAATTTGAATATGTAGTAGAAGGTGATTGATTCAAATAAAATCCAAGAACGATTGGAAATCCAGAAGTCCATGAAAAAGAAACTAATATAAAATAATTATCTTTATATGATTCAAGATGTATTTATATATACTATACGGATAAACACACACACATATATATGCATATATATATATATATATGTGTGTGTATATTTGTATAGTATTTTTGCATACATTAAAAGAAACTAATAATCTGCACCCTAGAAGACACTGTAATGCATAGTATTTTAATAAAATAATTCGTATATATCTATACATATATATATATATATATATATATATGTATATATATATATATATATATATATATATATATTATACGATGGAAAGTTTTTTTTCAAGATACACATTACTACTACTCCGCGAAAATTCTATTTAAAAATATAGCCTGACAAACCCTCCGACTTACGGATACATTTTCGTATAGAAATATGTGTACATATTTTAAACAATTGTATTTCAAACGGAACATTGACAGATCAGCAAAAACTTCATTTCGACTGCAAGTCTCACAGACGTCGAAATATTCTGTTGGAAACTTAATCAATGCAAATTAAAGATACCTGCTATTACACACTTAAGTGTGACAGAGATATCGTTGAACATACGTATCTATTTAGATGTACGGACGCAGCTTCAAGTACTATTTACAACTTTAGTCTGGCAGATAGTCTACAAGGATTTTTTTCAAAATAAACTGTGATGAGCCAAAGTAAACTCTATTTCAAACTAAAGCGTTATAGAACGAGCGTCCGACAAACAGAAACTAATATAAAGACGCTATGAAATTGTTATTTCGAACAAAGAATTGACAGATTTTCGAAAATGGTATTTTGAACTTGGGAATGACAAACTTACTTAAATAGTTGTCTAAACTGGAGCGTTACCGAGCGACAAAACACTATTTCAAACACATGTTACAGAACAAAGCAACGATGCTATTCAAACTTACCGTGAGAGACTGAAAAAATATTCTTACTTAAAGATGCATCCAAAATGTAGAAGGTGAATAAAATATTCAAAATTAGCTTTTAATTTTATTTTTTACATTCGTCGTCATATTTGTTGATTTGATCTTTATTTAAAATCGAGACGAATCAAATAAATTCGAAGTTTGTATATTCATGAGATTTTCATAAAACGAGGATTGCGTAACTCCAAAGCCATAACACAGATATACCTGAAAAATGAATGAATTGTTCGCGAAAGGCAATACATCCCAGGATTAAATTATGAAAGAAAATGTTCATATTCCGTCAGGTATACAAACCGAACCAATTAATGAATATTACAACATATATTTTCGGCGGCTAAATAAGAAAGCGGTCAAACATAAGTGTGACAGAGAAACACGAATGCTATTTCAAACGTAAATGTGTCAGACCGACAAAAATATTATGTCAATCTTAAGTATGATATTTCGATGAAATACTATTCCAAAATTAAAGCCTTACAGACATACGAACATGATATTTAGTTCCTAATGATGACATACCAATAAAGATACTATATAAAATGTAGGCGTGACAGACCGTCATTAATGCTATTTAAAATCTAAGAATGGCATACCAATAAAAATACTATCCCCAAATAAAGCTTACCTTGCCGGCCTAAAATGTTATTCAGTACATAAGAGTTGCACACGGAAACACGATACTACAAATAATCGGCTAGAATGGACAAACATTGTATTTACAACCTATCCATGACATACAGATTAAAATACAATCCCGAAATGATATTTAAAATCATAGATACATATCGATAATATACTAACAAAAAAGACAGCTTTACAGACAAACTACGAATATGCTATTTAGTATTTGACTTGCATACCGACAAAAATACTATAGATAAATTAAGCGTCACAGACCGACGAAAATACTATAGATAAATTAAGCGTCACAGACCGACGAAAAAATAAAATTTGACAGAACAACTACATGCCTTTTTCCGACAAAAATGTTACCGTTATACCGACCGAAAATAGAGATTATTGACCGCAAGCAAATAAAGAAAGCAAATTAGATATACATTTTTTAAAAAGATTTTAGCATCGCCGTAATACCTTTTGTGATTTGATAATTATTCAAAATAGAAACGAAGCAGAGAAAATCGAAGTTTGAATATTTATGAGTTTTTGATAAGACGAGCATTGCATGGTACTAAAATAACAGAATTTATCGTAAAGCTGATAAAGCCAACCAATTAATGACGGCTTCTAAATAGGTTTTGCTTTTACCGCATTAAATACACGCACGCGGATTTATATTTACCGACCACTGAAACCGAACCAGCCAATCAATAAAAAAAATGCCTCCGCTTTAAATAAAACAGCAAAGATTTATACACTCTATTTTTTTTCAGAATAAAGCAATCAGTTATTTATTTACTGTGTGATACTACAATCGTACCTACCTCCACGGCCGAGACAACCCGAGAAAATAGCTGGGAAAATGAATTGCACAATAAATAACCGATTAACTGATAGTACTTGACATACCAGTGACAGTGGTTTGTTAACTTTTTGAGTGTCCAGATAACGATGCATAAAATGGACTGAGGATATGCCCAGTTTCGGTGAAAGCAAACTGAGTAACCTGCGGATGCGACCAATTCCGGTAATAAACTGGGAGACAATCGGATGCATTCATTTTCCGGTTAAAATTAGATATATTTTGGGAACACTAGCTGTTCGGGAAGATGAGCTAAGGAGAACGGCGAGAGTATGAATTTGCGGAGATCGACGACAGAGCTATGAAAGCGAAAAAAGGCGAATGACGGAGTTAATCATGACTGAGATATCGGAAATGAGAGATGGAATTTAACTCAGAAGTAGAGATACTAGCGATGTTATTCATCTATCACCGTGTACCTTAGTTTGTATTAGAACATATTAACATAACACTATACCAATGCCAGTTCAACACGTGTATTTATTCGGGCCAGGGTATATATACCCATGATTCTAAGTTCAAATCATCCGTTTACTTTGTACTTAAATTCAAACATACCAAGCCCTGGAAGTTTTCCTTACAAACACCCTTTATATACGTCCGTATTATTTGACGGTCTCTTTGAAAGAGGGGCGACTGTTCTCAGTCAAATCTCGTCTTGTCCTCATTTACAGTGAGTGTTGCCTGACTTTTCTATTTTTGTACAACATAGGAATTGGTGTTTATATTAAATAAACATACAATATTCATATAATATAACAGAGAGAAAACAAGGCAATCTTTGTTTGTTCCTGACACTCTTATTGCAAGACGACGAAAAGGCCTAAAGAAATGTTAAAATATAATGTAGAATATGTCGCTTGAAAAAAAAAGAAATGAATAAAAATATTCTAAATTCATGTTTCCATTTTAGTCCAAAAAGAACAGAAATACAGTTTCCGTTCTTTCGTCGTAATATTCTAGATGATTTGATCTTAATTCAAAAATGGAAACGAAGCAATAAAGACCGAATGGTTGAATATTTATAAGTTTTTATTCGGATGAGCATTGCATAACACGAAAATAACTCAATTTTTTTGCAGAACTGATTAAGCAGACAAATCAAAGAATTGTTCTTGAAAATTATTCATTTTTAACTTCAAATAACGAAAGAAAATGATAGTATGTGTGTCAGAAATATCGTACCAATCAATGACTTGATTCCAATATGTATTGTTTTCCCGATTATAATAGGGATTGTTTTCCTGATTACAATAGTATTATTTTTCTTTATTATAATAAATACTGATTTCGATATGGATTGTTTCCCTGATTACAATATATATTGTTTTCCTGATTACAACAGATAGTGTTTTCCTGATTACAATAGGTATTATTTTCCTTATTATAATAAATACTAATTTCCTGATTTCGATAAGTATTGTTTTCATGATTAGAACAGATATTGTTTTCCTGATTACAATAGGTACTATTATTCGCGATTTTAAAATATATTGTTTTCCTGATTGCAACATGTGTTTCAATATATAGTGTTTTACTGATTATAATAGGCATTGTTTTCCGTATTACAATAGGTATCGTTTTCTTAGTTAGAATATGTATTTATTTTCCTGATTATAATAGGTAGTGTATTCTTAATTAGAATAGGCATTATTTTTAGGAATAAAATAACGCTAGAAGTTTCGTATTCTGTGTAGACAGACAAACAAAACAAATATGTTTTGTGCTGACAAGTATTGTTTCGTTTATATAAAATAAAAAGAGGGGCAAGCATATCCTTATTTAGTGTTCAGCGGAAAATATGTCCGTAACTAGATCCAGCATCAAACATCTTCAGAAGAACACACTTTCCAGTTTTAGCCGCTGTTTCAACACTACTATCACATGTGGAGCCCCTTCTGAGAGGACAGCCTCATGTGATGCTGGTGTCTGCTGCGAATTTTCGAGACAATGATAGATGTCTGTTTTTAGCCAAATCCAGTAAGGTGTCTTTTCATCGTCTTTTGTAGACTATTTACTAGGGCTCCAATTCTGTCGTTTGTAAAAAAATCGTTTCTTCAACAGGTTGCCAAGTTCATTTTAAACATTTCCTTTATGCACCAACAATAATATGTTAATACTATTTTTTTACTTTACTAATAAACAGATTGATATGCCGTAAACAAGATACCCCCTACTAAATAACAAATCGTGCCCAATATGTATTATATAATGACAGTAAATACACCTAAACTGGTTTATATGTCGGTGAGCGGTTTGAATAGTTGTATCATAATCAGTCAGTCCTGGATTCTGCAGGGTGACAACAAGAATGCAACCTAATAGAATATGTCATACAAATCACAATTCTTACTGCAATCCAACTATATTGTGTATAAATCAACTTCAGTGTAGACTACGCCTCTGCCCAAACTACGTGTCTGTTACTGATGCCTAACAGTTTTTGTTTTATTTCCGCTCAATGGTATGCTATAACATATGCACGCATCTAAAACCTATATTCCACGGGCCAACCGTAGTTATGTGAGTGAAAAAGACTATTGTGAAACTGTGCGGAAACCGACGGACAGCATAGCCTATAGAAGGATGCGCACTGCCAGAAAACTACATGAAATATATACATCATGTAGCGCCATCGACAACCCGGAATATTAATTTGTTGTAACATGCCATGATCTAAATAAACAGACAAATGTACTGAGGCTGTGTTATTTCTATTATCCGTACCGATTTTCACATCTAAGTTGTTGTATTTTCAACGAGACCCATATTTATAAATACTAAATCAGAACACAAGTAAAATGAATTGCATTATAGGCAACGGTAAACAAGTAATTCTATATAAATAAGTAATCATACTGAACCTCTTGACAAGAATAGCTTTAAGCTGTCCAAATTTATTCGATAATCGCACATATAGACATGTGACGTAAGAAGTTTAAAGGTTCGTTAAGAATAAGTTATGAGTGACAGTTTCGGTGTAGAATTCAGGTCTAATCCTTACTACAGAGTAAATTAATTAAAATAACATACCATATAAAATTTCGACCCGGGTATGCTGACGAAATTAGAAATTTCTACCTCGGTAGATTCGATAAAAGGTTCAGTTTATAATTCCGTGCAGGTTTCAGAGTTAAACATCAAGAACCCCAAATTCGACGATTAGGTTCTCAAGTTTAAAAACATACACGTAAATAAGGCCGGGGTGTATATCGGCCGAAATGTTGTGAACAAAAGAACCAATATGTAAATAGTAGTCAGAGAAAAAAATAATACTCGTCTAAAAAATCATGCAACATGTTTACGATAGGTATTATATTGAAGAAAGAGAGAGGCAGGGAGTGTAACAGAAGGAGCAATAAAAAAAAGAAAATAGAAGGAGGACGAAAAGGATGAATCAAAATAAATAGTTATTAACAGAGCGTGACAGAGAATGAGAAGAAGCGAGAAAAGAAATTAATATGGACATTTCGTCCATATTAATTTCTCTTCAAACAGACAAAGAGAAATAAGAAGATAGAAAAAGAAGTGATAGAGAGAAAGCGAAAAAATACTAATGGGGAAGTTAAACAGAAATGGAGAAAGAGAGACAGAGACATGGAGAGACAGAGAGAGAGAGAGAGAGGAAGAGGAAAAATATACAGAAATAGGAAAGTAAGAGAGAAGGAGGTGATTTATAGAGAAAGCCAATTTAAAACAAATAGAGAAAGCGAAGCAGAGAGTGAGGAACGTAGAGAAAGAAAAACAGAAACAGGACAGAAAGAGAGAGAGAGAGAGAGAGAGAGAGAGAGAGAAAAAGATAGAGAGAAAGCGCGAAAATAGAGAAAAAGGGAGAGATAGAGAGAGAGTCCAGCTCTTACATAACATACTAGTGAAAGTACTCTTTCAAACCGAAGCTAGATTGGCATAGCATCTTAAAGAGAATTTTGGACGTATCTAAAAAAATGATAATTAAAATATTTCAAAGTTTGCTTTTTTTAATTATAGAAGATGGCGAATATTTTTTTCTTCTTTTATTCGACGGAATATTCTCTATGATTTTATCGTAATTCCAAAACAGACGTGAAACAATGGAAATCGATATTTAAATATTTATAAGTTCTAATTCGTAAAAATAGACGAGATAAGATTACTTTAAAATAGTGAAAAGATTGTACAAAAGACGATTAAGAAAATAATAAACGTTAATAAGTCTTTGTAAAGATTGTAGATAATATATATATATATATATATACATATATATATATATATATATATATATATATATATATATATATATATATATATATATATATATATATATATAGGTAGATAAAAATATAAAACAATCCGACGGGATGAAATTAAAAATGGAACACTGGAAGACTCATAAGCTCAACGTTTCGTCCGATGTGATGTGGGCTTTTTCAAGAGCGGATGACAAGTGTGCTTCTAGCATTTTTAGCATACTTGTCACCCGCTCTTGAAAACCCCACATCACATCGGCGAAATGTTGAGCTCATGGGTCGTCCACTGTTCTATTTTTAATTTCATATATATATATATATATATATATATATATATATATATATATATATATATATATATATATATATATACTTAAGCTATGATGATGCTGTTATCTTGCTTGATGATGCTTGTAACCGTGCACATTTTTGTCTAAAAAGTACTGTTTTAGATGGTGGAAGAAAAAAAAACGAATTACTTAAATAAGTGGTTAAGTGAGGTCGTTAAAAGAATAGACTCAGAGAAAGCAAGAAAACGAGAAATAAAACAATGAGAAAGATGATAAATGAGAAAATAGGAGATTGGGGGGAAAAAATGGGAAAGGAAAATATAGGGAAGAAAAAGAGGAGAAAAGCGTGAAATAATATAAGAATATGATTATCTATTTTAAAGTCATTACATCGTAAGACCTTTTTATTCTTGAAAAATATGTATATCAACACAACAATAAATTAAAAAATTATACACTTTATAATTAGTATAACAAATACTGACCCAATGACTCACTGGTTTTAGTCGCCATAAATTAGAATTTAAATAATCGTATCAGATAACTAAATTATGAGACTTCGATCTATGTATTTATTTGTAACAATAGTGCCACTCGATTTGCCGTCTTACAGGAAATGCATGTGCCGTAGATTTTCTTCTCATCTTGTCAGCCTGGCTGTGTCTATTCTAGCATTGTTGGTGGCCCGGACGCGAAGAACTATTCACATTGCATACACATATTAAACAATCCATACACACATACACCCCCCCATATATATATATATATATATATATATATATATATATATATATATATATATATATTGTACAGGAGATTTGTTTAACGCGGGTATGTACGTGTCCATGGGGTTACGTCATTTATTTCTCTACTTCTGAGCTAAGTCTCCCATCTCTTAAGTCAATGATATATGCTCAAACTTACTCTAAGGTATCTCGTCTATCTGCCTTTAGGCATAATTCTCGTCGTCCTTCTTTTAATCCATCCTTCATAGTTCTCTCTGTCGATCTCCTGGACCCATAACTTATGGTTCAGCCAATTTCCTTCAAATATATCTACTTTTGGGCGGAAGTGTTCGTTTTTTTCTAATTTATTCTCAGCTTATTTCACTTTGAATTAGCCAGTTAATCCCAATTCTCTATCTTCACCTGTCCTCTCGGCTAATTGTATATTGCGTCACTTCGTATGTATGCCACAATAGATATGTAGCGTTCATTTTGTTATTTATTAACTAGCTTATCTCCTCGGCTGTAGGAGCTATGTGAGGCAGTCTATAGTATCACATTTTTTTTACTCACGTAGGTTTTTCAAGAAGATGAGTTTTATTAATATTTTTCTTCTGACTTGAATATGTTTTGATCACAGAAGGTATTTAGAGGAACCTGCACCTTTTCATGTTATGTTCAGTACGGTCTTAATTAATACAACTTCAGTCTAGTTACTATTTTTATCGTGATTATATTTTACAGAAAAGTGAGATAGATAACTACTGGTAGAGATACACGTGACATTGGCAGACACGTCAAAATATACTTAGAAAAAGAGAGCGGTAGAGAAAGCTAGTCAGTAAAGGATGAAAGTAAAATAATGCAATATAGACATACATAGGGAGAAAGATAGAGAGATTGAGAAAGATATAGAGAGAGAAATAGAGAGAGAGAGTGAGAGTGAGAGAAAGAGAGAAAGAGAGAAAGAGAGGGGATCCGAGACACGCATATAAAGAGAGAAAGAAAGTCAAACCGGCGACAGAGTGTGATAGACATAGTTAGAAGGAATGGGGTATGTGAAGAAAGATAGGGAGAAAAGGAGACAGATAAACATAGAGAAAGAGAAGGTAACTTATGAGGTGAGATTGTGTACAACAAAATTATTCGAAAAGTTTACTTTTTATCGTGATTCTTGTATACTTGCAAAAACATACTTCAACGCTAGGACACTTTTGGAGATGATTTAATAAATAAATAAAATAAATTATACGTACTATTTTAGAAGTTCTGGAATATTCCATGGGCATTTTGAATATTAAATGATGTAGATTTAACAATTATCTTATCCGATCAATAATCCTTTTAAATGTAAATGCAACGTATCATAGATAAAATGCTTAAATCATTTCACCCATTTATATTGGAAAATAGTTGGTATGTGTTCACTTTGTTTCAAATATGATTATACAGCATATTGATTGCATAGGGATTTTTTGTTGCAAAGCGTTTCCTTTCAGTATATAGAAAAAGTGTACCACTAAACATTTTGCACATCTATTTGTTATGTACTCGTTAGTAAAATTATGAAGCACATACTACGAATTATAATCATGAACGATTTCAGATCGGCTCGAAGCTACATATAGAAAGTAATTTAGCTTATATATCAAATTGGATAAATAATTAATTTGTTGATAAATCGTAAAAAAAGATAGAAACATTTATTTGCCTCTGACGTCAGTAGCCGGAGAAATGGGCGAGAGTATTACATAAAAAGTAAATATTTTTTTGGAAAGGAATGTGTGGTGACAATATAGGTCGAATTGCAGATAAGAATATTAGTGGAGAAGTATACCACGAATTGATCCGATAATAAAACAACACTATCAATATAAAAAATCGCCTTTTTTATTAAATAAAACATGCTCTTTTTTATCTGTGTCAAGGGAAATAAATCAACAAGAACGAAAAGGTGATTATAGTGCGGCCTTTACATTGGTCAATTTTATTAATAAGACACACGACACATTTGAATTGTTGTCTGAATCATGTGACACATTTACTGTTTCATTGTATCAAGGTTTATTACATCATTTTCGAACTAATATTTTAATTATCCCTCCAGCCGAGCAACGACTGGTCTCTCATATAGTTCAATTATTCCTCACCGTGTTCGGATTGGTGACAACGTAGTAGTGTGCGAGCAATACTATCTTGAATTTCGGTCCCTGACATGACCACTCATGGCGAACATTCCTGGAACCATGCAGTATCATTGTCGTAAATTTGCTAACAGAGCTCGGGTTAAAAAGCAGAAATAATCAAAACTAAGATCTGTCATCCTCTGATTGTTGCTGCATGTGTGCCTCTAGCATGAACATTCGTGTCAGTTTCTGCACTACAAATCAATGGTGTTAGAATAACAACCTGGCGTTATATGTTTGTGTTCTGTGATAACCTTCTCTGACTTCGTATGAAAACGCTGAAACTTGTTTCTTTCCGGGTCGCGAGTGAACCCGTGTAACGTGTAGCTAGAGATAGGGCCATCGAGGAAGACTTCTTGTAGAGCAGACAACCTAGAGGCACTATCTTCTTGGGTTATGTGTAGACGAAGACAAACAAAAAAGAAACACTAGGTAGCAATACAAGTACTTTCATACGTATCTACCCTATTAAGGCCGGGGTGTTTTTGCTTCCATTTTTTGTTTCGCACATTAAACACCAATTTGGCATCCTTCTGAGAAATAATCGAAATATAATTAAATGAAGGAAGTTAAAATATTCGTTTCGGAATAAAATCAGTACGACGATTTTTTAATTTAAATCCAATGAATACTTTCCAGTTTGTTCTCATTTAACATCGAATATTATGATACAAATCATTTCAACAGTGGCTTTGTTGATTTTTTACTGTTGTTCTGTTCAGCCATAAGAGGTCAATCCCTGTCAGGCTTTGCCTTCCTTCTTAGAATAGGTTAGTTCATTGATAATCGACTGATGCGCCCCTACAGGAGAATGCCCACGTAGGACGGAGTTCGCTTAACCTAGTGCGCTGGCTTCTCAAAACCACACATGTCCTTGTGACTAACATCCTCGCAAGAAGGTAAACATTATGTCGGTCATATTTTCAACTAAAAATATAAGAATTTTGTGAAATTTAAATGAATTCATTTGGTCATTACATTAATCGAAAAACATTGTTAAAATTAATAACATACTTTCAAAAAGTGAATTTTAAAAGATACGTTTGAACGTGAATTGCCAAAGATATTTTGTCTGACACCGTGCTTTTGTATACAGTTTGGTAAGTGTATATATTTGTATGTACAATATTCAATCTTAAACTAATTACCGATCTTTCAGGTGAAATAACACGTGAATTTTCTTATCAGTGATAGTATTACATATAGTAGAAGTCGATTATTGGGGTGGAAACAGTGAAACTAAAATAAAAAGAAATAAAAACAAGAAATAGAAGAGATGTTTTTTAAAATGTCAGTGTTAATTTTTTCACGAGTATTATAGCATTTAGGATAGCAGGATATAGGAGCTAGTCGGAGTCAGCTTAGTGTTAACTTGGATATTAGCACGACCTCCTGAGTCATAGACTCTGGCGTAGGGTAACTTGGCTAAAATAGGAGGAGTGAAAAAGTAGGAGGCAGTAGGTAGGAAGTCACGGAACTAGTGAATGACCTACGATCGACGATGGACAAGTATTCGAGTATTTCTTTCTTTCTTTATGCTGTTGTGAAATATTAATGTGAACTCCTTTACTAAAGAGGATGGTATACATACCATCAGCAGTGTTTACAAGGACATTTATTCAACTGTCTAAATATGTGACTGTGTCGCAAAACGCTTTACGGTGTCTTAATTCTTCCGATATAATCAGTTACTCACAGAAGGGACCACGTGTAGACTTTCCACATCCCAAATAGTAAGCTGCATTATGGAACTGACAATACTCGAATTTTACACAGCACGTGGTCAATTCGATTTCTAATCTGTTGGTTATAACATTTTAGTTCTAGAGCGTGTGTTTACATTCAGGTTTAAGGCGAGTGTGTATTTAAAAAAATGAATTGTAGACATTAATGATTAAATGCATTATATATATATATATATATATATATATATATATATATATATATAAAGTTGATACTTTCACAATGTAATTTCTATGGTTAGAATTGTATTCAATTATATGTCAATGTAATTAGTGTATATATTGAATGCAGTCAATACACAGGAGATATAAGAAGATTTTTCTCTAATAATTATGATAAAATAGAACAGTTTCGAGAGAGGCAATGTAATATACTGCTGTGTGGGAAGTCCAGAGGAGCACCAGAGCAGCAAGATTATCGAAGCCAATTGAATTATTTGAAAACAAGCACAAGGATGCTACATTATGGCGATGGGACAGAAGCTGGGACTTGCTTGAGTGTGAGGGACCTATTAGATTAGCACCTCTTTGTCTAGGGAGATACTAGATACAACAAGTGGATGGTTGTTTTGTAGAGATATAGGATAGTTTCATGTGTTAGAAGTTTTCTAACACGGTAGATGAGGCCTACGTTCTTTGAAGAAGCCTTAGTAATGTCTTCCATGGATTTGTTCTTATTCATGTTACCTATGAATGTAAGGCCGAGAGATTTTAACGTTGGACTCTCAGATTCTTATTTTCCATGGCAATCAGTATTTTAATATGTTTCTTGTAGTTGTTGAAAGAAAGGAGCTTTACCTTAGCAGCATTAAATGTTATCATCCATTTATCAATCCGTTTTACTACTGATTGCAGGTCGATTTCTCAGGATCCAGCTATTTCCATCGGAAAGGTTACATGTATACTGGGGACAATAGTGGCCCCATAATTATATGTTAGATCCCATCCTGAAGTTAGTTGTTTCTTAATAGAATATATATCTAAATAAAAAATGCGAAAGTATTTTGAATTTTCCCCCACTATATAAATATAAAAACACGTTAAGCTTATTTAATCCAATTTTACATTGAACAATTTTCAAATACATTATATATACTCAATAGAACACCACCGAACCACACATATCAGGATGCCTGATTTGAATAATAATTTTATAAAAACTTTCTCGAAAATTATTTTTCTGCACAATTCATTTCTATTTTTGATGTACACTTTTCTTATGTATATGTAATATTCATTATTTATAGTATTATTATTAGTAGTAGTTATATTAAGTATAACAATTTAATGAAAAACTTTTTACATTAAAAATGATTCTTTTTGAAATTCGAAAGAGATAATTTTTATAATTTACGCTGCCGCCGACGACAGCGACAGCGATGATAATGCTGCCGCCGATGATGTTTATGATCATGAAGATAACTAGATTTCCCATACAAAGAAAAATAGAATTAAGAAAAAAGCACCAACCTTCTCACAGCTTGTAAAATTATTAAACAAAAATAGAATTATATTTTAAAAAACATCGTAATTTAGTTTTTTTGTTTTATATTGTTTGTCTTTAATAATAAAGGTGATAAAAAAGTTACTATTTTAAATTACTCAGGAATATATAATTATTTTATTTGACCAATTGACGATCTGCATTTAACGTTGTTTAAAAATAACACATAAAAATAAAAAGTACGCAATAGACAAGTAGTCATCACATAACTTTTACCAAAGCTAATAAAAGTTACATTTCTACTTACATTTTTATTTCTTTGTATATTAAAGTATTATAAAGCGTTCAACTTTTTAAATTTCAATTTGAAATTTCGGTCAAATACATTACGTTAGAATTAAACACCAACATGGTTGAAAGTCGTTCGCCGACAGTCTTATTAAGTCTGATTTTAGTTTCCTTTTGTTCTTTTCCATTAAGAAGAAAAGTAAATTTTCAGGGGTTTGTAAAAGTTATTTGTGTACTATTTGTTTGTGTTCTCACTCCAAAAAACGAAAAATGTATTAGACAAACTTTCGGGATGTTAGCCCACGCCATCTGGGGAATGAAGCTGTTACGCGATCAGATTAGGACGTATTATTAAAATGCAATAAAAGCGCTTTAAAATACTTTAAAACACACAACAAATAAACAGGTACGACGTAAAAAGTAACGTTATTGCATTTTGTAACATCTATTCGTATATTATTTGTGTTTGATCAATTGTTTTCTGTTGTTTATCCTTGATAATTGCCACGCTTTTTCGTGTACTCCTTTCAATATATAACCAGTTTTTGATGAGAAATTAATTTGTATCTTCATAAAATATCAAAATCGCAACATTGAAATATATCAAATAACTCTATAATATATTTTTGCTGTTTTTCTTCACATTGCAAAAATGTGAAAAGAAAATTGTTTTTTGGGTTTTTTTTCTGTTAATAAAGCAGCACCATATTACAATGCAGCACTACGCAAAAGCGGGGTTTAAGACAAGATCTCATACCAACCTTCACATAACAAGTACCCCAAATCAAACACAATAGAAAACGAAATATCATCTGGTTCTAACCCCCATTCTCACTTTACACCAAAACAAGAGTAGAATATATATTCCTAAAACTACTTGATACAAATTTCACCCACAATATAAACTACACATATTGTTTAATAGAAAAAACGGTCAAAATAAGCTACTCTAGCACCCCGTTCGTAAGAACAATTATTTCTCCGGAACCAAATAAAAAAACGGGTAATTCTAGCATATCAGAAAATAACTGCGCCCTAGGCGGAAAATGCAAAGTTAGGTCCATCGTATATGATGCAACTATTACAAGTCAACCCAGCGGCAGATTTGAAACACACATAAGCATTACACAGGCCACTTTCAAGCAGAGGTTATACGAACATAGGCACACTTTTAAATATAAACAAAAGGTAAACAGAGCACTTGTAACCCGGGTATGGGAAATTAAAGCTAAGAGGATACCCTTATGGAAAAGGTAGATAGAATACCGTCATATTCTCCAGCTTTGAACACATGCTCCTTATACAACGCGGGGAAATACAACGTGTCATGAGACAATATTTAAGAATAAAATTAAAGAAATATAGAAACCTCCCTTCTTAACGGGAAAAGAAGGTAAAACAAATGGGAACCTCTATGGTTCTCAAAGGCCAACAAAAAGATATATTCAACTTTACCTGCGTGTTTGGTAAGACATACATTCAATCAGATTTTATGGTTTAATACTTTGATTTATATTATATCAAATAAGAAAATACTCTAAAATTGTATAAGTCATTATGATAAATTATATTAAGTATCAATGATGAAATTATATAGTAATATAATATTATTTTTCAATTAATTACATATTAGAGAGAATGAAATAAAACTCAAAACGTATTGATTTATGAATCAAGTAATTACACACTAAATGAAAAATAAATTAATCAATCAGAATATATGTATTAATGAGGATGATTATAAATATAAGTATAATAGACTTTCCAGTTAAAGGAATGGGAAAAAAGCAAATTTTGATAAATAAACCTTTAAAAAATCGAAAACACTCAAAGGTAAAAGTTAAAAATTAAAAACTGTTATTAAAAAATACCTCATTTAATAAAAAACATTTATATTTTCTAAACTCTCATGTTTTAATCCGCAATCAACGAGGAATTCAAATATGAAGTTAGCTTTGTAATTGAGACATTGTGCACGGTTAAATAGGGGTCCAAAACCACACGGCGAATACTGTCGTCTTCTCCTCCATCCCCTTGAGAGAAATACTGAAAAAAAACTTTTACCGGCATAACGTTTTGAAAAATTATTATAAAGGCGACATAAGGCCACGTGGGTATAAGTTGTTTCCCTTCGAACTCATTCTTAAGAACAGATCAGTGTCTACCTATATGTATACATTACTCTTTTCACTTTTTATAGTTATTGTAATTATTTTATATATTAGATTTTGCTCGTGTGGTGAAATGTTGCAGATATTATCGAGCACAGTAGGCTTTCCATTTAAGCCGGCCTGAACAGAAAATCTAAATGAATAGAGAAAGCTTAAGTCGTTGTATATAGCTTACTATTAATATGGGGACTAGTATGTTAGAACGGAAAATGGTATCAGACTATGAACCCCGTGGTTATTATCTGCATGTTTGTCGACTGTGTTTCGCTGAGTCTAAGCCACACTGATCAGTTAAAATGACAACGTAACTGCTGTTTGCGGATGATTATCTCTAATTTAACATATATGAATAAATATATTATATTATTATATAGTATCTTTTCATTATTATTAGTATTATTGTTATTAATATTATCATTATCATTATCATTATTATTATTATTATTATTATTATTAGTAGTAGTAGTAGTAGTAGTAGTAGTAGTATTACTATTTGTATTATTATTATTATTATTTACTTGCGAGAAAAATTTTCCGGTTTTGCTCGGGGAAATTGGATAACTAAAAAAGTTCGTATTCATTCCCCTGAACGCAGTACTAATATATTTTACTTGAATGTTAAATAATCTCTAAGTATTTATTATTGTGTTATTTAGTTATTAAATGTACATATAATAATAATGACTATTTAAGTATTAAGATTATTTCATAGACCAGAGATAACGCTATCACAGCAAATTACGTACGTAGAGACGAAGATTTGTTTGGGTTTTAAATATTTGTTGGGGATGATGTTAAATACTTTATAGACAAACATATATAGTATTTCATTGAATTACCTGTTTATGAAGTAGAGTAATATAATTTAATAACATGATTAAGCTCATAATGTGTGTAAATAATTGGTTATGGATAAACAAATGAAATCGAAATCAAATAAAAATTGAAATAGAAAATAAATAGAAATAAAATGTATGAATTATAATAAAAATTGTAATGTTCGGACATGCTCGCATCAACTTGCGTACGTATGGATGACCTTAGAATAGGATTTTATTTCACGAATTCATTCATTGAAAATGTAATTGTTTGATAAGAATTCGACATGCATTATAGTGGGATTTTAATTGACTAAAATTAATTTTAATAGATGTAATGCAATCACTTAATTATTTACTGCAAAATAAATTATAGAATTTTAGTAAAAGAATGTAAAATGGTTGGCTTGTATTCCAGAAAATTCAAAATGCATTATAGAATATTTCATCTCATTAGTAATAATTTTTGAAAATATTTATTCACAAAAAAATTTACTAATGAAATAAATAAATCGAAATGCATTCTGGTGCGTGTAATTTAATCTGAAACATACTTTCTGTAAATAAGCCATTTATACTAAATGATATATTTCATGCCAAATGAATAATTAGAATATTTGACTGATTTCATGAAAAGTTGAAATGCACTATAATAGTAAAATACCTTAAAAAATCAGGTAAGTGCTCGATTCTACTTTCTGTTATTGCCCATTTAATAATCGATATTTTCTGCACGTGTCTAAGTGTATGAGTTTATGTTAGAAGCATTAAATGAATGAGGAATAAAAACCGCTCATAGGAATCTTTAAGACGGGCATTGAGTAAGACGTCTATCAAAGTAACGAACCCACGAGCGCATCTTAAGTTATTGTAAAACTGTAAACGCTACAGATTATGGCGGAATTAGCATTTATTAAGCTGCTGCATATTGAACCGAAGTCGAATCCATGTGTTTTGCTTAAACGATCGTTTATTGAAAACATTGAATTACGTAGTAAATATCAGAGATAAGTTGTCGAATTGTAGATATATCAAACTTAATGCTGTTAAAGAAAAATACCTTTCAATAACGCTGAAACACAGTATACTGCATGTATGCGAAAGTAATTATTACAAATGTATTTCAATTTGACTAAGGAATAATTAGTTTAAAATAATCAACGAAACAGAGTGTTCATGAATCAAAATCGGTTAATCTGTCATTTTGTTAATCGGGAATGTAAAAAAAAATATAATTTGCATAGCCTATAAAAATATTTTGACATTTAGAAAAGTGTGATCAATTTGAAAAAAGTTCAGTATCTTAACATACTAGCAGCGATGTATATCATATTAACCGTTGCCCCAAAGGATTCATCCTATAAAAAGTATGTTCGTGTACCTGTGGAGCAGTGGTCATAGAGCTAAGTGTGCGTGTGAAAATTAATCTGCCTACACATATGGATACTTATGCTAAACCAAATATCGAGTAGGACAAAACACAAAATTCGATAAAAATAAACGTATTTAAGAGATTGTTTCATATAACATGAATAAATAATTGAGCTAAATCGAGGCCGAAGCAGATTTCTATATGTAGTTTTATAATAAAAAAGCTTTATCGGTAAAGAAAATAGGCGCGCATCATACGTTATTCTTTTAGAAGACTATGGTTAAAAAGCTCTATAGAAACGACTATGCGCCTCTTGTGAGTGCCATCTTTATTTAATTCTATTTTAGTTTGTTTTTATGCTATGTGTATTAATATAATTCTATAATCACTTGGAAGTTACAATATAACATACAATTTAAATAGTAATGAAATTGTATATATTTTAGGTCATTACGTAAATATTAATTACTTCAAATAAACATATGATAAAGTTGATAGAATTCTTAAAGTTACAACTCAGCAGAGAGATCGAAATATCAATTAATATATATATATATATATATATACATACATATATATATATATATATATATATATATACATATATATATATATATATATATATATATATATATATATATATATATATATATATATATATATATATAGCCCCATAATTGCCCTAAATACAGTCTGTTACAATATTCTAGAGTAAATCTTTAAGGAATGCATCCACAGGAGACAATCACTACTCATAAAATGGATTTACTGATACACATCAAAGACTAGCTACACCCCGTCTGCCAAATACATACCCCCATAATTGCCCCATTACATACCGACTTCCACCCCCGAAAATTTTCCCAACTATCACCCCTCATGAACATCAATATAATTAAACAATACGAACGAATAACTTAATAACCCATATCCACACTATTTTTCAAGAGCAATAATAATAACTTTCTCCAAAATATTTCTCCAGTCATTAAGAGGGTACCACCCCCATTTCTACAACCTTATTATTACTCTAATAAGTCCCCGCTACTCATACGTCATAATTCTAATCTCCCATATCCCTCAAATAGAACCAATTTTGCCGACTCAATCCTAACTCTTATCTATAAACCAGTTTTAATCAACATACCAATTACATCACCTCAATGAGTATTCACTATACATTAGTTAATAATGTTAACTCCCGAATACAAATCATTCGAAATCCCTGCTGGGTTACTGCCTTTAGACTGCCCGGATGATATCTATATTTAACTTCCTTTGGGACTGATTCAAAGTCCTTTAATGCAGGATGTAAACTTGAATTTAATTTATGTAGTTCTGTTTAACCTTTTTAATCCTTAAACCCATTTTCTCTCCCCAATTCCTTTAGAAGACACTTCATTAAACCCCAAAACAGTAACGGCCAAATATACGATACCCATAATATTGGCTCACAAATCTTATATAGAATTCTTTTTTCATTTTTTATATCTTTTTAAATTCATCAGTTTTAATCTGAACTGTTACTTTTCATCCTCCCTCTATTTCACACCTTATTACACTTTCCTTACACTAAATTCAAACAAACATACATACCACTCTAAGCAAATAACTTGCCCAAACGAGAGTGATACGTGACTTCACATTTCCGAAACAGAATACAACAGAAACTGAAGGGAGCCGGATGGCTAAGTTCTTCCTGTGCTGGAAACCGACGGTACGAATGTTGTACTAATTTTCCCGTACCAAAATAAATAAATATTACGCTCTCAATTTTTGATTTTTCACTTTAATTCTCAATAAATCGAGCACTCTGCTAGGACATTTTCTGCTAATATAACAAAGAATTTATATATATATATATATATATATATATATATATATATATATATATATATATATAAAGCTCCCTCCCTGGGTAGAGCTTATTTGTAAGGATATCGCCAACTGCCATTAGCTTTAAGGCATAGCTCATTAGGTAAAACTAATTCGAGCTCCCGGCACTTGCAATGTTTACATTGAGATATTTCTTACATTCAGTCAGTGTCGTATAATAGCGCAGGGGTTACCAGCGCCGACTGTCCGCTCGACAGTTGAGTTTAAATCTCGGCTTGAAGCACTAACTGGTCTAGCCGCACTGATGAGCTGTGAAACAGCGAAACAGTCTGTATGTGGATGACTATATATATATATATATATATATATCTTCTTCTTCTCTTTCTCTATCCCTCCACTTCATTCTCTCCAAATATGATCTGAGGTTAAGATCGGATTCTAACTCTCCCTGATGAGATCTCAGTTTATAGTAACTGTTGATCGATAACATCGACATGCCAGTGTCGCAGATTTTGTAGATGTCTGTGTAAATAAAATTATCATATATATATATATATATATGTATATATATATATATATATATATATATATATATATATATACACTACTTTTCAACCAGCGTCACAGACTCATCCCCGAAACTACTCTATAGAGATGGTAGCAAAAAAAATGTTTCCTCTAATATTTTCATATAAACACGCCCCTTTTCATCACTGGGATGTAATAAACAACGGATACATTTTTTTAGTTCACCCTAAACAAGGCAGGCCGCCACGGTAGACTTAAGAGGCTACTGAGAAATAGAGTGTGGGTTGTGGGGGTCATATTAAGTTGGGAGATGTGCAGCGAGGTGTCTGTTTAAATTAGTTTTACATATCTGCATGTAAGTACAGTCAAGGACACAGTGAGCAGGGAGATTGTTCCAGAGGCTGGCAGCACGAGGAAATAAGCTATTGGAGTAGGCGGCTCGTCGGTATATGGATACCTCCAAAGTAAATGTATGGGGTTTGGGTGACTGTTAGGTTAATCAAGTGAATTTACGTCGAAACGGCACTAGTGCAAAAGTTTATCAGAGCATAATCCATTAAATTACTTGTAAAACAGACACAAGGGTGCAACACTGCGGCGATGAGAAAAGGGTCGGATATTGCTGTATAGTG
Organism: Sepiola atlantica; assembly: GCA_963556195.1. Taxonomy (NCBI): domain Eukaryota; kingdom Metazoa; phylum Mollusca; class Cephalopoda; order Sepiida; family Sepiolidae; genus Sepiola; species Sepiola atlantica. The sequence goes on from OY744522.1 coordinate 121,296,089, forward strand.
AGAGACCTATTAAATTGCCGACTTATTTTTGGACCTTGTCTAAAAGGGAGAGATTAGTGGATCATGCACCAGTCTAGATGTGGCAACAAGACTTGCGAGCGTGGCTTTGTACATATATAGGATAACGTCAGGTGTGAGAAGTTTCTTAGCACGGTAGACAGAGTTCACCTTCTTTGCAACAGTCTTGCCAACGTATCTAATGTATTTATTCCAATCAATGTTACTTGTGAATGATAGGCCGATGAGTTTGAATGTTGAATGTTGAATGTTGAACTCTCATGTAGGCTCTTATTTGCCATGACAATCGGTGGTTGAAGAGGTTTCTTGTAGTTATTCAAGGAAAGGAGTTTTGTATTTGCGGCATTAAATGTTACCAATCATTTATGCCCCAATCCACTACAGCCTGGAGGTATTTTACTAAGGATTCAACCATTATACTCGGGAAAGGGTGCGTCCGTTTTGCCACACTTGACAAGAGTAGAGCGTGGTGTCGTCAGCAAATATACTTATCTCAGTCTCAAAGACATCACGGAGGTCGTTTATAAAAATTAGTAACAGGAGAGATCCGAGGATAGATCTCTGGAGTACACCAGCATTTATGTCATGTTGCTTAGATTAATGGCCATCGAGGACAACCTGGCTCTTATTTATTGGTTATGAAAAGTCTAATTATATTAAATGTTTGTCCAGTAATAACATATGAGTGAATTTGGGAGAACGCTTTCATTCTAGACCTTGTCAAAGTCTTTGGATAGATCAAGCGCTACTGCCCTAGCTTCACCTGCCGGGCCTAGTCTATGATATATGCGTTTAGAGATGACTGTAAGGATATCCGAAGTAGATCGTGCTTGTCTGAATCCGTACTGCTGATCAGAAAGAAGTTTAGCATTAACTAGGTGCCGGACTATCGCAAGATTTATTAAGGATTCAAAATTGTTGCAAAGATCGGGAGTAGACTGATTATGGGGTGGTTTTGAGGATCAGTTTTATCTCCAGAATGCTTGATGACTCGTAACCCAGAGGTAATTTCCTAGCTATCATGGAAAAAATGTTCAGCACGGCATTTGTTGTAGAGTTTGGAGAGGGAAGGGGCAGGTCAGCAGATCATTTCTTTATTATTACTGGTATAAGATCAGGCCTACAAGCTTTGGAGGTGTCAAGGTTTGTTATGATGCCCCTGGCATGAGATTGGGGTATGACCAAGTTTTCAAGTGTGGCTTTATTCCGCAATGATAATTTAGGGAGGGGTGGTTTATTGCGTCTAAAGTGGTGAGTAAGGCGAAACGCTGGGCAAGTAGTTCAGCCTTTCAACTTAAAGTGAACAATACGTTACTTTTTCTTATTCTTTTCTCGGTCAGTGAATTAGAAATCTTTTTTTTTTAAATGACTTTCCGGCTATTAACATATTTGTCAATTTTAGAAGAAATCATTCTAGACTGTGGCAAATTTTTCTCATGAGATGGATGTCAACACATTAAATATAACAATTGTATAACTCTCCATTCATGAAAAGGCAACGAAATAGCAACAACATCGTCAATAGTAAAAGTTTAGTTTACATTCGATAAAACGAAAAAAAAATAACTACATCAAATTCTTCAAATCAATCGCCATATTGATAAATCAAAGCTAGAGTTAGACGAAATGTCGATTTTCAATGTTGGTAAATTCAATCTCACACAGAAATGAGCACTCCGGATTGTGATAACAATTTACACAATCCAGAAGTATTTTTCCGTCACTGACTTTAAAAAGTCTCACGCATACCCTTGGATTATATTTTTTTTTTTGGGGGGGGGGGCGGGTGGAGAGGAGAGTCAGTGATTTTTTTCCTATAAACCGTAACTTATAATCGTAGACGAAGGGCAGTCATACGAAACATATAGGCATCTATTTTGTGTGATTAAAAACATTGAAAACTCCTACTTTAATTATCTAAATTACAGGATTGTTTTCAACTTTTTTACCAATAAATATTTTAATACTTATATTTTTAAATTAAATGTATATCTATCTACGGTAAACGGGTCCTTATAGTTACAAATATATTGTTGTTATTCACGAAAACTTCAACGTCTACAAAACATTTATTTGTACAAATATATCAGAAATACTGATATAAATATCATATCCAGTGCAAAATAACAACAGAAAAGGCCTTATCACTTCGTTGCATTGTAGGTAAACAATAGAATTGTAAAATAGTTACAAAACACATGAAACAGTAATAGCAATCAACATCCAGAAACATATTATAGTTCACTTGAAAAATACATTTATAAGCTCTGCTTAAAAATAACTGTCACTTTCTTTCTTTTTTGACACTTGATTCGTGCATGTACACCTCCCTCCTCCTACTTTCTATTTCCTATCTCTTCTCTCTCGATCTGAATCAACAAACGTTTTCCTTTCTTCTCCTTCTTTTCCTTCATGTGTCTACCTTCCTATCACTTATCCCTTCATTATATACCTTTCTTTCCACATTATTTTTATATATTTATTTATTTATTTATTTATCCAGTTTGTTTCAGATTTTAGATTTTAGACTTATTAGATGTTTGTTTTTGTTTTTAGATTTTTAAAGATTTTTTTAAAGATTTTTTTTTAGATTTTTTATTTTTAATTTTTAACGGCCGCAATTTTTGAAATGTTACATTTATTTTCTTCTTCTTCTCTTTCTTTATCCCTCCATTTAATTCTCTCAAAATATGATCTGAGGTTAAGATCGGATTCTAACTCTGCCTGATGAGATCTCAGGTTATAATAACTGTTGATCGATAACATCGACATGCCAGTGTCGCAGATTTTGTACATGTCTGTGTAAATTAAATTATCATATATATATATATATATATATATATATATATATATATATAGTACATGTATTGTATTAGTTTCTGTAAATGTAAATCCGTAGAAACTCAAGTGTTTATAAAAAGTGCTCAATAACAAGTAGAGCTGTTTATAAGTATACATTTTTATTTATACAAACATTATTGGTTACATATGTGCATACATTTTTATTTATACAAACATTATTGGTTACATATGTGCATACATGTTTCGGTTGCACTTTCCCAGAAAGTCAACCTCATCAGACCAAGAATTTCAGAGAACTGGTTCTCTGAAATTCTTGGTCTGATGAGGTTGACTTTCTGGGAAAGTGCAACCGAAACATGTATGCACATATGTAACCAATAATGTTTGTATAAATAAAAAATGATACTTATATATATATATATATATATATATATATATATATATATATATATATATATATATATATCCTGCACTAATGAGGGTAGACAACATGCACAACGTCGTATGTAAGTTTAAATCACCCTAATACTTAATAAAGAATATTTATAGTAACATCCCTTTAAGATGTAATAGTCTTACAAGTAGATTCTTATTTGAAATTACTAGATTGTTGACATCCTGCAATAAAGCAAAGTTCCGCTCGAGCGTAGAACACTATCGACATCATGACGTTTGCCCTTGGTCTCCTGCGTAAGTGCATCTTAATTTCAATTATAATCTATGATGATTGCTCGCGGCCGAGGCGGTCTGAGCGTCGGGGTCGTAATTCTAGGCTGAATCTACGAACGTCGTTCGAGCCCATACAAACGCCTGCAACCACTACTCCTGCACTGATTACCGTAGAAGCTTGAAAAGCTGTCTGTATGTATGAACCACTTTAATGTTTATATATATATATATATATATATAAGGAGAGAGAGAGAGAAAGAGAAAGAGAGAGACATATAGAGAGAGTGAGTGAGAGAGAAACATGCAGACTGACGGAAAGGCAGAGACATATATATATATATATATATATAAATATATATATATTATATATATCTATATATATATATATATATATATACATATATATTATATATATCTATATATATATATATATATCTGCAGCAACAAATATAACGGTCTGTTTCCGATAGTGGACATTTTATTTACATATTACTGTCTTATATATATTTAGAGTAGAGGGTAATGCACCATCAGTGCAGTTCCAACGAGATAAAAATTAACTCTACAACATAGTCACACAGAACCACCCTTTTGAGATATACTAGTTCGAACCATTAGCAATAATATTATCACAGACATCTACCACAAACCCACAGACACCCGACAATATTTCTATTTTAAGAGCCATCACACCAAAAGCTTCCTAAAATCTATACCCTATTTCTTAGCACGTAGAATATGTACTGGAGTCAGTGACAATAATCTCCGGATTGTCCGACTGGAAAAACTCAGGAATACCTTTACAATAATAGGATACCACTTACAAGTAATACACAAAGGTATAGACCTAGCAGAAAAAATACTATTAGAACAAGTACGAACCCCTAAATATCGAAACAAAGAAGATATATTAGCATACGTCTCTACACACAACATAAACACTCCAGAACTGTTCACAGAAAAAAAACAAGACACCTACCCATACTCAACCAAAACAACAAACCAAGAAACTAATTAAAAACAGCGAAAATAATAAAAAGCAAAGCCCAACCAAAAAAACTGAAACAAATTTTAACCTTATCCAAACCTAACCAACACATAACACAAGGGTTAACAACATCAACAAGGAAATGTGTGTGGTTTGTGACGGAATAATAGAAGAGAACACATACACATTAACATTACAAAAAATATTCAAACAGCACTTCCAAAAATTCCTTCTATGCCCTAGAGTACATAACATGCAACGCATCCTATATAGGAGGCACTAAACCACTTAATAATAGTCTTGTTTTACATAAAAGCAACATAAAAATCAATGAAAATAGAAGGTTGTTCGTCTCTCAACATGTGCACATTTGTAACAGTGGTAAATTAAAAAATAATTCCCATTTTCTAAACCTAAAATTACTAATATCTTCTAACACAAGAAAACACGTTATATCTAAATTCAACCCAGCATTAAACAAATCATAAAACAAATCAGACAACATGCTGACGACCCGCATCTACATACATATAAGAATGAAAGCACATACATGTATAGACGGAAACCCATATACATACACACGCATCTGCATGTGCGCATCCACATAGATAGCACGGATAGGTGGCACGCGTGTGTGTGTACATACATATATGGTGAAAATGATGTGGACGTGTGTGTATGTCTATGAATATTTCTATCTATTAAATATTTATCTATTTATCCATTTATCTATCCGTCTATCTATGTGCCTATCTATCCATCTATGTATCCATCTATCAATTCATCAATCTATCTATAAATTTGTCTTTCCATCCATCTACCTATCAACTCACCTACTTATCTATCTATTAATTTATCTATCTATCTACTTATCGGTCTATCTATCCACTCGTATACCTATCTATCTATATACTTATGTGTCTATTTATCGGTCCATACACCTATCAATTCTATTCTATCCATCTCTATCTATCTATCTATCTATCTATCTATCTATCTATCTATCTATGTATCCATATATCTACCCATTTGTATATATTTCTACCTATCTATCTATCTATCTATCATGCTATCTATCTATCGATCTATATACTTATCGATCTATCTTGTTATTCTTTTACCTATATGTATATCTATCTATCTAGGTATGTATCTACTTATCTGTCTATCCATTGATCCATACCCCTACCAATCATATTCTATCTATCTATCTATCTATCTATCTATCTATCTATCTATCTATCTATCTATCTATCTATCCATCTATCTATCAATCTATCTATCTATCTATCTATCTATCTATCTATCTATCTATCTATCTATCTATCTATCTATCCACGTACTTATCTATCTATCCGTCTATTTGTGTACAATTGAATTCTACATATATACAGAACTGTTCTTCTTGAACTTAATTTCCGCTCTCTGTTTCTCTGTCTCTGTCTGTCTCTCTCTCTCTCTCTCTCTCTCTATATATATATATATATATGTATATATATATGTGTGTGTGTATATGCATATATATATATGTGTATATGTGTATATGTATGCTTGTGTGAGTGTGTGCGTTTATGTGTGGGTATGTATGTGTGGATGCGTATGCGTGCGCGCGTTCATCAGACCACAGCTAGCGACACACACACGCACACACACACTCCGACAGACAGAATGCCAATAAAATCATAAAAGTTGACGACCAACTTTAAGCATTCTGAACCAAGTTTACTCAATCGCCGCACACGAAGATGACCGGAAAAATAAAAGTCAAAATCGCACATACTTTAAAAAAATAACTTTGACCCACAGAAGCAAAAACTATGAAAACACATACACCCACAAACGCACACACACACACATACACACATACACGCTTGCATATTCGCAGAAACATCAAACTGTTAAAAACACACCATTTTTTCAAATGAAATATATATCTGAAGAGAGCAAGCACGAAAGCTCGAAACACGTTATAAAATCATAAAAATTATAACATGATAAAATGATAAAATAACATACAATGGTTGAAAAAAGTTGTTTTACAAATGTTGGTAGCCTCACTTTTTTAAATATATACACACACACACATATATATATATATATATATATATATATATATATATATATATATATATATATGAGCTTTACTGTCCTAGTTGGAGCATCGATATATACACACATATATATATATATATATATATATATATATATATAGATATATATATATATAGATATATATATATATAGATATATATATACATATATATATATATATACATATATATATATATATATATATATATATATATATATATATATATATATATATAGGCATTATATATACGCATTCTTCCTCTTTCTTTAACTTTAAAATCATAAAGATGCTAAAAACTGAACTTTTCCAAATTTATACTTACTGTGCGCGATTTATATTCAAATTAAAAAAGACATTTACACCGTTAGTCCACATAATATCGGACGTAACTTCTAAAATACCAGGAAGGTATTTGTCTAAAGCTCTGTCGAGGCTTGTTATAACAAGCGAAATATTATATAAAAAGTCCAGATGAAAATAAATGTTTTGTTTTTTATTTTGATTTTAATCAAAATATCTGCATCCGACACATGGTTTTTGAAGGCATTTTGCCTCTTTCTTTAAGTTTTTATACATATATATATATATATATATATATATATATACATATATATATATATATATATATACATATATATATATATATATATATATTCTACTTTCTCGTGCCCCTTATTTTATTTTATTTTCTCTGGTTTCAACACCATAAAAAAGTATATTTATATACTATTTTTCTTACATTACTAGGTAAAAAAATGTGAACATTTTTGTTTAGATTTCTTCGAACAATCCCAAAGGAAATACATATTTGCCTTTTTATTGTATAAGTAGTATGTTAGTTATCATGAGTTTGATAGCATCACCAAGAAACAATAGTAGTTTTCATCAACAACGATGCTATTTACCTTAAACTCAAAATCCTAGAGTCTTTCAATATGAGTATGACTGCTTTTGATTTACCTGTATTGGTTAATTTAATAGGAATCAAGTAACTTTAGTAATTACATACTTTCTATGAGATAATATAGGACTATATCGGAAGGACATACGTATAATTGTGGAGTGTTCGACAAGAATGCATGTTATAACATTCCTTCGAACATTACTTAACAAAATATATATAAGTAAATCTACGAGAAGTCGAACAGAACACATAATCAATGTATTACATCATTATATTAACATTTTATCAGAATTATTATGTAACGTATATAAGGTCAATTTTAAATACAAGATACATTCAGCACAGTGTAACTATCCACCATCGAATATCAAAGTATCCCATATTCAACGTAAAAATCTTGAAAGAATTATAAAAAGACGCTTAAAATCTACATACATATATGTCACTATACTCCACCTGACTTAATGAAAGTTATTTAAAAGAAATAAGTCTCAGACAACAGCATGCCTTTGGGATTGTTGTATTTATCTTATTTTCCCCATTGTCAAAAGTCGTTATGAAGTTTGGAAAACTGATAAAATATCAAATTAGACAAATCTATAGACACGAGTACAGAGTTTATTGATGCAATTATGATGACTATCCGTCCATGATTATTGAATTACCACCGGAACTCAGGAAAAGCTTCATTTATCAAGAAGAAGCAGATTTATCACTTTGCATTGTTATATATTGGCAACTTTTTGTGTGCTATCATTTCTCTACATAGATTAAGCTAGTTTCCTATAGTAAACATTTTATGTAGACGTTATTGTTATATACATATAAGTATATACATGAATATATATATATATATATGACATTAGCATTATATATATATATATAAATATATATATATATATATATATATATATATATATATATATATAATGCTAATGTTATATAAACTTAAGCTCGTTTCCGATAGTAAACATTTTATGTAGACGTTATCGTTATATACATATAATTATATACATGAATATATATATGACATTAGCAGTATATATATATATATATATATATATATATATATATATATATATATATAATGCTAATGTTATATAAACTTTAACTAATGAAGTGAGAAAATGACAATACGTTCATCAAAATACAGTTATCTCTGGTATACAATTGCTTCTTCCCTGACATTCAAAATTATGATGTATATATATATATATATATATATATATATATATATATATATATATATATTAGTTGCATGTTTATATATTAGCGAATGGTATACACAATATTTTAACATACACATTTATAAATACTGCGAATGGCATTTATTATTATTCTGATATTTCTTCTGTTTTCGACAGAGTATAAACTTTGTTACGGATATTCCTATTATTATTTTCAGGTAAATCCGTAGATTGCACAAATAATGCTCTGCTATAATAGTTTGTCTACGACAACTCAGCTCCATGAAGTGTGCACTTTAGAGTAGCTGCATACCCCGCTTAATTCTAATAATGTATTTGCTTGCTATAAGTGTTCGTCTACTACGACTATGCTCTATTAAGTGAGCATGTTAAAGTAGCTACTAACGCCGCTTAATGCAAATGATGTCTTTTCCTGCTATAAGTATTTTTCGACCACGACTCAGCTCTATTCAGTGAGCACTGTTTGAGCAGCAACCAACCCTAGTAAATGCAAATAATCTCTTTGCCTGCTATAAGGATTCATCTACTACGACTCAGCTCTATTCAGTGAGAACTGTTGGAGTATCTTCCAAAACTTGTTAAATGCAACTAAAGTATGTGCTTTCTATAAAGATTTAGCTACTACAACTCAGCTCTATTCAGTGAACACTGTTTGATTAGCTACCGGCCATTGTTAATTCACATGGTGTATTTGCATGCTACAAAGGTTTGTCTACTACTACTTAGAATAGTTCAGTGAGCAATGTGGCAGTAGGTATACACCCCGCTTAAATCAAATAATGTATTTGCGTACTATAAGGATTTGTTTACCACTACTCAACCTTATTAAGCGAGCACGTTTGAAGTAGCTACTAACTCTTCTTAATGCAAATAATCCAAACAATACCATTTGCCTGCCACGATGATTTAGCTACTATGACTCGGCTCTATACAATGAGCACTGTTGGAGTTACTTCCAACCCCTCTTAATGCAAATAATCTATTTGCATGCTATACTGATTCGTCTACTGTCACTCAGCTCTATTCAGTGAGAACTGTGTGAGTTCGCTACCAATCCATCTTAAGGCTAATAAGTATTTGTCGACTACGACTAAGCTTCATACAGTGAGAAATTGTTGAGTAACCCATCTTAATGCAAATAAGTTATTTGTCTTTATATAAGTATTTTGACAACGACTCAGCCTTATTCGGTCGGCACTGTTGGAGTAGCTACCAATCCACCTTAATGCATATAAGTTATTTGCTTTAGATAAGTATTTGGCGACTACGACTCAGCTCTATTCAGTGATCACTTTCGGTGTAGCTATCAACCCATCTTAATGCAAATAAGTCATTAGCTTCTATAAGTATTTGTCGACTATGACTCAGCTCTATTCAGTGATTACTTTCGGAGTAGCTATCAACCCATCTTAATGTAAATAAGTCATTAGCTTCTATAAGTATTTGTCGACTACGACTCAGCTCTATTAAGTAAGCACTGTTGGAGTTGCTATCAAATCATTTTTAATGCAAATAATGTATTTACCTTCGACAGAAATGTGACAACTACGACTCAGCTCCATTCAGTTAACACCGTTGTAGCACCTACATACCCCTCTAAATGCAAATAATTGGTTTGCCGGATATTAGGATGTGCCTATTACGACTCAACTCTATTCCTGTTTATGCAAACAATGTATTTACCTGCTATAAGGAGTCGTCTACTACGACTCAGCTCTATTCAGTGAGAACTGTTTGGGTAGCTAGTAACCCTTCGTAATGCAAAGTATGTATTTGCCTTCTATAAAGATGACTATATTACGAATCAGCACTATTGGAGCAGCTGCAACCCGCTGTTAATGCACACAATGTATTTGAGTGCAAGAAAGATTCGTCTACTACGACTCACCTTTACTCAGTTAGAAGTGTTAAAGTAGCTACCTATCATTCTTAATTCAAATAAGTTATTTGCCTGCTATAAGGATTTGTCTACTGCGACTCAGCTCTATGCAGTGAGCATTGTTAGAGTAGCTACACACCTCGTGTTATGCAAATAATCTCTTTGCATGCTATAATTATTTGTCTATTGCTATTTAGCTATATAGAGTGAGCACTGTTGGCGTAGTTACCAACCCCGCTTAATTTAAATCATGTATTTGCTTTCTATTAGGATGTGCTTACAACGACTCCGCTATATTCAGTGAGCACTGTTGGAGTAGCTACCGACCATCTTAATTCAAATAAAGTATTTACATGCTATAAGGATGTGCCTACTACTACTTAGCTAGATTCAGTGAACGCTGTAGCAGTAACTACCCACCATGCTTAAATAATATAATTAATTGGCCTACTATAAGCATTTGTCTACTACGACTCAGCTTTATTTAGTGAGTACTGTTGGAGTAGCTACATCCCCATCTTAATACAGATCATGTATTTGCCTGCTATAAGTATGTGTCGACTACGACTCAGCTTTATTAAGTGAGCACTGTTGGAGTAGGTACCAATATCGCTTAATGCAAATAATGCCTTTCCCTGCTATAAGTATTTTTCGACCACGACTCAGCTTAATACAGTGAGAACTGTTTGAGCAGCTACCAACCTCAGTTTATGCACCCAATATTTATGCCTGCTATAAGGATGTATCTACTACGACTCAGCTCTATTCAGTGAGAGCTGTTGTATTATTTAGCAAACCTTTCTTAATACAAATAATGTTTGTGCCTGCCATAAAGATGTGTCTACTACGACTCAGCTCTATGTAGTGAGAACCGTTGGAGTAGCTGAATGAAAATACAAAAACGAGAAAAACCTAGTTATTTAAAATAACTTTAAATATCGAGAAATAAAGATATCAACAGATACTTTTGAAAAGTAACCTATGATTGAGAATATAGCTAAAAACGGATACGTCGATAAACAAATACTAAGAATAATACTTTTTTTTATAAGTGATTTTTATGATATTTTCCGGTTCATTTTCGTAATACAAAACATTATTGTGAGAGCCTACAAAAGCGATCGACATTTGCTTTTATTAATTTCTTCCATTAATTCCTTGTTCAGCTTAAACAAATACGGCAGATAAATCAATATCCAATTCAGATGATATCGATCAGCAAGACAAAGCCTCAAATCGAGTCTCGTGATCGAGCATCTCATACCTCTATGAGATTCGAAGCAAAATGGCGCGTTCATCGAACTTTTTTCTTCATATGGTTCAGATGGATAGGCTTTTAATTGAGGTGTGAGTTTAACATCGATTATTTTGTGGTCTGTAATTTGCGAAGAACGCATCTTTCATTTTCACCATTAGATTTGTGAGATTTACTATCCTTGACCGCATAAATCGATGTGCCTCCCTCGCATAGTGGTTCTGCTCTCGCAGGGACAGGATTAAATTTTGTACGAGTTTTATGTTTATTTTTTTTTTAATTCATTGCTTTACTTTGTTTATTGCTAGCCTCGGTAAATACGGAAAAAGTTTCTGTTCAAAAAAGTGTTGCAAAAGTTTCGATAAACAGGCGTTTATGGGTCCTGTTTGTAAGGATTTGAGACCGATGCTACAGTTATTGTTCTGACCTTGTAAAAAGATTAGTATATATACATATATATATATATATATATATATATATATATATATATATATATATTGATGTATCACACACACATGTATATATATATATAATATGCATATATATATGTACATATATATGTACATATATATATTTAAATATATATATATATATATATATATGTATATATATATATATAGAGAGAGAGATATGTAAAAATAAAAATGGAATAAAGGATAAGCTAATCAACAACTAGCAAATATACACTCAAAAACACATATTGAACAGTTCTACTGAAATATTTCGATTGTTAAAATACAATCATCATCAATCGGTAGCAGACCTTTTATTAAAAACAGAAAAGTTTTCAAATTTATACAAAGAACTCTATTTGGAAAAAAATAGTCACGTGTAATGAACAGTAGAAAGGGGGATAGAGAGAAATGTTAATAAAGAAAAAGAAAAAGAAGAAACTGAAGAAGAAAAAAGGAAAACAACGGAGAGTTAGCTTATAAACGCCTATTAGAAACGCTGTAAGTTAATACAGTCGGGAAGAAAAGTTAGTAGTAATTTAAACTAAATGACAACAGGAAATTACACAAAAAAGGAAGAGGAGGAGGAGGAGGGGGAAAAAAGACTAAAAGTTGTAGAAGTTATCCATTATCATATTGATTTAGGTTCATTACGATTAGAATCGATCTGGCAGAAGATGTAGCAATATTATAGAATCCCGGTCTAGATATATATATATATATATATATATATATATATATATATATATATATATAGTGTGTAGATTTCAATTTTGTGTAGAGAATTTGAATAACAGAGCTCAATGTAATTTGAACAGAGCAAAACAGAATTATAAAAAGAAAAACTATACACACATTAAGGACAACCTTAATGTGTGTATAGTTTTTCTTTTTATAATTCTCTCTCTCTCTCTCTCTATATATATATATATATATATATGCAACTTAAATTCCGATATAATTTTATTTCTAGCTACCATATCGCAGAATTGTTCTTGGGTGTATTGTTTAGATAGTATTATTATTATTATTATTATTATTATTATTATTATTATTATTATTATTATTATTATTATTACTACTACTATTGTTATAAAGAATTTTATTTGATATGCAAATTACCATATCACACGGTAGTCTTAAGTGTAGTATATTATTATTATTATTATTATTATTATTATTATTATTATTATTATTTGATTAATGTTATTTATTTATGTATATATAAGTAACATTTTCAGCTGAATTATTTCTAAACTTGATTGGGGAAATGGTAGTTTGATCTGTACCATTGAAGAGCCATGCATATAACTGTCCTGTTTTAATCTCCGAAACAGTTACATGGTAAACAGCTGATGAACCCCGTGTTAATATTAGATGCTTACGTTAAGGTATTCTGTTTTTGTTCCACTGTTAGATACTTAATCCCCCTTTATATTTTATTTACTTACTATTATATATTTTATTTATTTATGAATTTTCCCACGAATGTTAAGTCTGCACTATTTTGGATTTAGTTAGTTTCTCTGGGAATTTAAACTGCATTTTCCTTTTCTTTTGTCTTTTTGTTTAAAATAACTCAAAGCTTCTTTAGACTATATATATATATATATATATATATATATATATATATATATATATATATATAAATATTTTGAAAATGTCTCAACCAAGAGGAAAAAAGAAAAAAAAAAGAAAAAGAATAAATATTTTTCTGAAGATGGTAGATTTACCGAAAGTACTCAAGTTCATAAAAAAAAGGTTTTTAAGATGAATAAATAATTTATTTTTAAAAATAAATAATCTGCGTTGTACAAGGTTTTCTAAATATTTTATAAAAAAAAATATCTTCGTTATTATATATATAAATATATATATATATATTAAATTATATGTTAGTTAAACAATGTTCAATACATACATAGAGCTTATCAGGTATATCCCAATATACTTATAGCCAGTAAGCTACACAGTAACGAAAGTTAATTAATGATCCAAATAAAATACACACATGTTTGGTCATACTATTGTTTATGTATATGTTTTTTATTCATATACTTATTCTTGTATTTCGTATAGATAACAATATTTTAAAACAAATTCTGAATAATTATTGGATTATTATATTTGGAGCTATCAAATTTATACATTATTGCGCTATTAACCCAACTTTTGTATCAGTTCAAATAAAAGCTAGTGTCTGCTACTAAACCCGTAGCTAGTTTCATTCTATATGTGTGTGTGTGTATATATATAATTGGTATTATTATTAGTATTATTATAAGTTAAAATAATATGTATATATATATATATATATATATATATATATATATATATTTATATCATTAGCATTTTTATTACTATTATTATTATTTCCAGAAATGAATAACAAAATTAACATCATTTCGGATAACTGTCCTTCGACACTCTTAAAGAAGATAACTTGAGCAAACATTCCGGTATAATCTGCTAAATAGCGGATGTGCAGTAACTCTTTGTAGTATGAAGCGAAACACCTCGCTACGAGAAGGCGGAGGCTAACCTTGGAGAATAAAGTCACTCATAAACAAACAGAGTAAGAGGAGAGCGAGTGAGGGAGAGAGAGAGAGAAATAGAGAGAGGGGCAGATAAAATACCCTACTTTGCCTCTTTTATCTGGATTGTCAGAAATCTGTTTTCCAACATAGTGCCTGTGTTGTGACATTGGTTCTGTTATATCAATACTTAAGTCTGATAAATAAATGTTAGATATAAGGTAGTTACGTAACCAACGTGACGTAGGCATGAATATGAAAAAAAATTCGGAAAGAACTACAACAACGTTTGACTGTCAGAAAAGGAAATCCAAACACGAGCCTCTTTTATGTTAGCTTAACACGTGTCATGTTGATCATTTATACAAAGATAATGTAAAGAAAACTAATCCAAACACAGCAGGTGCTTTTTCATTAGCCTGTCAGAGGCAGCTGGAGGGTAATACCCAACATTTCCTGACAAGTATGCACATGGATAGAAAGTTAAACGTGTTCACAGATCGCAACGCAATTACTATTATTATTATTTGTACTCACTTAAAGTTCTCACACAGATCATCGTCAGTGATTGCTCACCGATAACAACCAGTAGTATTTCCTGGAGTCTGAGTGACAACAAGCCTCCCCAAATTTCCAATATTCTTCACCTATTTTCAATAACGATGCCGTATCGCAACAGCCGCTTACAGTTGAGTTTTCGCTGGTAACGACAATTGGTCTTCTCTGGGATTTGCCTGACAATAAGCCTCCCCTAGGTCCCAGCATTTTCAGCACTTTTCCAGTGGAGGTTTTTTTTGTGTGCTGTCGCTCCTCAGTTTTCTCATTCTCCTAGACCCTCTACAAATACTTTGTCTGGTATCAGCCTAGGTCGGCACAATTTAAAAATCAAAAAATTAAAAATTAATTTAAAAAAATGTTACATTTCATTTTTTTTAATTGTTAATTTTTTAAATTTTTTATAGTAGGGTGGGGAGATAGGAGGGAGCGCTTATGGTGTTTCTTGTAATTTCTGTTCCTTGGATCATTTTTGTGTTCTTATAGGTGAGGCCGGTGTAATTTAGGGCGGGGGGCAGATTATGAAGTGATATTTCTTTCGGTTTCTGTTCCTCGGTTTGTGTTGTGGTGTTCTTCATGTGGTTTTGTTTTCTCCCTGTTGTAAATTGCTTGTGACTAGTTACTCTTTGTAGCGTATGTGCGTTAATTTCCGCATTCGAGGATTTTCCTGAAGATTGTAGCTGTTTTTATCATTTCCGTCCTTTGTATGGTATCCATGGTCCCTTTGATTCCAATTTCTCCCAGTCCTTTCTCCAGCTTTTTTTAATTGTCCCTAGTGCTCCTCCGATTATTGTATGTATACTAACTTTCTTCATATTCCCTATTATTTGGAGTTCTCTGGCTTGTTCTGTGTATTTACTTCGTGTTTCCGCGTCTTTGATGTTCACTCTGTGGCTGCTACAACGGCGAAGTCTACGATTTTCAAGATTGTTCCTTCTTGTTGATTATAATAACATAAGGCGTCCTTGCTTGTATGAGTTTATCTGTTTGTATATCCATATCCAATAGGATTTTTTGATTTTCGTTTCCCAGTACTTTTTTTGGTTTATATTTCTACTATTTGTCATCGTATTCGAAATTCAATTGTTTGCACAGTTCCCAGTCTATTACTTTCATTACACAATCCTGTCTGTTCTTGTATTGTTTTTGAGCAAGTTTGCTACATTCACTTATTATATGATTTACTGTTTCGTCTCTTTGTTCACACATTCTACATTTACTGTTTTCCTGAGTTTTATGTATTTTAGCTTTGATGTAGTTTGTCCTAATCGCATTGTTCTGTGCAGCCACCTGTAAAGAGGTTGTTTCTCTGTTCAAGTGTCCTATGTTAGCCATGTCTAGCTATTTTATTTGGTTTCTTAACTTGTGAGTCTTATGAAGCGTCCATGTAGTTGTTTTTCTCCCCACTTTTCTTTTCTTGTCTGTTTGTGTCCAGTTTCGATGCTTCCTACGTTGTTCGTTATGACGGTGTCTCTTAGTGCGCGAA
This sequence comes from Sepiola atlantica, assembly GCA_963556195.1. Lineage (NCBI taxonomy): Eukaryota > Metazoa > Mollusca > Cephalopoda > Sepiida > Sepiolidae > Sepiola > Sepiola atlantica. The sequence continues at coordinate 121,312,931 of OY744522.1, forward strand.
CAGTCTTTTTTTTTCTGGTTTATGTATTTCTTTTTTTTTAGTGTCGTCCACACAGTCTTCTATACTTACCAGCCCTCTGTCCTCTTCGTTTCTCTTCACGTAGAGTCTGTCTGTATCGTCTTTTGGATGTAATGCGTTGTGCATAGTCATTACTTTTCTAGTCCTCTGGTCAAGGTGCCTGTGCTCTTTTTTAGTCCAGCTTATGACTGGTCGAAGAATATCTTATTAGTGATACTTCACAGGTATTTATTCCTTTGATTAGGTTTCCGCTACATGATTTGATTTCTAAGAGGTTTCTTGTTTATTCTCAGGTATTCTTTTCCAATCTTCTCTTTCATTTCTGTTGATTTAGTTGTGTCTACTTCTAAAACTCTCAACTAATATAGCGGTCTTGTTAACCTAGCGCCACCATCTGCTTTTGGTTGGCTAGTTCCATGCCCTCAGTCGTCTCCAGCTTTCCCTTTTTAATCTTTAGCAATGAACACTTTTCTATTCAGAATTCCATTTAAATGTCATGACTGAAGATTCTGGTCGTATTAATCATCGTTTCCAGTTCCTTTTTGCTTTTTGCAAATAGCGTTATGTCGTCCATGTACATGATATGGTGTATTCTTCCTTATCTTCCTGTAGACTTATAACCGGCATCACATTTCCTGAGTATGTAGTTGAGTCGCATCATGGTTATGAAAAACAGTTCTGGTGATACAGAAATCCTTGGAAAATGCCTCTCTGTATTTTTTTTATCTCCGTAATATGTTGTCCTCCAGCTGTCAGTTCTAATCGCAATGTTTCCATTGCTTTCTTGATGAGATTAATAATCCTGTTGAGTATCCTGTACATTTTCAAGCATTCAATTATCCATGCTTGACGGATTCTGTTGTACGCTTACTTGTAGTCACTCCATGGCATAAATATGTTCTTTTTCTTGCTTTTAACTTCTTTCTGGATCTTTTGATCTATGTATAACAGATCATGCGTCCCTCTTTTCCCTTTCTGACATCCTTTTTGTTGCTCGTGAAGTAGCCCACGACTGTTCAGGGAATGGTAAATTTGCTCTATCAGTTGTGCCGTTAGGATTTTCCTTATTGTCGGGAAACAGGTTATTTGTCAGTAATTGTTTGGGGTTGTTCCCTTCTTGGCGTCTTTTTAAATGAGCCTTGCCATTCCTTTTCTCATCCACTCTGGTCCGGCTGTTTTATGTATACATCCTCTCAGTTTCTCTGCTAGCCTTTAATTTCGGGTCCTGAATTATTTGAACCAGTACGCATGTATTCCATCGATATCTGGTGCTTTCCAGTTTGCCATTTTCTTTAGTGTCCTTTTAATAGTCTCTCTATTAATGTATGTTTCCGTCTCTTTTTCAATTCCTAGAAGTTTATCTTTCATGTCTTTCATCCATTTAGCATGATTGTTGTGATCTTCAGCTTTTCCCATATCTTGCTCCAGAAATCTTTTGTTTCTGTCGGGTCTGGTTGTTCTGTTGTTGATTTTTCTCCGTTAACGTTTTTGTTAAACTGGCTTTCATTGTTTGCGAAGGTCCTGTTCTGTACGTTCTGTTACTATTTGTATCTGTATCCTCTCAATCTTTCTTAATTTCCTGCTATCTTTTGTGTTAATTATACATGTTTCTTATTTAGTCTTTCCTTGCGATTCGAATTTCTGCTCTTCCATCGTTTACTGTTCTCCTTTATCCTGTTCAAGGTTTTAGCTTCCTTTTGAATTTTGGTGATGTCGGTTTCCAGTCTGATCTCCCGTACAGTTTTCGTCTGTCCATTCTTTTAGCCAGTCTTTTTTACCCTTCTTAGTTTCATACTTATTGATTTTGCCCTCGCATATATCACGTTGTTTCAATTTGTGATAGTGTATGTTGAGATGCACGTGAGTACTCTGTTTACTTTATATGTTTCAACTTTTAACTTGTTCCAATATTCGCTCCTTAGGGATGGGAGTTTTATTTTTTTTCTCGGACATTAATCGTTTGATGTTTTCCACTTCTCTTGCTTTATCTTCAGATAGTTCTATAGTTTCGTCCTCTTCACCCTCTTCAGTTACTTGTTTATGTTTTTCCCGTCTTCTTCCTGTGAGTTTTCGTCAAGTGGTGTGTCTTGATGTGTCACGCCATGTATCATTTGTTTAATTTTCGGTAATTCCATCTCCAAGAACCACCCTCTCTTGAGTATCTGTCTTGCTTGATATCCTATCCTTTGTGCCGTTGTATGGTAGTCAGTAGAAATGCACCATAGATCATTCATTCGT
>OY744522.1:121320186-121412686 GCA_963556195.1 Sepiola atlantica
ACGAACTGATATCTTCAAGTATCTGGGATCAAGAATCGCTGCTGTCAGAAGCCTAAAGCCCGAGGTTATAGCACGCATACATACAACCAGGCTGAAGTGGCAACCACAACTCCAGTAGGGCACAGTAAGAAGATCAGTGATAGGCTGAACTCCAAGATTTATCACTCAGTCAATCAACCGGTTGCAATATATTGTACTGAATGTTAGCCAGTCTCTTAGTGGTATGTAGATTAGAGTGCTGCGTCGGATATCAAGCATTACCGTATTCGACGACACATCACAAATAGCAGAAACTGGCGGTGATATAGAGTGACACACATCGCCTATAAACTCCGTGAATCTCGATTAAGATGATACGCTTATGTCGTACGAGCCAACAACAGCCTTGCCTACGGTGTGACCGTTGAGGGGTGGTATCCACGAAATAGGCTAAAACAGCGTTGGCTTGATACACTTAACATGTATTTGAAAATGGGTGGCGTGCACTTTGATCAGGTGCACGAACCAAAATAATAGACGGACAAGATAATATCTGCTGATCCTGCGATATAATTCAGGACCACGCATAAGGGGAAAAGTCCATAGGTATCTATTTATATTAGACTTGCATACATTTATGTTGTAGTAGTTTGGGAAGCATACGAGTAGTATTACATTCCGTAGATGGTATGTTCTAGGAAAGAGATTTTTTTCATGTATGTTCTGTTTTATTTTGTCACATGGAAAAGGAAATTTATTTGTTGTTGTTGTAGCTAGGTGAGTTCCTGCTATAAATGTTACACAGGAGAGGCCCCTAGGATTAGATGTGTTGTTGACCACATATCGTGACCATAAATATACAGTAGAGATAGGTTAGCAACATTTCTTCTTTGCAAAAGAGACTGCAGGAACATGAGGAAATCACCCCCACCAGATTGTGATATGAGTTTTACCATGCTTATGATTGAAATCGAATTATACATGGTCTGTTACGATTACTTTTATCTGAATTACTGAACGAGTTTATTGAACAGACATTCTTTAAAAAACAGTTCTTATTTGAATAATTTTTAATTTTATGTATTAACAATTTTTTTCGCGCGAACGCGGTTTAATTTCCTCCTCCTCTAGAATCGATCTACTTCGACACCTGCTCAATCGATCCCTCCGTCCGTTTTCTTCAAAAATGCGTAGAAAGTAATTCTTTGTCACCTAATTAACTATTTCCTGTAGAGAATCTATCACGTTGCCTGCATTAATCAATGGCGCAATCTCTTCTCCCGGCTATGTTAGAATGCGGAATTCTAGAAACCATTTTTCTATTCGGAGAGTCTATATGAAAATAAAACACAAGATTGTGTTTGATGATGAGCGCACAGAATCATATATAATTTGTCAAATGATTTTAATCGGGAATGAACCACAAAGGTTCGTTAAAAGCAAAATTGTCATAAATATATATTCATACCACATCTATGTTTACTCACTTATTGAGAACGGTTGAATTATAAACTGAAAATATATTGTAATATATTATTGTATAATCAAAGTTTTCATATATAAAAGTAATTCTTGACATTTTCTTGGCGCCGAAATTAACACCCAAGAATACACACATAAGTACCAAGATCTGTCGTTAATGAAGCTAATCAGAAGATCGTCAGATTACTTCCGGATGAAAATCATTTAGTAAAAGAAAAGAAAACGTTTTTATGCATTTCACACAAAAAACTGTTTCACAAAATAACAATAATCTTCATGTATAGATGATGTTGTATTTATTATGCAGTGCTAAGAAAAATACGATTACCACCATAGACGATTCACCAGACAATCTAACATCTAAAAATATATATCAAACAAAATTATTCATTTTTTCAACAACTACTGTAACAATATCAATTAGTCAAAGCTTAAACTTATTTCAAATGGAAAAATATAATCAATATTTGGTGTTGTCAATTGCGCTCAGATCACTGCCGGTGTCCGGTGACTTTGCGCGGTCTAGAAAGACACTACATCGGAAAAAAGTAGCGGGAATGCTTCGGATCTGCTTAAAGAGCAGCTGGGATAGTTGGAGGAGTGATCCGTTCCAATTGAAGTTGGAAGCCAGGCCAATCATCTCAAGAACACTCAATAGTCTCGTATTACTTGCGATTAGTTCGGGTTCGCTGTCTTAATGACAATCTAAACCTTTGTTGCCTGCGCTGCACGGATTTTGAGTATTGATTTACTCCTCTCCAGGAGTTCGACACAAGGCCAGTTTTTTTTATCTTACTTCAACAAGTAAGATGTGACCCAAGGTCAGGTCGGGTAAGTGGGGTTTAAAAATTGCCTGGGCAGCCCCGTCGGCATTCCCCGTAAGGGGCGTCTCATGCAGAAGCAATACACTTACTCCTCTCCAAAGAGGGGAGGCGAAGCGGGGAGGGTTGACCTCCTAGAACTGCACAGGACAGACCCATAAACCGGCGTAAATCAAGCCCCGAAGGCCAATACAATACCAGTCTATGGGGTGCAGTATCCATCGGAACAGATACTACACTTTGATCTTAGTCCAAAGGATGTTGAGTAAGAAACAGCCGATCATGCATTCTTCAATTGCAGCAAACCACATGAGTTTTTAAAGGTATGTCAACAAGGGAGAACAAATGTGTTTTTCTCGCGAGTCTAGCGTAGCTAGACTTGTAGTGTGGACCTCATACTAAGACATAGGGAACGAGGGTAAGTCGCCTTCTGATTACGATCTGCTTTCTCACTTTAAACATCAGCTTAAAGTTAATATCAAATGTGATAGGATGAACCTAAACACTTTGCTCTTTAAAAAAGTGGATGCACACCGCTAGTTTATGTGTGTTTAGACGAATCCCGTTCAAATACGTGTTCCATGCTTAGGTATCGTGCGCACCGAGCTGAGGCGTTATCAACCTCCATCACAGTTAGCAAAGTGTATCAGCTAGTGGAACAAATGGACCCTACCTCATGTGTCCCCTACTTAGAAACTGGTATGCTTTCTTTCGGCTCTTGCCACATCCCAGAAAACAGAAAACAGCTATTACCTAAATAGATTTGGGAGGGCACTTCTGACCACTGCACCTAGCGTTTTATTTTTCAGGAATATCGGTTGTCTTTTAGCACCCCGCCCGATGGATTTGTACACATATTTTGTGTAAATCAAAAACGTTAAACCATTGGGGATACGGTTATGTAGGTTTTACGCATATGGTGAATGTGGTAATTTGGTGACTGAAAGTAATTTAGATGATAGACCAACCCATCTCACCCCACCAAATTTCGACGTTGTGCCACATCTTATTTTGTAAAGAAAATGTTCTATACTGTAAATTTTCTTGAAAAACTTTAAAGATAAATAAGATGTCATATCCAACTTCACTTAAGCTTCTTTTTTAATGCATCTTTTATTCTTATATAATTTCATATGCTAACTACTATATCGAAGAATCGTTCTTAAGTGTTTTCGTGTTTTAATATTATTATTATTATTTGTTGTTGTAGTAGTAGTAGTAGTAGTAGTATTGTTATAACTTTCTATGCAAATTACCATCTCACATTGTAGTCTTAAACGTAATCTGTTATTATTATTATTATTATTATTATTATTATTATTATTAATAATAATAATAATAATAATAGTAGTTGTAGTTGTAATGTTGTCATTATAATTATAAACGTATATATATACATATATATATATATATATATATATATATATATATATATGTATATATATATATATATATATATATATATATATATATATATATATTCTTTGTTCTACAGCGCTTTAAAATGTCATTGAAGAGACACTATTTATTACTTATGATGAATTAAGAAATTAAAAAGATCAAAGGCAGCTGACCGGTTTCGTAAATCGCTCAACAGAGCCAAATATCGAGGTATCGTCTAAAAAATATAAACACGATGCTATAAGAGTTATAGCGAGGGAAAGGGGTAAAAAAGAATTAAAAAGTCTAATCAAATAGAAACAATCAACTAAATCTCATTCATTCACTGTGGAGGTCTCCAGATGTCGGAGAGCCCTCTACTCAAATAGGTTCTTTCCTCGTACTGCTAGCCTCTGGAACTCTCTCCCTGCCCCCTGTTCTCCCGACAGACCAGACATGCAGAAATTTAAAACTAATGTAAACAGACATCTCGCTGCGCAGATTCCAAGTTAGGTTGACCCCCCCCTTCCTTCTCCCCTTTTCTTTTCTCAGTAGCCCCTCACGTCTACAGCGGCGGCCTGCCTTGTTTGGGGTGAACAATGTTAAAAAAAAATGTTTAATAGCCCGAGGAGATTTTCTCTTTGCTTACAAAGAGAAGGTCTACAGAACTTAAAATAGATTGTTTCTAGGATCTTGAGATGATAGTGAGAGTGCGACTTACTAAGCATAGAAAATAAGTCGACACCGGTCAGCTGCCCTATCATCTTTTTAATTTCTTAATTCATCATGAGTAATAAACATTGTCTCTTCAATGCCATATATATATATATATATATATATATATATATATATATATATATATATATATATATATATATATATATATATTAGTGAAATAATAACTGAATGGTTTCTACATTTGTGTTATTGAGAAGTGGTAACTTGATCAGTACCACTGGAGAGCCATTAATTATGTAACCGTTCTGTTTTTAACTCTCCGAATCAGTAAAATGGTAAACAGCTGATGGTTCTTATTTCTTTATTTCACAATTGAAGATAAGGTCACCGTTTATATTTCATTGTCATATACTTGAATCTGCTTTTGTATTTGTACATTTTCTAGTGGTAAGTCGGCTTATGCAAGTGCTAAGTATGTGCTGTTTGGCTTTAGTTAGTATCCTTGGGAATTTAAACTGCATGTTTGTTCTCTGTTTAAAATGACTCAAAGCTTCTGTAGACTATATATTGGCTATTTAGATCTCATTCTATATATATATTTGCCTATCTAGTTCCAAAGGTAGTTAAGCTTGTTATTTATTTATGTTTTTAATGTCTCATTTATTTCGATATTATTTTGTATGATTATTATTATTATTATTCCATTATCATTATTATCATAATTAGTATCATAAGTTGATATGCAAATTACCAAATCACGTTGGAGTTATAAAAGTAATGTTTTATTAGTAGTATTATTATTTGTACTCACTTGGAGTTCTCACACAGTTTATCATCAGTAATTGCTCATCGACAACAACCGGTGGTATTCCCTGGAGTCTGGCAACAAGCCTCCTCATATTTCCAGTATTCTCCACCTCTTTTTGATAGCCACCTCAAATAACAATGCAGTATCACAACAACCGTTTACCATTAATTTTCGATGGTAATATCCATTGGTCTTCTCTGGGTTGTAGGGTGGCATAATTCCTCCCCAAGGTCCTAGCACTCTCTGGACTTCCAGTAAAGGTCTGGTTTGTGCTGTCTTTATCAGTCTTCTCATCCTCCTTGATCCTATCCAAATAGTGTGTGTGGTGTCAGCCTAGGCTGACACCATTATTTATTTATTTATTTATTCACATTTTTGAGGAGGGTGATCGGAGGAGGGGGAGGAGAGCGGGGGAGCTTATGGTGTTTCTTTCTATTTCTGTTTATTGATTAATTTTTTGTGTGCTGTCAGCTGAGGCTGGTGTAATTCATTAGGGGGAGCACATGAAGTGGTGTCTTGCATTTTGTGTTCCTTGGTGTGTGATGTGGTGTTCTTTGTGTTTTTTTTGTTTCCTGTTGTAGATTCCATGTGACCCTTCGTAGATTATGCGGGTTGGTTTCTACATTCAAGGATGTTTCTTATGATTGCAGCTGTTTTGATTATGACGTCTTTTGTATAATTTCTATGATCCCTCAATTACAATTTCTCCTAGACGTTTTTCTTTTTGTTGTTCCTACTGCTCTTACGATTATTGGTATTGTACTGAATTACTTCATGCTCCATATTAATTTTATATTCCTTTCAGATCTCTGGCTTGTTCCGTGTATTCGCTTCGTTTTTCCGTCTCTTTAATATTCACTCTGTGTTCTGTTGGAACGGTGAACTCTTTTCCTACTTGGTGATTATTATAACATCCGGTCTCCTTGCTTGTATGAGTTTGTCTGTTTGTATATCCATAGCCCCGATGATTTTGTGTTTTTCGTATTCCAGTACTGTTTCTAGTTTATGTTTGTACTATTTTCCTGCGTATTCGAAATCCAATTTTTGCACAGTTCCCGGTGTACTGCTTTCTTAACACAGTTATGTGTGTTCTTGCATTCAACTTGGCCTAGTTTGCTACATTCACTTATTATATTTTTCGTCTTTTTGTTTACACAGTCTGCATTTACGGTTTTCCTGGGTTTTATCTATTTTAGCTTTGATGTAGTTTATCTTAATCGCATTGTTCTGTTCAGCCAGCAGTAAAGATTCCGTTGTTCTCTTCAAGTGTTTTTTCAACCCTACTGCATGAGTCAGCATTCCCCATAGAGACTAGTCAGAAATGGCAATAGTTTATTTATGTATTGATAGTTTTATTTTAATAAGTGAAGTTATTAAATATAAGTAAACAAGCAAAATAAATAATGAGGTTACTAAGAACGTATACTCTTCTCTTTTAACCCTATAAAATCCCATCAAATTATCTAATTATTTAATTATTAGTTAGGTGACGTCTTTGCTCTGTTATTTAATAACATCTCATCCTCTTCCATACCATTATTGTAGTTTAATTTTTACTGAGTTTAGGATCATAAAACATAATAATGTTTTTTCTATTTCTACATTATATGTTTTAAATAATAAAATACCATTTTTTTAGTAATATTTAATAATTCCAGTTTTTTTAAAAATAACAATTCCATATTCAAAATCAAATTAAATGATTTCAGAAATTGTCAACAGTTTCAGAATTGTAATATTTAGATTAAGTAAAATAAGGAACAAATATGTTGAATATATTAAATTCAAATATTTATCAATTCAACAAAACTTTGATTTTCAGAATAAATTCCAGAAATATAAGAATACATTTCAATTTCTCAGTTTCAAATAAATTAAAATAATTTATTATGATTTCATAATAAATTCAAATATCATGAATCAATTTTAATTGACTTCAGTATACATTCAATTTTCAGAATTGAAATTGTCAGAATAAAGTAAGATAAAACAAAAATGCTTAATATTTTAATTCAAATAGTTATAAATTTAAAAAATCTCTAATTCACAGAATAAAGTCAAAATAAGAATCAATGTAAATTTCTGAGTTTCCAATAATACCAATATTGAAAAAATAATTTCAGAATAAATTCGAATAGTATAAGTCATTTAGTATTGCTTCTAGTATTAATTATATTTTATAATTGTAATTTTCAGAATAAAGCACACAAAGATAACAATATATTGAATATTACAAATTTGATTTCCCAATATAGTTCAAAATAAGATCAGAAACATAATTAAATTTGCTTGCCAAATCAAAAGAAACACAAGATTTATAATTGTTCATTGATTTTTCATTATCAGAGTAGTAAAAAATGCAATCAGATCTTGGAAATACAAAACTTGCATTTTTTGCATCATTTTACCCCTTGCCAAAATATGCCCTATCAGTGTTAGTGCAATAATGTATTTGAAATTTTGACACCAAATTGTACAATGTGGAACTAGATACAGTACATGACATTTGACATGTGATATGTTGCTCAATAACTTGCTGAATTTATTCTGGAGGTCTTTCTCATGAATGGGTTACTGATCACACCATAATGTCATATCAGTGTGTAGATCACCTCTGTGTTTATACTCAATTCTCAAAGACTAATATGAAATTTTACCAAAAATTTGATTATTTTTTGGCAAAATCACTTCACTCATGAAATAATTCAGCCTATAGTAACATAATTCACTAACATCAACAACATCGTTTACACAACATCTTCTAGTGTTTGCTGTTTTGACATTTGCAATGTCACATTTTAATTTTTCCAAAAATTCTTTCAAATTAGGCCAGAAATAGTAATCACAAGATAATGTTATGAACATGCTCGGGGGGGGGGGGTAAATATTTCATCCATAGCATGAAGATCACATGGCTTTCTATTAAAAAAATGTTTGACCCTTCAACATTTGCCATCATCATTGAAAGCTTGCCTTCCACAGCTGTGTAATTATTTTGTAATCTTTGGTTGAATTCTGCAAAATACATTTTCCTATTTTCATAGACTCCATCATGGCAAACATCCAGCACCCAAACCTCTTTTATCTGCCTTGTCAGCATTCGTGAAAATATATTGGGTGTGTCTTCTAAATCTAAGGTCAGAATGCCTAAGTCTGTTTTTGACAAACATGTGAGGTTTGACATTCCCATATTTATTATCTTGAAACATTATATTTTCCCCGGCAGAAAACAAAATGGAAAAAAACAAAAGTCACATTTTTGTATGGTTGTCTTTCATTACATCTCCATCAGATGCATTCATCTTACAAATATCAATATTTTTAATGAGGTTAAGATAGGTACATTTTCGAACAATGTGATGCACAGAAAATTGTTCAGAATATTTCTTGGCCAAATGTGTCAACAACTGATCAGAATATTCTGTGCAGTTCTGTCTAGTACACATAACATTGTCATTGAGATCATTAGTTTCATTCTTTCAAATATCGTTGTAAATTTCATTGTTCTCTTAAAGCAAATGAAGTGCATTCAAAACATTTTGCATATCGACTAATGATTTCCAAATTATTTAATTTTTAGTTGGCGATGAGTCAACAAACATTTCTAAAGACACGTGTTCTTTTGATGGCAATTTGTCCATGACATAATTCATGGTGTATTCCAAAAAATTGGCAAATGAGTTTCAATTTCTTTTGCTGGATAGCAACAGATGAGACAAGGGTATTTTGAATTTTAAGGCAACATTTTATAACATTAATTAAACATTTTGCTTTTTTATCTATATTTGTTAATAAATATCCCATTTAACTAATTCCTTGGGAACCTCTTCAACTTCAAGACCATGCATTGACGCTAGTGAAGAAAGTTTTACTATTTAAAAAAAAATATTGGCAATTCATAGACATAGTGAATGGCAATGTGTGATTTTCTTTAATAAGTTAATGGACTTTTTCATCCAATTCAGTCATTTTTCTTCAAATCACTGTCACATTCTCTTTGTTAGCAAATGTCACTAGAATGCTTTTTTTATTTTTTTGCATTTTTAATTTAAATTTGTAATAAGAGGACCACATTTTTTTTCAATGCTTGGTACAGAATTGCCAAATCTACTTTCTCTTTCAAGCAAATTTCAGAAAAATTCAGAACTGGTATGATTAATTGTGTCCTTTTTTTGCTAATTTATGTAATATAAACAAGTTTCTTTCCAAAATTGCAATATCATACACATATAAGCAAATGCATACACCTCTTAAATTGTAGACATTATTTACCAATGTTTGAAGTCTGGGGTGCGGGGGACAATTTTTCCAATGACTTCGAGTTTATTATTGCAGTCAGATTGAATACAGCAATAAATATAATAACTATCAATGTCATTGCATTCTTCACATGTTTTTATTGTTTTGCGAATTCTTTTCACAGTCAAACCGGGTAGAATTTCCTGAAGTGCTTAATGTATTTTCTTATTTCTAAAGGTTGAGTTCTTTAATCAGGACACTTCATCAAGGTTACACACACGAGAAAAATATCCGTCTATTACAAATCAGTCATTAATTTGTTGACTGTTTTCATTCTGCCTAATTTGTCAGGTTGGCAAGCATTTTTGCATTCAAATTCATTAGTTTTGCAATCATAACATCTAAAAACGCACTATGTGACATAGTCTACTGTATTTCTTTAAAAGAATAAGTGATCATTAGTGAAAGTATGGTATAAATTCTTCCTTTAATAACCTGCCAACAGTCAATTCTCGTCAACATTTATTTGAAAAATTATGAAAGGTTTTTGCAATATTTTTTATTTATTTGGGCATGACATTTCCAATGCCGGAAGTAAAATTGTATGCTTGACACATGTTATTAAGCCCTTTCTTGCAAGTACTTGCACTATTGTTTTTTATTCATAAACTAAATAAGATTTTGTCAATTTGTGAATGATGATACTTTTATTTACAAATAAATTAGACGATTTGTTCAATCTATTTTTTCAGTAAAATACATTTATTTGTAAGATATTATTAATTTTTTTAGCATATTTTTAAATGTCTCTTTTTGAATATTTATATACCTTTTCTATAATGTGTTTGATAAATTGTTCTTCTTTTAATATATGTATAATACATTCTATTTTTGTACTATATTTTTCTTGCCGTTTAATATTATTTTACGTTGAATGTTAATCTTTTTTGTTTGCTTGATATGTCTTATATTCAATGCCCTTTTATAAATTCACTTGTATGTTGATTTTTTTCTGTATTTGTCTTCTCGTTTAGCATTAATTGTTTACTTATTCTCGATTTTTTGGTTTTTTCCATAATTTTTTGATATAGCTTGTGATATTGCTCATAAGTAATTGCAAATACAATATTATAATGTTTTTCCTATATATTTTTCATTCAATTCACTTCTTTTTACATTAATTGTGCTAATTGTTTTATTATTTGAAATGTGATTGTTTATGTAAAGGTAATTCGGAATTGAAATGGTACAGAAACACAGGAGTGAAGTTAATTCTAATTGTTGCTTGAAATATGGGCGACTATTTGTCGTTTTGTATTTTGCGGAACTAATTGTTGTTTTGAATTTCGGGCACACATTGTTGTTTTAAGTTAAGGAAACTAATTGTTGTTAATGTATTTAAATGAAAGCTACGATTGGCTATTGGTGCAATGAAGTCGTGTTTTAAAAATTAAAACATGTTCAATATACTCCAGGGTTGTAAGATTGAGTTTTATTTATGGTCAAATTTTGCGAATTTAGCCCTTTTTTTGAAGCAGTGCAGCCTTCCAAAATTGTGGGAGAAATAAATTAGCATATTTCATTGCTTTTTGAAGCATTCAAAAAAAGTTTCGACATAAAAAGACATTCAGTTAATGTGGAATTCTATTACCAAATAATGCACTTTAAATTTGTAAGCAAAATCATCATTATTCGTTTGAATTGCTTAAGGAAGTTGGACATATTCGTGTTTTAATTTTAAAAAGACTGTAAAAATACGTACATTCGCCATTTAAATTGTGAATATTTAGAGATTTTTAAACATATTATCAATAATCAAATTCACGTAAAATAAAATCTAAGATTTAATACGATTGTAAATTAGAAGATTATTAACTTTCTTTTGTATTATTGTTGATGTGGAACCTCAGCAAAGTAATCTTCTCACCTATAATTAATTAGATTATACTTTTTGATTCCATTATGTATTCACCCTCTGAAAACCTTGGGTAAAACACACAATTATGTTATAATTTTGATTGGCTTATCAGTTTTGCATACCCATTTTACGCAACATTATCACCCACTTTCCGATCAGATTGCATTTGAATGACATGTAACCGTGCTAGTTCCTATTGACTTGTCTCCCAACTAGGTTAGAGTTAGACTCAAGGTCGAGTTTAATGTGTTGAAAATCTCCAAAAAGATGCACTCTACATTGTAACAAATATAAATCTTGCCTCAGTCTAGAGGAGGTTCTCCTTCACTGACCGACGACACAAAGGATATAGTGTAGTAGCAGAAAAGATAATACACTTTATAATATTTATTTGCACAAAAGATACAAATTCATACAAAATTAATACTACATTCTACTCTTAGCCAAAAGGCTTAGAAAGTATCTAACCGTTTAGGTTGATTCTTTTGTGGTTACAACCTGGACTTTAGTTAGTGATAGAGTAAGGGAGTATTTGCTTTTTAGTAGGTGGGTTTTCTACCCTAGCTTAGGATTAGTGGTAGAATTAATGGATGTTTTATTCCACCACCACCACCACCACCCCCAAAAATCACACAATTTATTTTCTTTATATGAAATAAAATATGGTATATGCTCTTTAAACTCTATGCGAATAGCGATCGGCCAGAAATGAATGTATATTTTGCCTTTAGTTTTTATGCAAAATTCGAAATACCGAAATAAGCGTATTTCTTTCCCAACATGTAATCACTTAAAAAGGATAATCTCATTGTTTACGGAAAGGGGGGAGGATGAATGCACTAATCTACAAATATATCAACAATTATTTACATATAACATTTTCAAATATTTGGAAAGTCTTCCAGTACGATATAAACATTAATATCTATACTGTAGAAAGTATTTTTCGATTAGCACAAGAATTATATAAATAGTTGTTTTAATTTTTCCCCTCAAAAACATATATAAAAAGTCTAGTTTGATTTTCATAGGGAAAATCTTTGCACTATCACCACTAAGAAAATAATACGAAACTAAAAGAAAAAAAGACACATATATCTGGGAATTAACATCTTTAAAATACTCAAAAGTTAATAGATGTAATATAGCCATTTTTTCTTCATTTTCTTGATTAATAAATATACTTTTCAATTTTGCATTTTCGGGGCTATCTGTTACCTAAAAATGTGGTTTCAGTTTTACATTTGCCATTTTCTGGCCTTTTTTCCTGAGAAAAATTGACTTAAAAAGTCAATTATCAGTTTTTTTAAAACATCTACTAAAAGTAACACACCTTTGTTTCCATCGTCTGGATCTTTTTATGTTGATATATTTCGAATCAGCGCTACGAGTTCCATCTTTATATCATTCAATCATTAAATTATATTTCTGATTTAAAAAGTTATGTCAACTTAAAGGACATGACGAGCGTTACTCAATATGTATTTTTGTTAGTTTCAGCTCCTAAATCATTCCATATCTTAAACACCATTCGGGATATTTATATTGTTAGATTCTTTATGTTGTGTGTTACAGTTTTGGTATAAAACAATTAACATTTGTTTTAAATGAAAAAAGTGATGGTGAGTCAAAATCCATAGAACAGGGCGTGATCCTACACATTAATGCCCACATATATTTTCAATAACTTTTTTTTCTACGGAAGCAAATTTTAATTTCTTTATGTTAAAAAAAGAGCGTCGGTCGAGTCAATTATAGTGCAAAAATGCATAAAGTTTCGATGAAAACTTAATTAATAACAAGCCTAAGAATAAGTTACGAGTGTGTAAATGTTGATCATAAGAATAGTTTGCACACACTACCGTGTGTGAATGATAAATAAATACTTGTTTTAATAATACATATTTTTTATTATTATCCACATACATATATGCTTGATCCTTTTGAGAATCATCAATGTGGAGATAACTGTTTCGCTGGTAACACGATTAGACACATGTTCCGTCGTTTTATTACTCTTCAGTATGGCTAGACGTAGTTATTGCATCAAACTGAATATTTGAAAATCGGAAGGTTAACAGTTTTCACCCGTTTTACGAAGATGAGAATCAGAGTAGTATTATACTAAACATTATCTCAAGAATCGTTATTAAAATTTTGATGAAAGATACATTACGTAATTTTGATTCTAGAAAAAGTATATTTTAGGATTACATCAGGAATTATTAGAATTGAATTAAAGCTTGTGAACGTGACTAGTTCAGCTTTTAGCACAACAGTAAACAGGTCAAACTATTCATTTGTGCAAACTTGTATACTATATTTTTTGCGGGTCCGTCGCTTAGTTTTTAGATGCAATGTTTACAAAGGCACGGATACGAAAATGAAACACGTTTTCTCGAGTGAAATTTTACGAGGAATCCAGGGGTGTTATTTACTATATGGTGGAGTTTTTTCAATGATAATAATGGGTCTGTGTGTGGGTCGGACATCTATCAGTAGCAAAGAAAACGTTTAAGTTTAGTTTAGTTTATTTATGAGTTTAACTGAGTGAATTGTAGAATGTAAAACTCGAAAAGAAAAATAATGATATGTAACTCAATGTTTGGGGATGAAATTACGAAAGGGTTCTGAAATCACTTTTGTGCTACACCGGGGTTCTTATTCGTAATTTCATAGCAGAATCGCCTTCATAGAACGAGTATACGCAATACATATAGCACTAGTTTATACCAGTAATGTCTGTGTCTTTCTGTTAAGGATATAGTACGGTTTTGATATCACCCCTTCCTAAATAGGAAAACTTGACAACATAAATATATAATGTCCCCACGTTACTCACCGTGTTGCCTAGAATACATGTTACATAATTCATAATGACAACTTCAATAGTTTATGATTCGATCAAGCGCATAAATATTATTTATGCTCATGGGCGCGAACCTATCCGTTTAAAAATGTATTACTTGATATAATTCAACATTTGATATAGAGCAATTCTGTAATCTAGTCATTTTTTGTAATAACATTTTCTTATTAGTGTGTTTAGGTTATGCAAATGAAAGTGACCGCACACCCTACATAATAAAGTTTACCAAAACGTATATGCTTATGTTACTCACCGTATTTCCAAGAATATATATTCCAAAATCCATAATGATCGGTTAATTAGTTTTGCACAATATATATATATACATATATATATATATATATATATATATATATATATATATATATATATATATATATATACACATTTATGCATGCATAACTTACATGTTTAAAGTTGCAAAAAAATAATATGCCTTTGTTACTCACCGTGTTCCAAAGAATATATATTCCAAAATTCATAATGATCTATTTATTAGTCTAGGATATTACGTTGTACATATAGAATGTGAATATATACACATACTCAACTGTATATATATATATATATATATATATATATATATATATATATATATATATATATATATATATATATATATATATATATTAGACATTCGTAGTTTGCTGGAAGCATTGCTGTGAGTAATAATAAAAGTCTTAAAAAGGTTGAAGGCAATGCCAAGTTCCGGATCGCTTGAAGTTGTGAAGAACAAAAACAAAACAAAACCGAAAATAAGTCGGATATAGATCGAAAAGGTGTGTTTATTTTTCTAGACGAACTTACAAGACAGCAAGAGTGTTAGTCTGTAATTGTCCGGATGATCAGGGATCAATTTGATATATTTCGAGAGTTTTATCCTCTCCTTGTCAAAATAAATAAAAGAAAAATCCCGGATTCCGAGTAAAATGCCACGAGCGCTGGGAGGGGGGGTTTAAACCGGAAGTGTTCAGGATAAAGTATTCAGAGGTAAATGAAATAAATCGTAATAAGTTTGGATGAGTTTTGTGTAACTGTTAATTAAATATTATATCCTATATAATTATTTTTTTTATACATATATATATGTACTTGTATGATGTTTTTATTTATTTAATTATTTTTATATATTTAATATTATTACTATTTAAAAAAAATGTTTTCATCGTATATAACACGTAGGTTTTATTTATACTATATATGTTTGTTAACAGGCTGGTTCCAACATTAAATGTTATATATGTTGCAGATAGTTATTTAGTTTGATACCGGTGCAGTATATTATAATTTAGTTATGTCCGGTTAAGCTTACTCCTATTTATTGGTTTTAATTTACCTTTTAAATGTCTTTTGTTTTGGGTAGGAAGGTTGATCGATTTAATGGTCAAAGGGAGACACATGTGGTATCTTTCATATCAATTTATAAAGGAAATTCTGCTAATTGGCTTGGTCTGTTGTAATATATTTAACTAATCTCAGATTTCTTGATTCATTTGTTTATATGTTTTTTTTTATTTATTTACTTATCAAAATAAACAAACCCTTTCGATCTATATCAGCCTTATTTTCGGTGTTGGTTTGTTTTTGTTCTTCACAACTTCAAGTGATCCGGAACTTTGCATTGCCTTCAACCTTTTTAAAACTGTTATTATATATATATATATATATATATATATATATATATATATATATATATATATATATATATCTATGAACAAAATGTAAACATCACATTAATTTATTGACAAAAACAAGTCTTGTAATCGTAATTGTAAATGCAGTTTTCGGTCAAAACGATTCAAGTGTTATCGGTCTTTCAAACAACTATACAATCTTTTCTTTTACAATCGACAGCAAAATCTGACTCACAGTTTCGATAGAAAAAAATACTTGGTATTCTTCCAAATAGATAGACTTGGAATGGGACCAGAGGATTCCCCTGACCTCCGGTCTCGTCGAAGAAACATGAAGCCGCGATAAAATGTGCGTGTTGAAAAATGTCCGTCTGGATATTCCCAAAGGAGGGAAAGCGTTATTGACACAATCTGATGGGCTTGGCTGGCAATGTGTCGAAGCAATTATAACTTAACCTACGTTTAGATAACGCCTTTCTTTGCTTAAGATAAACAAGGAGCGATTGGGTTGGAAATCAATTAAAGCTATTGATAGTTGCTGCATATACAGCATCAAAAGCAGTAGAGCAGGGTTTTTGTTCCAGTCGATCCCGTTTGGATATTGAAAATTGTCCTTTTTCACGCACACTTATCAACATGTTGATGATAAATACTAGCAAACATGTACGTTTTCCTGACAAATACCCATTAATAATGTGTGTTTATATGTGTTTTTACGCCCACTCGATCACCACAAATCATGATTTTACACGTGTCAGTGACAACGATGTTAACAAAGTGGTTACATTAACAGAATTGTTATGTGAATTAAACAGTGATACTTATTCTCTTTAAGCTATTATGTTCCATTTCTATACCAGTCGATTCATTTCTATTTTCTATTCAATCATGAAACAATAACCTACAAGAAACAGGTGTTGTAAACAGTTCACGAAAAATATACTCAACATACAAATCATTTCCATAGAGTTTTGGTAGCATATAGATAGATGCGTTACAATTTGAAAGACAAATAAGATGTAGTTATTTTTACGAGCAACGTCCCACTAGTATATATATATCTCCGCTAGTATATATATATATATATATATATATATATATATATATATATATATATATATATATCTATATACATTATTCACTCTTTACACAATTAAACAACGTAACGTATTCCATAATTTATCTTTGAATGAGTAAACTTATACTAATCGAATAGAACTTGCATTCGGATCCAGACTAGTTATTTTACACCATACACTCATCAAATCTCTGTACATAACATCGATATTAAAAAAAACAGCAACAACACACACTAATTTCATTTCATAAACGCAACTGCCATTTACATTCTAACAACTATGGTTCTTTCGAATTTTAACAAATTCTAACGACTATGTTTCGTTTGAAAAGGGAAATAAGAAAAACATACATTTACCGTCACAAACGGGCTAAATAAAGGTGTTGAAACGATTGATGAATACATAAATATTTTTTTTCTTTTTCATCTACCATATACATATATATATATATATATTATATATATATATATATATATATATATATATATATATATATATATATATATATATATATATATATATGCAAGATCCAAACACAGTTTGTTGATCACTTTCAACTGCTCGTGTAAATTAGCCGCCGACTCACATTTACAAAGTTGAATTCCTCCTTAATTATTAGGTAATTCCCCATGGCCGAGGGGTTAACGCTCTTGACTGCGAATCAGTGGCGATTGGTGATCAGAGTTCGAACCCGCAGACCGTTGAGAATTCATTTTCTGCACTGAAGATTGCGTTAGCAGGAAACATCGATGTCTGTAGGTAATACATGATATATATTTATATATATATATATATATTACAGAAGTTCAAATAAACATGGTGCCTTTGGTTAATGCTAGGAGAGCGACCCCAGGCGAAAAAAATCTGTGTTTGTTTTTAGTTTTAATTATGAACAGTTCACTTGCTTCTGTTATCCATATTTGATCTATCGGAAAGTGGGTGGGGTTGTTGGTGAAATTTGAAGTTTTAAAAATATTAAAATTATTTTCCTAGGTTGGAGTAACCCATGAAAAATAATTAAAAAAAGAAGAAAACAATAGTTCATAAACAACCCCAAAATAGGCAAAACAATATTAAGAGTCACTTACTTGATCGAATACAACAGGTCGTAAGAAGCAGTATGGGAACAGTTTCTGTCCTCTTAAAAAATATGTTCTTCTTTTAATGTGTAAATTGAGTTGTTTTAAATATTTTCTCCAGCAAATAATTAGTGTTGGTTTATCTACGAAAATAAAATAGACACTGAAGGACACAATTGTTTTGTCGGACCGTACGCATAAATAGCCTTAAATCCATGGCAAATTTTTATTATTCTTGCTCAGGAAGGAGGTAACTCTGAATTGACTTAATATCCCCCTTCACAAGAATTGTTTTTTACTTACAAAATTGGTGTCAATAATGTATATAAATCTCAGCCATATCTTATTTTTATTACTTAAATATAATATATAGATAATGAATGTTCTGATAAGCGTATATACTAGTGTAGTGTACTTTATTCAGTCCCGTATTGTATGGCTAAATAAAGACTGCCGTTTTTCACTTCTTTTTCATTTTAATTCAGAGAAATTTTCATAATCAACCGCCCGCTATCTGGTAATAACACTTGATCTCTATATAGGATATATAGATGTTCGTTCGCGTGTTTCATTAACGTTCTCCTTTACATCTCAAATGTTGATTTAGTAAAGAAGTGTATAACATTAATTTTCCTGTTTCAAATTTACCACTTAACTATGCCACAGTAAATCCGATTGAGTATCCAGCAAAGTTCTGTTACTTGATGTAGCATCACTAGGAGAAGGTGAATTATTCGTCGCATGAGCCAGCGTTTAGCTGTGTTAAAGGGATCTTTTTTAGGCTTTTAATACTATGTTATGTTGAATCTTTGGTCGGGGCTTACTTGTAGGGTGAAGTATCCTAGTACAGAGAGACCAAATAGACTTGGGGACATGTGTGTCTAGTAGGTAAGTGAAACTCTCCAGTATGTAATTCAATACCTTATTCTGTATATATATACATTTAAATGTATGGCTGTTTAACATTGGTTTTCTGAAGTATCTCCTTCAAAAACGTGTTATATTGTGTTTCTAAACAAAGTTGTTACTTTCCTAATTTATATTCTATTCATTCATTTAATTTTTAAAAATTAAAGTAAAATAATTTTTAAAATCTGGCATTGTAAAGGTATAAATATATCTATATACATATATATATATATATATATATATATATATATATATATATATATATATATATATATTTATATATGTGTGTGTGTGTGTGTGGAGGGGTCGTGTGTCTATGGATTCGCCTATGCGTGTTTGCGCGAATTATATGTATACGGGCGTGTGTGAAGGTGTTTGTTCGCATCACCTTAACCTCCAGTCAATTAACAATGAAGTATTCTTCTCGAAGTGTCCACCGATTTTCTTTAATCAATTTATTTTGTTTGTTTCCCCTCCAATTCCTTAGACATACATATCATCCGCTTGTGTGTGTGTGTGAGAGTGAGTGCATGAGAGAGTGTGTGTATGTGTGTAGTATCTTATCTCCATTTACTTTCCGATTCGTTTGCTGACCCCACCCCTTTTATTTCCACCCGTCGGCGCCTTACCCAAGTCGATGAGCTCTTCATTTTCCTCGATTCCGGCCAATGCTATCTATTTAACATTGCGCCGTTAGTCATTCGACCTGTGTCTGTCCTCTTCTTATTTTATTTTTTAATTTTATTTTTTGTGTAACCCGCAGGACTTGAGAGCGTTCGTCTGAGGGGCATGGGATAAGGGGCGACCTTTGCGTGTGCTGAATGAACAATATTGACCAATAGCGACGGTGGGTGTGGGGAAGATGTATAAGAAAACCCGGCAACGCAGAATGTCGATCTGTTTTCTATACATGGATTCTTCATTTTGTTACTTGCGCTCCATTCGATCTATCGAAACTGTCAATACGATGGTTTTCCTTCCTTTAACAGGGGAACCATTGAATCATCAACAAGGTATGAACTCTTGACCTTATTAATCCAAGACACGATACTCAATCAAAAAAACTTGTATCGAATTTTCTCTACAATAATTTTTGTTGGCTTCTCTTTTATACCTGTCCGATGGTGATCTCACAAAATGCCACTGATGGAATCGTTAACAAAATTCATAATACTTTCTGAAAGTGCATCATGTTTAAGATAAATCAACTTCAGTCCACACCTGACGTGGCCTCTAAGTTTAATTAATGAATATCACAAAGTATCTGTTTTATTAACATTCAATGATGGGGCACTTTGGTGATCGTCTGTGCTATTTTTATGCCTGGCCGGTTGTCATTCCGGGCACATTCTAACAACTTAGTGATTTTTCTGGCTTCTTCAGACACCTTTTTCTCAGAATGAGGCATACTTTGATTTTGTCCTAAGCGACCATACTCCCAGGCATTACCTTCTTCTTCTGGATATCGGTTGCTCTGATGCCAATCGCCTTTCTCGCACCTGCCTCGGAATTATGACCGGTCCGTTCTCGCTTATATTTGTTTTCTTCCATATTACTTCAACTGTGGAGCTGGATTCCCCTCCACGTAAAACTTACATCATCTTTAATAATTGCTAACTGATAAAAAGATGAATGGAAACATTTTTCATTAAAATATATTTGTGGCCCCTATTTACTTGCCTGCTCACGAGGGTGGTTTTAATGTTAGAAAACTCCAGCTCTCGAAAGGGGGCATTCTAGATGTAGGCAAAAGGAACAAAAAATATCCGTGTAAAAGGATCTCTCCTGCACTGACGCAAACACAATCGTTGAAATGTAGTATCAGAACATATACCATACTTTGGACCTAGTTTAAAGGCCAAGTGTTTCTACTAGATTTTTCTGCTGATGTCAATAACAGTCTATGTCTGTCAGTCTGTACATCTGTCTTGAGTTTGAAATGATATCGTCTGCAGAGTTAACCTAAAAATACTTTCTAAAATTCAACCTAATTTGGGTTAAATAAACTTCAGTCTATGCCTGACTGGTCAACCGGGTTTAATCCAATAAATGTGTGTTATAACTGTGTAATGATTTAGTTATCGTTTCATAAATAGGAGGCGAAATCCTGAATAGACTTTACACTCACTGTATATACGTACCCCATATTCTTCTATATGTAGTATTAGGTGAAGGGTATTCTTTATGAAAACAATCCGATAATTATAAGTCCATCTAGGTAAGGCGTGAAATATTGTTACTAACGCTAACACACTGCTTTCTTCGAACTACACTGATTTCGACCGTAATCGACTTTTTCAGTTCAGGAATAGGAGGTCGATTATTATGATAGACATTATCCTTGAAGTAAACGCACATATGAAAATCTCCGTGGTTCAAATCTTGTGAGTATTAATCCCATTCAGGATCACACTGAGCCCGCATATAATTGAACAGCGAAAAAACACACGCATGACTAAAACATGGTGGACAACTCAGATATAGGCTAATTTGATCTGCCCCATCTGGTTTGTAGAAAGTATTGCGTATTTTATTACGTACTTTTTTGGTGGTATGTTTTTTTTTAATTGGAGGGCCTGTAAGAAATATCGCATTTAAGTTTGACATAGAATTTAAAATGGCTTAACCCGCAAGTTGATCAGATGAATCTTAAGAATGTCTATTTTTAAAAATGTTACTAGAGACTCGATAAGGTATTATATTAATATGTTTCGCCACCTCTGTCGAACATAAGCCCAGTCTAATAATTGTCCATCAGCAGTGATAAAGACTGGCTTAGTACTGTGATAAATGTAGGAAGTTAAAGTATTTAGTGAAGTATAAAATAATCAGGTAAGTCAAGCCAAGTCAAGTCAAAAGTATGTTAATTATATTAAAGCTTTTTTTAAACAATGAGTATTTTCTCCTTTTCTGATGATGTATTTATAGCGAGACAATAGAAAGTAAGGGGAGCAGGAGAACGATAAAGAGAGAAAGTGTCATAGAAAGCAATCACAATGCAAGAAGTGAAAATACGGAGACAAAATGGAAGTATGTTTATTTATTTTTTAGTTTCATATCATTTAATTTGATTAAGAGGGCTTACTTCAAAATATATTATAGAACAGGGTTACAAATATTATATCACGATATAGAAATAAAGACTAAATCTAGTAAGATTTAATAATAAAAATAAATCATATCTCTGCTTCTTACATTGTGATAGACTGCTATGACCATTCGATATGCATATAATACACACTGCTTCCAGCAAACTAGAGCACGTTATATATAGACAAGTGCATTGGTTGAAGTGAACAATTATTATATATTTGGAGGAATTTTATATAAAAATGATAGTTTTAATTTGTACGATACATTTATTTGTTAAGTACAATAATCTGTTAATTCTCTTGGATAAGTTTAGTAACATCGCTAGTATTAATATTATTATTTAATGTAAATGAATTTTGATCGGTTTATACGGAACACTACATGAGAAAATACCTTGCAAATTATATAAATATTACGTGTATTTTACTTTATAAACACTATAGAAATTTTCCTAATTGAAGCTTTCTTTATGAAAATAGTTGAAAATGTATAATTTTCGTGTGCTATTGTACACACCATCATGTGATTTTAACTCATAATGTTGAATACATTTAAGATAAAGCGCGTTTTTGTTTTTTCTTTAAATTTCGTATGTTGTAATTGAATATTTCTATGTTTAAGGAAAAAAGGTAATTTTAGAAAAAAAAACACGCAATGTGAATTATATTCACGAATATATATATATATATATATATATTTATTTATTACGTGCGTGTGTGTCTCTCTCTCTCTCTCTCTATATATATATATATGTGTATATATATATATATATATATATATATATATATATATATATAACTATGTATAATATATTGATGGGGTTTAATTTAAGCATTGTGTATAGAGCGCAACAGAAAAACCTATAACGATTATGAGAGAAAGAGAGGATTGAAATATATGTATTTTGTCAGTTTGCAAATTGACTATCTGCTTTTTAGGGGGTGATATCGATAAAGGAATCGATATGAATTTTCTCTAAAAATCCCCCATTATTTTTTTGTGATACATCGATTATCTTTTATCACACGAGGCGAATAATTGAGGCGCTTCTAAATTAACTGTTTATAGAAATCATTCAATGTTGGCCCAGAGAACAGTCTGCGCTTTCCGTGGTCGATTACAGTCTAAAAAGAAAATTTTAAAAAAAATACAAATATCGTTGTGTTGTATTTGTTGTTGAAATGACAATCTAATCGCGAAGAATCAATATTCATTTTGAAAGGAAAATGAAAAACATAATGAAAGTGCCACGAGTGGGCAATGCCTGAATGGTTTAGACTGGTTCAAGACCTGTCAGATATTTTGTAAGCTATGGGTCAACTAGAAAAGAACACGCACAGTATCGCAATCCATGATATCGTTTACTCTTTACATGGATGAAAAGTGGGCGAATTAAGTATTGGTGCAACTATATATATATTTATGAGTTATTGTTTCCAAATTAATTGTGTCCTACCGTTTTTATATATGGCTAGGTGCTAGAATAAAGACAGGAATAGAGTTTTGTAAAATCAAGGAAAACATGATTAATTACCGAAACATTTATATTAATCTAATGTTACATGATTTAGACCTTTCGGAAGATACTGCTGCCCAAGCAATAAATACAACTGATCTTAAGGTATTGTAAACAAAGTCCAAGCTGAGGCAGAAAGCATTACTCTCTATATCAGTGCTAGAAAAACTCTTAATATACTATCTGGGGCATACTAGACACCTACACACGTCTTTATCGACTAAAAAGAAATAGCTATAGTTGACAACCTTACATTCTTAGAAAGCTCATAAGCAAGGAAGGCAATATATATTTTTTAAATGTTTAGCATAATTCACCTGAAATAAGGCAAGCTGTCACTGTAGACGCAAGGGGCTACTGAGAAAGTTTTGGGGATAATCCTTAATTCGAACCTGTGCAGCATGATGCCTGCCCCCATAAGTTTTAATGTTTTGCTTGTCGGTACCATTGGGGAAACAGAGAGCAGGGAGGGAATTCAAAAGGCCGGCACGTCGAGGAAAGAAGGTTTTGTAGTTAGAAGGCTCTCCGACATCTCGTCAATGGATGGCAGTAAGCTTATAATCCGGTAAGTTGAGTCAATAAGGGGTGATGAGGGGGGGGGGGGGATAGAGCTTGGTGGATAGTGCAGGACCTATTAATTTAGCCACTCCTTTTTGGACTTTGTCTAAGAGGGGAAGACTAATGGATGGATCACGATGTAGTGCAAGATAGGAAAAGCCTTATTAATATAAACAGTTTAGCAAGATCTGGAAAATAAAATAAAAACACTTTCAGATATTAATTAAGATGTTAGAACATAAACGTGTCGCATACACTGCTATATAAGAAGTGAAACATTGCATCTCAAAATCAGCCAAGAGAGGAAATTCAACAAGTTTGGTTCAAAATATATTAGAAAGATTCAAAGGATACAAATGCAGTGATAACATTATAAACCAAAGAGTTTGACCGAAGGAACCAATAGGTGATATCGTCAATAATCTGCAAACGGCGTATAGGCTGGCTCGGACATGCCCTAAAAGTGGGTCAGAGATATTTGCTAACCAAGTGGTTCAGTGAGACTCTGATGGAAAAAGAAAAGGAAGACCAAAAATGTACTGGAATCAAACAAGTGGGAGAGATTTTATCACGACTTGAAGAAGCTAGACAGAAGCTGTGTATATGGCTTCAAACCGAAAACGATGCTTTACTTTGACCGGTGTTTCTAAGTCTGAGTCTGAATTTTATATGAAAATAGAAGTCATTCTTAGTCAGTAAATGTCTAATAAATTTGATTCAATTCGTGTTTTTGGGAGGAAAATGGTCAGTGAATTAGCAGACACGACGGCTAAGGATGTGTAGACAATATATTTGTTAGTGTGGAAATGAGTAAGTTAGTAGTATGCGTATGTAAGTATTAGACTATGTGGCACTGTGTGCGTATGTTTAAGCTTACTTTTTTCTGATAGTGCGTGTGTAGATAAGCGCAAAAGGATGGAGCTTGTACTTAAGTTTTTTAAGTGTTATTTCCTTCCCGCCACCCCGTCCAAAGAAACGGGGTATCAATCAGAAGTTCTTGGTTCTATCGAGGTGCGTCAAGTTGCGTCCCTGGCGAACTCTGATTTTGTTGACCAGGTCGCTGCTTATAAGTTTACTATATTTTTAAAAAAGCTTACAAGAGTTTTGCTTTAAAACGAGCGGGAACCCTTTTCACTGGTTGAAAAATAAAAAGTCTTGTTTTGGGAAGTGAAGATGCGAGTGTATCTAAACGAACCGGAGAAAGAGTGAAGGTGGCTATTTATTCTATTAGGTGTTTGGCGTTCGCTAAAATTGCATCTCGATCCACCACACTTATATACAACCGGGTCGTTCAGGAAATTAAATGTTTCTCTCAGAATGCAATATTGTAAAGTATCTAGAAATAATAATACATATTTTCAAATATGTACCCATCTTATGTCTACATATATCAGATGGACAATTCGGAAAATTGAAAAAATAAAAAAGTCGCATCAAACAAAACCACTCCGTGTTATTTAATAATGTTTGCCTAAATGAAAATATGCTCCCTAAATACACACACAATATATATATATATATATATATATATATATATATATATATATATATATGTGTGTATATAAGGGAAAACTAATAGCAAAAGAGAGAGATATATACAAATGATGTGAAATACTTTTTTCGCCAAAATACGATCTAAACAAATGACTTAAAAATTAAGCTTTGGATTTCTTGTGACATGTGTCTACCTTTTTTTCAGAATTATCATTATCTTAACAAATTACTTTGATTGTCTCAAGAATTAAAATCGACAGGAGAATGAATTCCTATGCTGGAAAATAAAGATATCTTCATTAGAATCCGTGTTTCACCCCTTGACTCTTGTGTGGGTGTATGTATATATATATATATATATATATATATATATATATACATATATATATATTATTTTTAATTTTCCTACTTTAACACAGTGTACAAACGAGGAGGAGAGCATAATGTAAAAACACACATTTTTTTTTACACTTTCCTTTTTACTATCTTTATTGACTTTATTCTAAATGAGAGGGTTAGACACAAGGTGTTTTACTAATGTAGGGAAAATCAAGCACAATAAATACGATCACTGGATATAGATAGAAATGAAAATTGCATCAGTCTAGATGAACACAATTGATGAAGCGTAGAGCACACTAACTTTACAAAACAGTTTCCTTTAGATTAGGCCCAAATTATGTGCGTATCGAACAAACCTAAGGAAAAACAGTGCTTTTTTGAACCAGAAAAAACAAATCAGATCAATACGAAACAAACACTGCTTCTACAGAATTTGAACCCGCACCGTGAGATACCCGATTTGGCCGAACGAAACTATATGTTAGGGTTAGTTAAGATACAAAACGCTGAAATTTATACTCGGACACACAAATAGAGTAGACATATTTAAGTAAATGGGGCAATTTCTGTTTTTGTTGAAGATGTGACATATTTGCGTTCGGTCGGCTTTTAAATTCATTCTATTACATTGCTCACGGGCAGCGCCGGGTTAACGTGCCCTGCTGGTGTAATATATAATTAATTCGTAAAATAATAATAACTATGTATGGATTTTTACATAAACATAATATTAAATTTGCGAGCGTCTTTCACAGTGTTTGCTTGCAAACACACACACATATATATATATATATATATATATATATATATATATATACCAATTTTTTTAATATACGAATGTTAAATTATTTTTACCTACAGACACCGGCGTTGCAATCTTTTGATATCATCAGTGTAGGAAGTGACAATGTCTGACGGTTGGAAGGAACGAACCGTGTACAGAATCAGCCTAGACTTCGCAAGCTTGCGCTCTAACTCACCGGCTACGGGAAATTATCACGTAAATAAGGAAAATTGAGTTTTGTTTGTGCTTTAATAAAACGGGCAACAGACAGTAGACAGTCCAGAGAGTTCAACAAAAGTTTTCGGAACCTAGCGTATCGCTAAGTGACAGTCTATTTTTAACTCCCTGAACAAGGCTCACATTTAATTACTTAAATAACAATATTTTATCATTTTTACCTACAGACCCCGCGTTTGAAGCTTTTGCTATATACAGTATATATATATATATATATATGGGAAGAGAAGGATGAAGGTTCCGACGTAATGGGAAAATGAAAAAAGAAAACCAAAAAATGGATGTTGTTTATGTGTACATCAACGTTTCGTCTTTATTTATAAGACTTCATCAGGATGATAATATAAAGAAAAATGCCATGCAAGTACAAACACATATAGGGTTGACATTTGGGGAAAAAGAAAGAAAATACTAGCCACTACTGGAGAAAACAGTAGGGTGGACGTCCGTGCTTGGTGAGTAATGAAACATGAATGTTTATGAAAATGAGTGGGGAAGAAGTGGAAATATGGGGGTGAGCAAGGATACTGTGGCGTGTAGTAAGATAAAGATGTGGGGGAATGAGCAGGAATAATGTGGATGGCAATGAGTAAGGACGTTGAGGGGTGGAGGAGAGGGAGGAAGGAGGTATTTGAACAGGTGGCTGCGGTCAAGACTGAAGGGGAAAAAGTAAGTTGGAATGTTTGTGTGTGTGGGGGGTGTATGCAGAGAAATAGAGGGTGGGTATAATTTAAAATATAAGCCATTAACAATGCAAGATCAATTTTTTTTACTTTTATCTTATTAATTTCGGAATAATTCCATCGTCAGAGGTGACCAGTATTGAGTTATGTTTTTAATCTTGCATTGTTAATGGCTTATATTTTAAATTTCATTAACAAATCCAGCAATGCTTTTAAATGAACGACCGCCCCATATTATTTTTATCAACACGAGTGAGCCAGCGCTCTTCTTCGTTCGACACCAGAATTTGAACTCATAACCGCCAACAACACCAGCGCGGAGACATCCAACCAAATACGTTTATCAAGTAACAAAATAAAAGAAGTAAGTTTGTGTATTCTTGTTTATTGATGAGAAAAAAATGACTCAATTCTAGTCACCTCTGATGATGGAATGTTATTCCGAAATAAAGAAGATTAAAGTAAAAATATATATATAAATTAATCTTGCATTGTTAATGGCTGATATTTTGAATTTTATTAACAAATCCAGCAATGCTTTTAAATGAACACCGACCCATATTATATATATATATATATATATATATATATATATATATATATATATATATATATATATGTATACGTTCACATACAGAATATATATGTACATACACATAGATCTATAGATAGATAGGTAGAGAGCGAGCGAGTGAGAGTGAATAGAGATATATAGAGATTACCCGGTAGAAAGATTGCTACATCTATTAATATAGGTGGATATATCTATTAATAGAGGGGTACAGATAGATATATAATAGATAAGGGGGAAATAAAAGAGGAGAAAACGGAAATAAATTTACCTTGTCAGGTTTCAAATTGAATATAGCTTTTATATGTTTTTTTAGAATCTACAGATATATCGATAGCAATTTTCTCTGAAAATCACCCAGCATTTTTTTTCGGATACATCGATTTCATTTTTTACAGGCGAATGATGGCGACGCTTCTAAATTAACTGTTTATCAAAAGCGTTCAATATTGGCCCAGAAAATATGTCTGCGTTTGGCGTGGTTGAATATCTTATGAAAAAAAGTAATCGAATTGTTGTTGTTGTTGTTGTTCCTCAACTAAATATGAAGAAGGTACCAATCGATGCTAATATCGAACAGAAAAGAAAAATAGTATAAGATTACCACAGATGGCCAAATAAGACAACGGGTCACTATAAAAATTTTACATTATTCTATTAAGAGTTAATATTTTAAAATGTCGTCAAACATGATTGATCTATCTCTATTTTTGTGTCCGTTAATCTGTATTGTGGCAAATAACGTCAATATATATATATATATATATATATATATATATATATATATATATATATATATATATATATATATATATATACTAGCAAAAACCACCTGCCTTCTAGGCAGAAATTACTGAGAGCCAGTCTTCTTTACATAAACCCCCAAAAAGTTCAATTGACATTTTAGTGATTTGGAGGAAGAAACACATAATGATAATTGGCGTAGTGTTATTATATTCCAATATGCATGAACTTGGCCCAATTTATTTTTAGGAAAAGAACAACAAAATGATGAATTGATATTGTAATTAAGATATTCAAAGTCGAGGAATTTTATTTTGTTTCAGCATGAAACAAAAAGTGAATTCAATTAAAAACTGTTTATATAATGAAATTAATCAAACATAACGGTGGAAAGTGTATTGTGTAAAATACACCACTTTTATATTACTGAGTAATTCGACATGAGTACTTTGCACTTTCGCCATTATTATAAAAGACAGAAAACAGTCTTACTTAATATTACAGAAAAATAATCTATTTTCTTATAATTTAGAAAGATTAGAAAAGTGTTCTCTTTTCTATGACAAATGTTTAAGTCATCATCATCATCATCATCATCATCACAACTATCATGTTGACTGCTTGGCTAGGAGAAAAATGTAGTATTTGTCCTGAATCTGCACGTAGTTTTTATGTCCTCGGTCAGTGAAGGAAACCTCCTTCTAGACCGAGGTAATTGACATTTTTGCTCCATTCAAAAGTGTCCCTCTTGGGAGAGCCGAGTTTTCCCTACGTTAAATGTGTACATTGTACCTAACTCTGCTCTGGTGTGAGGAAGTAAATAGGAACATCAACAGCAACATTAAATAATACATTTAAAAAAAATAATAAACGCATGTATTCAATTATTTTCAGACCCCCTTTGGTTATTATTGATTTTAATGTACACTTTATTTTAAACAGTAATTATTTGTAACTCATCGCGGTTGTTGCTATGTGTTAATATACGCGTGCGAAAACGTTACCGAAAAAACAACAAATAATGAAACGGAAGTTATGATTTTGAATGTTGAACTTAATTCATTAAATCGCTTTAATAATATCACTGCGGATAATAATTAACATGTTGTTATCAATAAAGGTGTTTCGTATCTATATATATTAAAATACGAGAATCAAATTATAAGTGCATCATCTTGAATATGAATTGATTAGACAGTCTTTGAAAAACAAATATGCAAAAAATTTAAAGCTTTGAGAGATTTTAATCAGGTTTTCTGTGAGTATATATACGGTATGTAAACTTAAATTAGTGCATAAGTTAGGTATGTTTATTTTTTAAATATGTGTGTGCCCACTCAAATACGAATTAAGCGATAATCATGAATGTGAAATAGAGATGGTAGACTTACAGAGGAGACAAACGCTCTATAATATTTTGATTTATTTTCATAAAAAGTGTGTAACAAGGTTGCGTAATTTCTTTGTGAAAATTTTTAAAAAGTAGTAGACTTTTACCAATAAGTATTAAACATATATTACTTAATTTTAATTTATTTGAGGTATTTTGAATTTGTTTACGAGGACAGATAATCAGCGAAAAACTGTCATACTAAAGGAATTCAAGTGTTAAGTTAAGATTGACAAAAAATAGACCATTATGCATATGAGTTCTACTAAATCAAACACCACAAATATTTGGCGTACGATCTTTTCCATAATAATTTAGAAAATGCTATTTTGTTTCATACTTTAGATGATTTCAATTCATAATATATATATATATATATATATATATATATATATATTTATATATATATATATATATATATATTGTTGAATATAAGACACAACTCATGTCTAGATTTCCTTTGGTAGATCGAGGATCTACCAAATGATATCTAGGCATGAGTTGTCTCTTATATTCAACACTACTTGCCTGCAACAGAAATGCTGCCTAGATATACATATTTAAATATATATATATATATATATATATATATATATATATATATATATATATATATATATGTATATATATATGTATATATATATGTATATATACAATACGAACCCTTGTAAACGAAAGCGAACAAACACGCACACGCCTCGTGTAAACGCTTGTGAGACATGTTGAATAACCCTATGGCGATTCTGAGGTCGATTTAACTTGTCATTTACGTGTGACAGACATACAAGTAGTGATATAGCTAGAGATATATATTCGTGTATGAGAGATACATACATAGAATAAGTGTGCTATATGTAATATATATATATATATATATATATATATATATATATAATATAAATATATAATATATATATATATATATATATATCCATGAAAACAATTCTGTCAACATCGGAAAAGGTGCAAATCAACGCATTAAATCAAGGCATTAAATATTTGGCGAATACAGGGTTCGATACGTATAAATGGGCTTGATATCACGAATGATTTTTTTCGATCAATGCCCGTCTCTTGCTTGGGTATTTTGTTTGTCTACTGTAAGTTGTTTTAGACAAGTAAATTTTCTAATCGTATATTATTCATATATATAGATATATGTATGTATATATATATATATATATATATATATATATATATATATATATATATATGTATATATGTATATATATATGGGTGATGAAATTCACAGCTACCAAGTCTTACTAGATAAGAAAGTACTCTAAGTTGCTATCGAATCTTTCTATTTTTGTTTAGATACGCCTATTATAACGGGCTTTACGAGTTATAAGTAAGAGATATCTAAATGTGTATATAAATACTGTCAACTACCAGAAAGGACTAAATTCGTTATCATGACAAGCTTTCCATTACCACTCATGGTAGGTCGCGATTTCACTTTTAACTGGGGTGTACCGCCAATGGGGGAATATTTAGTCAAGCACAGCTATTCAGTAGGGCTAGAGAGTCAAGTGCTTTCAAGCAGGATCGAAACTCGACTGATTTTTTAAAATATTTTCTTCGGAAGAAATAGCGACACAAGGATTTTTAAGACCAAATAAATCTACTAACGGTTTGTAGAATTCGAAGGAAAAGATACATCAGTGTTCGAGGGAATATATTGCGAAGAAAGAATATTGAAATCATGTACGTGTTAGTCGATATTGCAAAAATAAAAAAAACGGTTTCAAAAGGATAGAAAAATAGTAGAGAATTTATCGGAAATCGATCTTGGCATAGTTTAACCGTTTGATGAGTGTTTTGTGTTGGAAAAAAGAGTGTTGCAGAGATGAAAAACGGGAAAGAGTTATTCTTGCTATGTTAATTCATCGTGTACTCATCTCTTGGAGAAACAGAAAAATATAAAGAAGAAACAGTAGACGCAGAAGAAGATGAAAAAGGAGAAGAAGAAGAAGAAGAAGAAGAAGAAGAAGAAGGAGAAAGAGGAAGAAGAAGTAGAAGAAGAAGAAGATCAAGAAGAAGAAGAAGAAGAAGACGGAGAAGAAGAAGAAGAAAAATCAGAAAAATATAAATAAGAACGAAATAGAATAAAAAGTAGTCATTCAAAAGAAAAAGGAAATAAAACGAGAAAAATAGGAACACCAAGAAGGTTACATTTACGAAGAATATAAAGCAAAAAAAGACGAAAAAGAAGGAGAAAATAGCGTGAAAAAAAATCAAAACAAAATAAGGCGTGAATGAAAATGAAAAAGAGGAGGACAACGAATGATAATATGAATAAGAAAAAAAGGAAGAATAGGAGGAACCCAAATATAGAAGGCTACGGAATAAGAAAAGGACGAATAGCGAAAAGACATGAGAAGGAAAACAAAATAAGTATAAGAAGAAAAAGGGCAAAACAATGGGGAACAGATGGGGAAGACAAATGAAAATATTTACAACAATTATAGGTACAAGAAAAAGAAGAAGAAAAAGAGTTTAACGGAGGCGATCAATGCGAAAAATAGAAGAAAGAGAAGATGAAAAGGGAAGGAGATCGAACTGAAGAAGAAAGAGAAACAAACGATAAGAAAAATACTAATACAACTAAAAATAATAATTATAATAAATGGAAGAAAAAAAATGATAATAACAAAAACCAATATTACAACAAGCATATATATATATATATATATATATATATATATATATATATATATATATGTATATATATATACATATATATATATATTCAAAACGAAGTTCGAACGTATATATATATATATATATATATATATATATCCATATATACGTGTTTAATCGTCTCTACAACTCATCAGGTCGGCTACAAATTGTGATATTCGAGATCGAGACCCTAGTGACTGTCGTCTGCTGTTTTACGAATTGAGCTAAGAACTGTGCATTCAATCTTCTTATTAGAAATGTAGTCTTTATGTGAGCATCCACGATCTTCTTCTCGTAGTCATCATCAGTATATCCTGGTTCACTTGAGTCTATGAAGCATGTTTATGTCAATGTTTGATATAGGTCTTTTTAATTTTTTAATGAACGCAGTTTTCTTCAAAATGTTACTTTCGAAACTACAATATAAACTTGCTGAAATATATATATTGTAAAAAGCCGGAGAAAGCCAAACATGCTAAAAACGCGTGTGATATAAAGATGTAAATGCTAAACTCTAACACAAAATGTATAATATTAATATATGAAATAATAAACAGCATTGTAAAAATAAATAAAAAAATAAATGTTAGTAGCTATACTTCTTAAAATATAAACTTTTGTCTCATTGGTACTACATTCTCATCTTCTTTATATATATATATATATATATATATATATATATATATATATATATATATATAGAGAGAGAGAGAGAGAGAGAGAGAGAGAGAGAGAGAGAGAAAGAGAAAGAGAGAGAGAGAAACGTAATTTGTGGAACTAGAGACAAATATTTACATATTTTGGAAGAAAAAAATGTATTATTTAAGGTATTTACACATCCAATTAGGCTATATAACATGATTTCAAAATAGTATTCGTTAACGTAATTATTTAACTTTATGTGTAAGCGTTACTTATAATTCCAACATATTTGATTATTACTCAGATATATATATATATATATATATATATATACATATATATATATATATACATAGTTTCATATATATATATATATATATATATATATATATATATATATATATATATATATATATATATATATATATATATATATATATATAGTAGAAGAGTATCCGTTCAAGAACGAATATATCTCATTCCTCGACCAGAACGAATTCAAATAAAAAATCAAGGTAATATGCTCGGAACTATTATTCTAGAATCCCAATAACGATTTTGATTAAAATGAATTATACGATTTAGATTTTAGAAAATGTCTGTAGTTTATGGGGTTTAATAACAAATTCATTAAATATTTTTCAGTGATATCTAATGACTACAGATATAATCGTCAGCAAGAGTCAATGCAAATATATTTTAATTTTCAAATGGAATGCCTATAAAAAATATTTTACATATGCCAAAGAAACTGAAATTTGTTAAATATTTATTAAACACATCTACTTCTTATTGTTAAATTTTCACAAATATCTGAGATATCTGAATTCTCACGAAGTTCATTCAAATGCTTGTTACTCCTTTTTACGTATCTGAAATTAACTAAATATAACCAACATTTTAACCGCTTAAGCATATCAGCTATTTTGACAACTTCATAATGCTCCAGTAATTGTTTGTTAACATAATTCATACAAAACAAGGCAGGCCACCACTCTAAACGCAAGGGTCTAGTGATAGTTAGAGTGTAGGTTTAGTGTGCCATACTAAGTTGGGAGCTGTCTAGCAAGATGTCTGTTTACATTAGTTTCAAACCTCTGCATGTCGGTACAGTCGAGGAAACAGAGAGCAGAAAAGAAAGTTCCAGAGCCCGGCAGCACAAAGAAATAAGTTATTAGAGTAGAAGGTTATCCAGCATCAAGGGACCTCTACAGTGAATGGATGGAGTGTAGCAGATTGCCGAGTTGGTCTACTATATTTACGTCGAAGGGGGAACCATAACAGACAGTTCATCGGAGCACAATCTATTGAAGTATTTGTAAAACAAGCACAAGGATGACACTATGTTGCGATGGGACAAGTTTGCGACTCGTTTTGGGACATTGTCTAATAGGGAGAGACTAGTCGATGATGCACCAACCCAGATGTGGCATCAATACTCCATGCAAGGGTGGATGGTGGCTTTGTAGAAATTCAAGATAATGTACGTTGTGAGGAGTTTACAAGCACAATAGATGGAGCCCACCTTCTTTGCTGTAGATTTGGCAATGTCTCTAATGCATGTGTTCCAATTCATATTGTCTGTGAAGATTAGGCCGTGGAGTTTGAATGTTGCATTCTCAGGTAGGGTGTTATTTGCCACGTCAATCAATAGTTGAAGAGGATATTTTGTAGCTATTGAAGCAAAGGAGCTTTGTCATTGAGGCATTAAAAGTTACGAACCATGTATGCCACCAATCCACTACAATCTGGAGGTCATATTCTAAGGAGTAGGCACTTGCCTTGGATTTGATCGTGTCCGTTTTGCCCACATGGCGAGAGTAAAGCGTGGTGTCGTCAGCAAATATAACTATCCCAGACTGATGGAATGAATGGGATACACAATAATAAATAACAAGAGACGATTAGTTTAGCAGTGAAGACTGTTCTTGTACATGCAAGTATATGAACATTCAACTATAACTAACTTTATATATATATATATATATATATATATGTATATATATATATATATATATTTTTCTTTTTTGTCCATTTGGTTTTGCCACCCGAAGATGATTCGACGAAGAATCGAAAACGTTCGTGAAACATGTTAAACCTATGGAACATTTATTAATTTGTTTGATTGTAATACAAGAAAGACCATCAGAAAAATTAGAAAAACTAAAAAAAGTTTAATTAAACAGAGTAATTCTGTTATTTTTAACAATGTTTGCATAAATGAGAAAACGCTGCCTAAATACACAATATATATATATATATATATATATATATATATATATATATATATATATATATATATATATATATTGATTTTTCACTTAGAAAAAAGATTATTCAGTGAAGACCGGGAGTATTCCAATAAAAACAAGTTCAGTGATACTCGATTACAGGGTACAGAGCTTTTATATGTGATTTTTTGAAAGCTTACCAAAGCATTCCGTTCAGGAGCCCAATCAACACCACAGAAGATTTTTTCATTCAAAAATTATTTATTTATCTATTTTTCAAATTAAAAAGTTTTTTTACCTACACGTGTTTCACTAACAAGCAGGTACTTGCTTGGCAGATAATCATGGAAAATTAAGTACCATGAATATATATATATATATATATATATATATATATATATATATATATATATATATATATATATGTGTGTGTGTGTGTGTGTGTGTAGAAGGATGAAAAGGAATTAGAAAAGCAAAAGTCAAATCGTATTTCTATTCAGTTGCTCAGAGCAAGGTATATTCCGCAAAAAAGCAATTTATTCAAGTTAAATTTTTCCTTAAGCCAGGCTTTTCAAAGATCAAAATCTTATCATCAGAGGAAGTTGTTGAGATAGATACGTTGGCAAAAGCAAAGATTTAAAATTTGAAAAAGTAAAATAAAAATTGTAGGGAAAAAACAAAAGGCAAAATGATGCCCGAATGCAAGCAAATGTCCGATTGCAAAAAGGTCCGGTGTCAAAAGGTTCAGCGGAGAAAGTGAAATGTAGATAGGTGGGTCGTTAAAAGGAACGAGAAGTGACAATAGAGGATTCAAAGTTAAATTCCAAAAACGACATCTTCAAGTGCGGAGAAGATAGATAGAATCCAGAGGGTAAAAGGTCCAATAAAAGGTACGTTCGTGGATGCAACAAGGCTCAGTAAAACGTAAGGTGGAAAGTATCTGCCATTTAAAAAGACTTCCTGGGCAAACAATCATGGAATAGGTTTAAATTGGCAAAAAGGCAGCGGATTAATATTGAAGGCTTGCCCGTTGAACAAAAAGACTAGTCTGAAGAAAGGCAAAAACTCATATTGAGCTATACTTTTCCCAATAGGTTTTACCTTTTCCTAAAAGTTCGCTTTTAGTTCACCACTGTATATATATATATATATATATATATATATATATATATATATATATATATATATATATTTGGTTGTTAGTCCACGTATGCTCCTAGATAAGTATTTTATAAATGATTGGTGGTGTATGCAGCATTAAAACCATGTTGTTGTTTTTTTAATTGTTTTTATTTTGGTATTTCGACCAGTCCTCTTTGTCAAAGAAATGCTCTTCATTTTTCTTTATTCTAAATCATTATTTTGGCAGAGACCAGAGGACTGGTCGAAATATCAAAATAAAAACAATTAAAATAACAACTTCGTTTTTAATGCTTCATACACCACCAATCATCTATAATATATATATATATATATATATATATATATATATATATATATATATATGCGTGTGTATTTCTCTTTCTATTAAAATATACATTTTATAACATAAAGCAATGGTAATAGCTTAACAGTGTAAGGCTTTAGCTATGTTGTATACATTAGTTGTTATTTAATTGTATACCACATCCAATATTATTAAGGACAGAGTCACATCATTTCACACACCTTTTCTTTATTTTGCATACAATTGTTTCGGCTTACACTTATATATATGTAAAATGCTACTGTGAATTTATTTTTAGGTGTTGCTATCTTCAGTGATTATTATATGTCCTAGTCGGAACATATACACATATTATGCTTTTCTTTGTTTGTATTTTAATCATTCATTATCAGCTTAAATATTGACCTAAATACTCTTAAATTAAGATATGTATTTTAATAAACCGTCTTTTGTTGTTTCGTTCAATTATTTCTTTTTATTTCGGGTGTAAGCAAACGATGTTTCCTTATTTTATATTTCTTTTCTTAGATACTTCTTTTTAGTGACTTCCGTTTTACCGAGTCATAAGTACATAGACTTATCAATCTCTAGCCCTTCAATGATTAACTATAATTATAATATTAAAAAGATTATCGGTATTATTTAAAATATTGTAAAAATATTTTCCAAAAATAGGTTTTATATTTGATCATAGATATCTTTCATATAATTAATAAAACTATTTATTTTACACTGACAACTTTCTGAATTATATTTATTTCTGCAGCCAGTAACCTAATATATATATATATATATATATATATATATATAGAGAGAGAGAGAGAGAGAGAGAGAGAGAGAATAGGAAAATAAAGATATAATGTATACCTTTAAATTACCAGTTATCATGAAGCAATTGATGCTCAATACACATTAAAAAAATCGCTGATCAAATAAAAAATGTATTTTACTATTGATGTATGTTTTCTATACCTGCACTCTGACAGTATTTCTTTCCTCTACTGTGTCTCTTTGTATGTTCGCTATATTTGAGTTGTGCACTGTTAAAAATGCATTTTAATTCTCTTATCCCAACTCTCCCCTATCTTTCTGAACTTGCTGTATAACTGAGAGTCTTCATAATATGTCCATGCTTTAGAATTGGTGCCTATATCATAGACTGATAAAGCGACTTTATATCAATAAAAACGCATATCGTCCCAGAAACAATCGTACACAATACTGTTGTGTATGATGAATTTTGGAACCTATGTAAATGAATATGCCGTACATGTGTTTTCCTAAAATATGTCTCCTTTTAGATCCCTCTATTTCTCTGTCTTTCTCTCCCCCCCTCTCTCGCTCTCTCTCTCTTTCTCTCTCTCTCTCTCTCTCTCTCTCTCTCTCTATATATATATATATATATATATATATATATATATATATATTAGAAGTAATAGATGAGAATACAGAATTGTAAAGATACAATATTTATTAAAACATCAAACGTTTATTTCTACTTTGTTTTACTTTATATAACATTTTCAAAGTTAAGTTTTGCCGATAATATTTACAACTACATTGTCGGCTTCCCCATCCTTTGATGAGAAGAATGTATCTTTGAAAATCAATGGAATAAGGATATGAGGCTTCTTTTCTCTGAACGTTTGATGTTTTAATAAATATTGTATCTTTACAATTATTTATTCTCATCTTTTATCTTATACTTCTAAAATGAATTGCTCTATTAAATATATTGAGCTGTACACTATCACGATAGATTAGTATTATTAAACGATGATTCAATTATCGTTATATAATTCAACATGTATATATATATATATATATATATATATATATATATATATATATATATATAAATAATACCCGGCATTGCTCGGGATGTAATGGGTAACGACATGTTTTATTTCGCTGCACTTATAAAACAATATTAATATTTTATTTACTGCTCTTGTGTCACTGCTTTTTTGGAAAACTCTATTAACTAGTACCTCATACAGATAGTTTTTATTTCGTTGAAATCAAATCGACCTATTTGATTTTTTAAGCACGGCGTTCATTCTATAACTCTTTTAGATTTGGGCACATATATATTTGGCACCTTTAGTGTCATGTAGATATCTAGGAACAACTATTAGTGTCTTACTTCGTGGATTTTATACGCATGATTTAAATGGCATTACAATAGAATATATTTGAGTTTATGAGACGTTCTGCCCCGTTAGCCACCATAGTAGATAACTTAAAGTTTCGAGACCACTTCTCTTCATATTTTCCGGTAAACTTTATATGTTAATTTATTATTAGTAGTTATGTAGTTTATTTAACCTTCTATTTCCTGTATCTCTTGTCTTGTGAAGACCGATATATGTATGGGCTGTTTTTCATAGATCTGATAAATAATGTATTTTTGAATAGTTACTTAAGATGATATTTTGTTTTAACTGTTATATTCATCTTAATCGTGGTCAATTTAATTTTATGTATGACTTTAAAATTTAAAATGTTCTTCATAGTTTTTGTATTTTAATAAAACCTTTTAAAATTCAACGTAATTTTTTTTTCGGATTGGATGGGATTATTAATGTGTGTTTATAATTATCTCATTTAACCATCATCATTGCTATTTACCTTGTATTTAGGAATACTAAACAAATATTTACATTGTTTGGTATTCATAAGATACATTTTCAAAAATATTGAATTATTTTAAACTGATTTCTAATTAAAAATAAAACAAAAAACTTTTGATTTTCATCAAAGTTTTGATTTTGGTCTTTGCTTTTAGAGTCAGGATTGTGATTATGATGCCTCAATATCGTTTTAACGATACTGATGTTTTCCTAAATGTATTTTCCTGAATTTTGTGACATGTATGATTTTTGGCTCCGAAACTCACATTAAATCATAGTATAATATAACTCTGATCTTTCATATTATATATATATATATATATATATATATATATATATATATATATATATATATATAAAAAGCTTTCCCTTACGTCTATGGAGACTGGGTTGGCTTTGTTGTTTATATCGGTGTCACTAGGCTTATAAATCACGAACTTTCGGCCAGTTGTGGAATTGCAAGAACTTTGTCTCCAAAGGTGTTTGTGTTTTCTGGACAGTGGACAGTTAACGGCAAAAGAAGAACTTCATAAAAATGGCAAAAACGAATCCTTAAACAACACGTTAAGCTTCTGTCAGGTCTACTTTTGCTCGTGGAAGATATTAACTGCTTAGAGCGAATTTCGATATCCAATAGGAGATACATTTATACCTACAGAAAAGTAGAGAGGGGAGAGGAAAAAGAAAAATGGAGATGGGATGAGGATATGTCAAGAGAAAAAAATGAATAACGTATTAGATAAATCGTTGAAAGAGAATAGAGTGAATTAAAAACAAGACAATACTAATTTTTAACACAACCATATGATCATGATGATAACGACGCACAGAGAGAATTAACAGATATGCATCACGTAGCAATAAAAGTGTATAATAATCATTATAAATATAATTGAATTTATATAACTGGTAAAGGCAGAAAATAAATTAGTACCACAGAAAATAGCCGTGGGTTCCCAGAGAAATGGAAAAGATTGAGAAGAAA
This sequence comes from Sepiola atlantica, assembly GCA_963556195.1. NCBI lineage: Eukaryota > Metazoa > Mollusca > Cephalopoda > Sepiida > Sepiolidae > Sepiola > Sepiola atlantica. The sequence continues at coordinate 121,361,097 of OY744522.1, forward strand.
TGAAACAATACAGGCCTCGATTAGAAGCCCATGCAGAATACGACATCGTATGGAGTTTTATTGACAATCAAATTCCGGAAAACGACATCGAATGTTTTCACCAACACCTTAATAGTACACGGCAAATTTAAGAATCCAAAGGGAATTTTAATAGAGATTGAAAGAAGCAGAGATAAGGAAAATCATAGAAGAGGTGTTGCCCAACAGATTCACTACCTGGTATTACCAGTAAGCGATCTAAGTTAATGACTCACATGTGAGTAAGACGAAGTACGAGTTATAACATTACTACTACTACTACTACTACTACTACTACTACTACTACTACTACTACTACTACTACTAATAATAATAATAATAATAACGATTATAATGAAAATATGTGGACTAGAAGACAAGGAAATGTATAAACATTCAAACTGTACCACACTCAAAGAATGATACTGACCGTATCCACATGAAAGGGAAGAGCGGGGGATAATGAATCGTAAGTATAGAAGACTGTATGGATGAGACATAAAAGCAGTCGAAAAATACATAACGCAGAACATAAGAAAAAGTGATCATCGCAAATTATGGCAATGTAAAAATGAAGAATACGAGGGCAACTAATCTTAGGACCAACAAGCGAGAAAAAAAAACAAATGGGAAAATAAGCAGCTGCATGAATGATTGACGAGACTTTTCAGAAAATCGACGCATCAGAACACCTGGACAAAGCTACGAAAAGAACACACAAATAGTGAAACGGAATATTTGTTGACAGCTGCACATAACAATGCGATCAACACGAACTACATCGAAGCAAACATAGACAGAACTCATGGAAGGATGTAGACATAGACTATGTGAGCAAACAGACAGACAATAAACCACATTATAATGGAATGCAGAAAACTAGCCTAAAAAGAAAAAAGAAAAACAGACACGACTGCGTGGCAAAAGCAATCTACTGAAAACTATACAAACGCCTGTACTTTGAACATGCTGACAAGTGGAATATATACAAATGAGAGACATTATTGGATGACAAATATCACAAAATTATTCAAGAAAATGCAAGTACAAACAAAAACATTTATACAAGCAAGAGGACCTGACGTAATAATAGTTAATAAGAATGATAACACCTGTGGAATCGCAGTTTTCTCTGCCCTAGCGGATTAGAGAAAAGGATGGAGAAAAACGAAACAAATATATGGAACTTCCAAGAATACCAAAGTAAATATAGAACTTGAATACAATTACTACAATACCAATAGTTTTAGGAGCACTAGGGCGAATCCCGAAAAAACTGTTAAAGGCTAGAGGGATTTAGAGGAAATTGGAATTACATAATAGGAATTAATACAACGTATGACAATATTGTGACCATCCGAAATTTCAATGAAAACTCATGTATGTCGAAAGCAACCTACATAACAACCGAACACTTACTTGACACATGGAAATGGAAAATATAAATATAACGCTCACGTAGTATGATACCACACCAAATTGTCAAGAGTACAGCTCAAACATATTTATTTACGTACGACTTTGACACCATCATGTTGTAGTCGGTTGACAAATAGCCTTGTAATATTGTGTTTCTTCAAATAGAATGTTTTACGAGAGAAACTTGTTCATGGGAATTCCGATTTGTTTTTGCCACTAAGAGAGATGAATAGAAAGTTAATTGCTGTAATTGTAGCTAAGCAAGTTCTTTGTGGTAAATATTGTTTTCTAGAAGAGGACGAGGAATTAGATCTCTGTCGAACACCTACCATACATATACCGATACATTAATGGAGACTAGCAAAATATCTGATGTGTTAATGAGGCTGTGGGGAAGAGAATAGATACCCCTCAACTAGAACCCGAAGTCGATTTTGTACTGTCTCAAGACACGAAATATTACATCGAGTGCAATATATTCACATTGAATAGAAATACTCCATATTAGGACGTATACACTCATATACAGGTAGAGCATTGAGTCAGGCGTGGGGTACTTTATAGAGACGTCGAATGATCCGGTCATTTTCTAGCGACTATTAGCAACCCAGTCTTCAATTTCAGGTCTTAGGGGCTTATTCAAAAAGGGGGATACCTAAAAGAGAGTCATTCATTTTAACCGGGGGAAAATGAGAATCTTAGCCTTGGTTATGAAAGGAGAGACGTTTTGTTTTAGAGACGTTAAAAGTACCACCTACTCTGAGTCAGAAGACAGAGAGTCAGAAAAACCTTCATCATAAATTGTCTTCTAGGAGATGTCGTAAATAGGTGTGTGTTCAGCGTAACTGTCAACTAATTAACTAAGAATATGATTTGAGATATCATTTGTAAAGATTAGGAAGAAAGTAAATCTCAAAATGGATCATTGAGGCACGCCAGAATTGATGTTGTATGTTTCAGACTTCTGGCCATCAACAATTACTTTCATAGACCTATCGGAGATAAACCATTTGATGGTTGAGAAGACATTTTTAGATATTCTATAGTTAGCAAGCTTGTGAATTAAAAATGTGTGCCACCCCCTATCGAAGCCCTTTTATATATCAAGATCAATTGCCCTAGAGAAAAAGCCACGATTGATAGCTTCACATCACGTGATATACCACAGTCAGCATGTCAGTTGTTGATATCACAGGACGACACATTGCTCGTCAATAATTAGTGTTGTTTTGCACAAGCGGTTGATAACTTTTTGATTTATTATGGATTTAAACATCCTACTCACTATGTACATATGACTGATCGGTCTGTACTGACATTCATAGGACCGATCTCCAGTATATTTAAATACTCGGCAGATCAACGAAATATTCTAAGGCGATGGAATGCATTCCGCTTTTCTCCATTTCTTAATGTCTCCGGTCTCTATGTCTGTTTCATCCATGTTTCCTTTCTCCATTTCACTTTTTTCTATCCTTCTTTTCTCAATTTCTATTTCCTCCATTCTCAATTTCTTCGAAAACAAGTCAATTAGCAACGCTACTTACAACACTAACTTATTTACAAAAAAACAATTAAAGTGTTCAATTACATCATTAAGGATCATTTTTCAATTTCTTATAAAACAAGTCAGCCATTTAATGATAATTTTTCCTTTTCTTGCTGTATAGTCCTTTACTATTTCTCGTGTATTAGAAAAACAACAGCATTAAATTCACTTCCGTAGGTGCAGCATTTACGTAATAAGAAACAAATTGTGTTTCGTCACACATTTTCAACTAGCAAGTTGGCCGGGTTCGATTATAGAACCGGTGTCCGTGGCTCGAGACATAAAGATTCCGTTAGTTAAATAAATAAATATTCTTCTTTTGTGTTCAAATTTTCTTTTTATTGAGTTCTTAGACTTTTTCAAATATGTACGTTCCGATGTTTTATGGAATTGTAGTTAAAGAATGAACCTCGACAAATGGAATAGCGCAAGCAGCATGTCTCAATGGCGGTGACTAAGGTAAATATTTGGCTACAAATGTATACCTATTACAAACCGAGTAATCTAACATTTGGGAGATTATTGGAAGCAATATTTCCAATCAATAAGCAGCTATCTATTTAGTTCCTCACATCTCTTTACTTAGAGAGATATTAAATCTAATTCATTAAATCGAGTTCATTAAATCTATTTCAGTTCGGGTTCTGTATTGTATCATTAATTACATAATTATACAAGCTTGTGAGTATACTTAAAAAAATCCAAATAAAATTTCATTGGAGAACTATTTGCCGCCATTATTAATTAATACAAACATTAATAGAGTTATCAAAGCTACTTTCATTTCTTCAGACATATTTGCTATTTATATATTTTGCAAATGTTTCATATCATAATGTTCTTATGGTTATGTTTCAATCTTGACAGCGTTGTTTATTAAAGATATACAAGTGTCCCTGTTGTTTAGTTACAAAAGAACATATGTTATTGAAAACTAGTATTTTTTCAAGATAAAGTTGTTAAGGCTGATATGAATTGTATAAGTTAACATCCCCTTTCAGAATTTGTTCGAAACAATAAGTGTTAAATGTTACCAACTAAAAATGATATTCACTGACTGACTGATAATCTTGTCTCAAATTAAAAAAAAGTCAAATTATAGCACTTTAGGGCTGTGTTATGTATGCCTTTATTTCGCGATATATGCGGTTAGCATCGCTAGCTCCCCCTCTTGTATGTCCTTATGATGTGCTGGATTGCACTTCTGTTTAAAGATATGTGATTCGCGTGTAATGTTGAGTTATCATTACGACATGCAGAGTATAGTTTCCCTTTCTCATATGTTATGTCTTTAACAAACTATCATACCAAACAACTTGTTTTTTCCTCAGCCATTTAAGACAACGGGAAGAAAAGCAAAGGAATGTGCAACATCTTTCTGCAAAAGTTTTCTGAACTATTTGATGTGTCTGTTATTTTGTGCGCTATTCTTTTTCATATGTATTTAGTTATTATAATGTTACTCGGAAGGAAACTATTGTTTTTGTCAATGTTTCCGTTGGGGAAAAAGTAAAAATAAAGCTTCATTGAAAATCGATTGCCGTTATTGGCGTTATTGGTGATAGCCAACAGCATTTGTCAGTTGGGATGAAAACGTTGTAACTAGAAGGAGAAAAACCCGGCTCGTTTGAGGTCCTTTGAGGCTCGATAAACGATCGATCACAACGTTCTGCCCTGTCTGATTTTCTCTTGGCTTCCGTTCTGAAATATTATATCGTCATTGAATATAGACTTACACTTAGAACAAAATCAGGATTATATGTATGTAGATACATAGATATAAACTATATATACATATGTATACATATACATATATATATATACATATATATGGGAAAATGAAAAAGGAAAACCAAAAAATGGATGTTTTTTATGTGTACATCAACGTTTCGTCTTTATTTATAAGACTTCATCAGGATGATAAAATAGAGAAAAAATGTCATGCAAGCACAGATACATGTAGGGTAAACATATTGGGAAAAATAGAATGAAATAGTGGCCAACTGCTGGGTGGACGTCCGTATTTGTTGAGGAAATAGAAATGAATGTAGAAAAGAATGAGTGGGGAAAAAATGGAAGGATGGGGTGAGCCAGGACTACTGTGGCTGGTGGTAAGAGAAAGAGGTGGGGGATGAGCAGGGGTAAAGTGGATGGCAGAGAGGGGGTGAGGAAGAGGGGGGAGGGGGGTGTTTGACCAGATGGTTGCGGTTCAAGATTGAAGGGGAAAAAGTAAGTTGGAATGTTTGTGTATGGGGGGTGTATGCAGGGAAAGGAGGATAGGTAGAGAGGAAGGGGGGCTGTGATTTTGGTGGATGGGCGAAAGCAAGATCATCCTCACAGAACACAGACTCTTGCCTGATCATGGTTAAACTTTTTTCATCTCCAACCTCTATAACACTCTCCCATTTACTTTTCCCTTTCTTTTTCTCCTTGAATCTTCATTTTCTCCTTACTTTTTCCTCACACTTTTAATACTGCAGTCCAAATAAACTTTCTCATGTTCCAAATATCTCAAATATTCCATACCCACCCTTTCAATCACCGCCCTCTTCCCCCCCCCCAATCTCTCACTCATTGCTATCATTTTCCAAATATTTCAAATATTTCACAGCCTATCACAACAAATCCTCCCTCTCCCCCACTCAACTATTTTTTCCCATACCCCTTCTTAAATTCCCTCATTTTCTCAAAACGCTCTCTAAGACCATAACTTTCGCCCATCCACCAAAATCACAGCCCCCCTTCCTCTCTACCCATCCTCCTTTCCCTGCATACACCCCCCATACACAAACATTCCAACTTACTTTTTCCCCTTCAATCTTGAACCGCAGCCATCTGGTCAAACACCCTCCCCCCCCTTTTCCTCACCTCCCTCTCTGCCATCCACTTTACCCCTGCTCATCCCTCACCTCTTTCTCTTACCAACAGCCACAGTAGTCCTGGCTCACCCCATCCTTCCATTTTTTCCCCACTCATTCTTTTCTACATTCATTTCTATTTCTCCAACAAATACGGACTTCCACCCAGCAGTTGGCCACTATTTCATTCTATTTTTCCCAATATGTCTACCCTACATGTATCTGTGCTTGCATGACATTTTTTCTCTATTTTATCATCATGATGAAGTCTTATAAATAAAAACGAAACGTTGATGTACACATAAAAAACATCCATTTTTTGGTTTTCCTTTTTCATTTTCCCATCACGTCGGATTACTTTCATCCTTCTCTTCCCATACATATATATACATACACACACACACACATATATATATATATATATATATATATATATATATATATATATATATATATATATATATATATTCAATAATGAACCCGTAAGCATAAAACGTATACTATGTAGATACAAATTAAATGTTTATTATTTAATAATTATTTGATACCTGCTTTTCGTCTGGGCCCTTTAATTAGTAAGAAAAGAAGCTGTTTAATTTTAGCTTAACATGCGGGTCCTTAGCGTTGAACGTTGTTACGACGGCTTACTATAGTTATTTGCTCACTTGACACATCAATCAGAGTTATGTCTCACCATTCCCGCAGTTGTATAAAGCAACCTAATAGTTAGGTTGCTCGGAATTAAAAGGTGACTTTTGTTCCGAGGTTTGAATCGTGCGACTGGTTTAAAGGAGTATCTCTACACTGATAATTCCGTAAGTATGTAGATAATAATTAAATATTCATTATTAAATCTCTGACTCTCTCTCTCTCTCTCTCTCTCTCTCTCTCTCTCTCTCTCTCTCTCTTAAAACTAAGTCTACTCCAAACAAGAAAAACAAGGCTAGTTGTCATTGTCGACGTCAGCGGCTACTAAGAAATTGAGGTGCACGTTTTGGGGGTCACCATGAATTTGTAGCTGTGCATCGAGATGCTTGTTCTCATCATTTTTAAATTCTTGCATGTCGGTACACTCGCAGACACAGGGAGAAGAGAGAGAATCCCAAAGGTCGGCGGCTCTATAAAATAAGCTATTGTCTAAGAGAAAGAGACTAGTTACACTAGCCCAGATGTGACACAATACTTCATGCATGGGCGGATGTTTGCTTTGTACAGATATCAGATACTGTAAGGTGTGAGAAGTTTTCAAGCTCGGTAGAGGGAACCTACTTTCTTTGAAGCACAATTGGTAATGTATTCTAAATATTTGTTCCAATTAATGTTACAAGTGAATGTTAGACCGAGGAGTTTGAACGTGGACTTTCAGGCAAGGTGTTACTTGCAATTGTTGGTTTAAGAGGCTTCTTTGTAGTTGTTCAAATATCGGAGCTTTTTCTCAGCGTCATTAGATGTGATCTCCCATTTATGCCCACATTCTACTACATACTGGCAGTTACTTTATAAGAATTTCGCCATTGCCTCGGATATGTGAGCGTCCGTGTTAGTCACATGACGAGAGAAGAACGTGTTGTCGTCAGAAATATACCCATCTCAGACACAATGCCATCAGGGAGGTCCTTTATGAAAATCAAGAACAAAAAATGTCCAAGGATAGATTCCTGGGGTACACCTGCATTTATGTCATGCTGTTTGGATGAACGGCTATTGAGGACAGTTGCTACTTTACTATTAGAAAATAAGTATTTTATTATATTAAATATTCGTCTAGTAATACTATATACATTTATATTCATGAGCGGATCTTTATTCCAGCCTTTGTCAATGGCTTCTTATATATTTGCCGAACGTATGGGATATGCGTTCAGAGACGACCTTTAGGATATCCGCAGTAGAGCGTATTTGCCTAAATCATACTGATGGTTAGACAGAAGTTTAGCATGAACAAAGTGACGGACTATCAAAGGATTGATTAATGATTTAAAGAATTTAGCGAAAAGTGGGAGCAGACTGATGTGGCGATAATTCTGATTTCTTGAGGGATGGTAGACAATCCTTCAGATATCAGGGAAACAAGATTCAGCAAGGAATTTGATTTAGAGTTTGGAAAGGGACGGGGGACAGTTCAGCAGATCATTTCTATACTACTATTACTGGTGTAAGATCAGGCGCACATGCTTTGGGGTTGGCAATATTTTTCATGATGTCTCGAACATGAAATGGGGTGATAGTCAGGTTAACACGTGTGGCTTCAGTCCGTAATATGACATTCATGATGTAGTGGTTTGCTGTGTTCAAAGGGGGTGGGGGTTAAGGCTAAACGTTGGTCGAGTAGTTCAGCTTTATCAGTTTCCGTGCTACATCATCTAGTTTAATAGCGGAAGAAATGTTGTCCGTCCATTGTTTACTACATCATTAAATATGAGCTAGAAATCACGAGTACCTGGATTGTTTTACTGAATGCGTTTACTGTTAATCGTTACATACATGCTCTTTGCTTCGTATATAACAGTCTTACAATTATGTTTTACACTATAAGTATGTGTCTATTTGTCGTTGAATTTACCCGGTTGAATTGTTCTTAGCAATATCAGATGTACAGTTATATATGAAGTTAGTTGTGATAAATAAAATGTGAACATTGTTTCAAGAATTCAAAACAGACTATAATTAGCCGTCCGATCGTTTCCAAAAACTATTTGGTAATATTTTATCTTTCATTATTTTGATAGGTCCAACACCGTGCTTCGTCGATGCATTTTATCACACAACATACAGAAGTCTCCTGAAAATAAGCCTATCAGATTTCAGAAAAAAATGTCAGCAAATTGAACTTACAAATTCGACTTAGTTATTGATAACTGGATAAGCATTACAATTACATATATTGTAAGCTCATTAGATAGCTAATAATATTGTAGTAATGATAATTTCATATGGAATTAGCGAGATCTGATAAATGTACATGAGGAGAGAATATTAGGTAAAAGTAAGCATCATATATAATAAGCAAATAATATAGATGTATTATTTACCAAAAATAACGATGTAATAGTAGTAGAAGATATAGGATTATATCATATTATTTAGAAAGCTAATTTGTAGATTGTAAGTCAACTATAACAATTACATTTTAAAAAAATCATTGTATTATAGAGTAGAAACGTTTAACATAAATACAAAACTAAATGGGATACGAGATATAGAGAGTTAAACTAGAACATTACATTGAATATATATAGTGTATTTAGTATACAAATAAGATAAATTATTTCAATGTAGATAGTTACTATTTAAAGTATATACATTGTTAGTATAATTATTTGATATACATTACTGAAATCTTAGTATAATAATCACTATTACAATATGAAGGTAAATATGACGGTATATGTCTAGAAGAATATATCAGGTACAGATGATAATCAGAGATGATGTTTTATAATAGAGGTCAAAAATATCAAAAGGCAAGTTTCATGTATCAAAAACACAAATATAAGTATATACGGTAAAAAGTTACATAGGAAGATGTTATAAATGTCTACGTCCCAAAACAATTAGATTGGATTCTATTCAGATAAAGATATCTAATTGCTATTTTCTTCCATGTGGACATCATGAGAATATTAACGATCGTCGATTTAAGTTAGTCTCGTTAATGGCTAAAGTTTGACAACAAGATTTCACACCAGTTTTCTAAGATGTAACTTTCTTAATAATTGAATATTTGATCTGGTATGGTTTATTTTGTGTTTCAAGTCCAAAGCATGCTTAGAAAAATAACTAATATCGTGTTATCCTATATTTATAAGAGTTTGTTATTCTTCTTGGGAACCACTAAATAGTTAACGAAGTAATAGAGTCATAGAAACTGCATAAACTAACACCACCCTTCCTTCTGGGGAGAGGAAGCATTTATCCCAAACTCAGATGTTCTCTAGTGATTAAGTGAAAATGGAAATATCATAATTGTCGGGACACGTAACTGCCACTCGAACTCCAATTCGAACACCGTACTTCAATTAACGTTAGACCGTATGTGAGAATGTACTATATTAACCATATATTTTCACAACCACATCTACATATATTTTACACAAGTTCACTAGTGCTTTTTAAGAGACGAATCTCTTCAAATGAACAAGTTTTTATTTGCTATTTGAAAAAATGATGCACCCCGAAACTATCGCACTCGTTTATATAAAGATGATGCACTGCTTTTACTTTGGCGAAATGACATTGGTTATTTTGATGTGGTTTTTATTTCTGTATCACGAAAGTACATAATATCCGCTGACAAATATTTTATGTTTACATCGTTACTTAGAATTTCTTACTTTTGCCATTTTGTAACTTGTTTTTTGTCAAAGTCATAGCTTTTCGTAGGTCTCTTGCTTCAGGGTCTGTGCTTTTCATCTCCACACTTTATTTGTCTGTCTTTAACTATTTTATGTCTTCAGCGTTGTGGCTTTTATTTTTTGTTTGTCTTGAGAACTTCTTTAGAATTTTGAACCAGAGCTGTTCAATAGTTGTGATGTATTTTCTCAATTCTTTTTGAAACCGTGATTACCAATCATCAGATAAGCGTAGAGCATGAGCACTTTCGAAACCGTTTCATGCACGCGTTGCCTCTTGAACTTCACATTCAATTGAGTAACAATGTGTTCGCCTCGGTGATTAAAGATGTGTGTTATAAGGACGAGAAAGTTAACCTTTTTCATATATGTCTCTCAGTCCGTTTGAGATAACCGTACTATAAAGCTAACCTTCTTTTTAGAAAGTGTAAGTATACTAATAATAATAGTAAAACACTACACACAAGGTAATCAAGATATTCAAAACTGCCATGATATACCCTCCCTCAAAAACAAATCGTGGCACAAGCCTCAGATTGTCCTACTAAAAATTGTTGTTAAGGGCCAAGGACGGTTGAAGTATTGTGGAGACTAGGTACCATCGAGATCTGTGAGAACAAATGCAGATGTTTACGTAAATATGAAAATAAAGAGATTGAAAGAATAAATGAGAATTATTATTTAAGATTTAGTTTTCCTATTGTCATTGGAATGCTACTATATGGTGTTTGCCTTGTAACTTGTAATATCACGTCATTGTGCTTGCAATGTGCAACATTTTCTGCTATTATTAAGGGTACACATTTAAATATATATTTTTATAAGAACATTCATATATATATATATATATATATATATATATATATATATATATATATATATATATATAAAAGAAAATCAATTTACCTGAACAGTTTGCTACAGTTTCACTTAATTACCGACTATCAGAAGTGTATATGACTGGTCCTTTACAGCTGGCATTAATTTGAAACGATACCAAATAAATTAATATAATTTATTTACACGTCTGGATACTGTTAATATTTTTTATGTTTTGCTTTTCAAATAATACTCGGCGTTAAATAACAGCCAAGTATAGACTAATTATCAGTAGTACCGTAGAGATGCAGTAAATGATTAATATGTGTACCATCTATTATCATTTATTGGTACTATAGATAATAACGACAGGTTATCGATATACACTTTCTTAATTCGGTTCTATACCGAGAAGTTGTTTCAACTGTTATTAAATATATATATATATATATATATATATATATATATATATATATATATATATATATATATAGGTATCTTAATATGTCCATATATTTGTATGTACAGGATTCACTCCTAAACTAATTGGCCGATGATTATGTATTTTTGGGCACCAAGTTTAGACGTAAGGTGTACACATTTGAGGTACACTTTATTTAATTCAAGTTTTGCACAGGGGGATAAAACCGATTAATGTATTACATGAAAAGTCTAGATGCCTACTATTCTTGTGAAATGTAAATATATATAATACGCATTCATTTAGAAATACTCCCCAAATTGTCGTTTTTGTTTGGAGGGATGTAACGGGGTTACATAGGTCGGAATATCTGCACTAACTATCATTAAAAATATGTTTTTTTAAAGATGTGTATTTAATTTGATCCATATTCATTTGAAACTAGTTTGGCAATGTTTCCACAATATCTGTAGACCGCCTTAAGATTAAGCATCGCATTTTACAACTTTTCTAGAATAAAAATAATGTTATGGATTTTTATCACATTTGAATAATGATTCTCGACAACACAACAGAAAGGAAATAAGATAAAGCGTATACAACGGCGTTCATTAAGGATAATAAAGATAACTAATTAGAGGAGGTAATTTAATCAATTTTCTAACGAAGAAAAAACGGAAGTAGTTCAAAGAAATAAAAATGGCCGACGTCCTTCATTAGCTTGATAAGATGTTGTACTTCCGTTCTGTCTTTTTCCGACATTTTCCTATGTATGTTATACATAGTGTAGGCGTAAGATAATGTTCAAACGTGTTTTCTAAAAATACGTTCATGTTATTGCAGATCTCGTTTTTACTTAAGATATGTTTCATTTGTTTTTGTGCTGTAGCGTGCAGACAAATCATCAATCGTAAAGGAAAGAATTTCATTTTAAAACAAAATACAAAACAGTTTTCGATACTGTTCCTGTGTTTTAAAATAGAATTGATTGGTTTTTCTTACAATGTACATATACGTAAAACAATGAAATAGGAACATATAATTAATCTACCACCTTATTTCAACATAAACGGAAAAACAAGATTTATAAAGTAAATTAAAATAATTATAAATTATAGATCTTTTCATTATTTTACTTATTTTTCTTATTTCTGTTTCCGCCTCTCTTCTCCATTACATCGGTGTAACATTCACTAACTGTAGTTGCTTTCAATGAAAAGAACCATAATAACGAACACTATGAATTATTTTATTTCAAACACTTACATTATTTATATGACCGTTTTAGCCCATCGTGACTATTGTTTGACTGATTCTATAAAAACTGTTCGTAACAACTCATATTATACTTCTGGGTTAAGGCTACCAACTCATCCCCTCTGCAGTCATTCGACGCGTAATAAATGACATCAGAACCGGAAGAGCGATGAGGGCACTTCTTGTCTCTCAAGCTCTCTATTCTATTAAACGTCAACGATCAGAGATCATCATCGGAGGAGAGGAGAGTCGAATCAGAGCAAGGCGCTAACTTGTCACGGCTGCCCTCAGCTGTGCAACACAGTCACATGTTCTAGTAAGTGTTTGCGCTGTTGGTAATGCACTCTCAATGAAGTGTGTAATTGTATAATATATCTATCAGAATTTATACCAGGTGTATAAAGGTTATTTTCCGGTCAGTTTTATTTAGAACTCTCAGAATGTTTCCATATGCCGCACCAATGTAGCGTGTTTCCTAGTTTTTGAATTCTGAAATTGTGCTTATTCGACAACGAATCCAATGACGTCAGTCTTGCCTTACAGGACGGATTTTCACGAATCAGAAATTATGGCAATATCATGTAACACATTTCCGTGATTAGAAAATGCACAAAAGTGGATCTATTAATTCACTGTAAAGTCTGAATCTTTGATCAAATGCATCTACCATTTAAATGGCGTCTGTCATTGGAATCGTGATTGACTGGGCATCGTAATATATGACGATGACAATCATCAAGTGAGATGAAGATAAATAAAAAACGTGTAAAGTCAACGTGTGATGAAGTTATATCGGTTAAATGCCATCATCATATGTAGAAGAATACGAGAGAAAACGAAGAGAAGTGTTTCCTTACTTGCAACATAATTTTATTTGTTTTATCTGTATATTAAGATAAGTTAATAGCGAAGCATAGTCCTTAATAAGTGTATACGTTTAATTAAAAAATAGTTTGGGTTACTAGTGATGAGTTAGTTTCTAAGGCATATCTTTATCAAGGACAGTAGTGCGTAACTTACCTCAGTACTATTTTAACCTTGCATAACCGATTTCATAGTCTACAATAGTATCAATGAAGGAAATGGAATACGAACATTACGTCTCTTCAGTAGTTTATTTTATAGCTAATTCATGCGATCTATCTCGTCTGCACGTAAACTACTTTCGGGATATTATATGTAGGATCTTAACATTTTAATTAAGATTGTCTTAAAGTTAATTCACAGACGGGATCTCCCACTTCAGAGCACGCAATGGCCAAACTATCTATCTTTGTTTCTTCATTTTTTCTTTTTCGCTGTCTCTTTCTCCTAATATATATATATATATATATATATATATATATATATATATATATATATATATATATATATATATACGTATAGGTATTGTTATATTCCATTATATATTTATATTACAAGGTAAATAAAGGTGGGAAATAACTATGAAAAAAAGGTAAATGGAGTTGAAAAATAGGATAGACTGAAAGAAGATAACTGTAGTTGTGAAAAAGGGTAAGCAAATAAAAGTAAATAGGGTTGGGAAATAAGGTAGGCAGAAGGATATAAATGGGGTTGGGAAATAGTATAAGCAAAAAAGGGCAATATGGTAAGGAAATAAGGTAGGCCGAAAAAGTTAATAAGGTTGGGAAATAGAGTATGCAGAAAAAAGGTTAACAGGTTTGAAAACAGGGAAGTCAGAAAATATTAGATATGATTTGGAAATAGGGTAGAAAGTAAAAAGGTTAGTTGTGTTGTAAAATAAGGTAGGTAGTATGAAGGTAAAGTGGTTTTGGAAATAAGGTAAGAAGTTAAAAAAGTAAATGAAGTTGAGAAATAGGGTATGAAGTGAAAAAGTAAATAGAGTCGGAAAAAAATATAGACAAAAGAAAAGTAAATTCTGGGTTGGGAAAAATATGGTTTAAAGCAATAACGAAAATATTTAGAAATAATGCTGAGCCAAATTGCTTTCTTTAAATGACATTAAATGTAATAGTTTAAAACGATAATTATGTGTTTTGAGCTTGTGATTAGCAGATCTTGTTGTTAAAAGAGCATTGAATGTAATGGTTTAAACGATAATAAGACGCTTTGAAATAGTGCTGAGTCGAATAGTTTTTTCTGAAAATAACATTAATACTTTCCACCATGTATTTATTACGTTTAAACAAATTGTGACTAACGGATTAACGGACAGGCAGACATAATCCCTATTAAAATATATATTAAAATATGCTGTGTATGGATATTCGCATAAGTTGATTCAATATTGCCTTATATATCAGCAGAACTTAGTAGGTGTCCGAAACATTGCTTATTCAAGACTACACGATAATGTATATTGCTCTCTTAATAAGCAAATCTCCATGAAACTATATATATATATATATATATATATATATATATAATTTTTATTTAGTTGAAAGGCGTTTAAATTAACACAAATGTTTATCTTACAGCTCAATAGTTTCCGACGAGAACTCTTAATATAACATAATGTACACGATAATTATTGTTCGTTAAAAAACACCTTATTTACAAATAATGGCTCTGCCCATTTCTAGAACATACATTTTCATTATACACAAAATATCGCTGAAATTCATGAAGAGGCTTCATCAATGTATAAAATTCTACAATCAGGCTGAAAACATCAAAATGGATATAACATCGATTTGAAAATAAATGTGTGCTTTTCACTCAAAATTCCCAGAGAGATTCATATGTGTCTAAGTGGGCTATCTATAGTTACATCTAATATAAAGTTGTAAATCGGACGTCGTCACTAATGTGTTCTGCTTAAGACATGTGTTAGTTTCTGGTTTGTAAACGTCCCATCATCAATTGACCCTCCTCAAAATGATATATCTCTGATACCGACTTTTGTATACGCCAAACGCAGCTAAATTGTATATATTATGACCGAATATACACCACGTTTGCTAGCACTTGTTTGGATAGCTGTTCCAGCGTATCAGGGCTATTCTATGTGACTAGGCACGTCTCATGTTTTAAGCTTCTTCGAAACCAAAGCTTTTGTTCAGTAGTCGGGACCGTTTACACTTACACAAACGTGATATATCGTGATGCTTAGGTATGATTGCGCCTGAACAATTCTTTTTCGAAGTGCATTCGTATATTTCCTGGATGAAAACGATGAATTTGTTTACATTCAAATACGAAAATATTGCTTAACCCTGTAAAGCATCCTGTTGTTTCACAACAAAAAATATAAAAGTTGTCATAATTTTTTATTTGACCAATTATAATTGTTTTTGTGAAAGTCAGGGACATGGTGGGATACGTTTTTGCAACTCTGATTAGTCAATATGGGCGCGTTCGGAAGTTCGAGAACGAGTTAGATCATGTACGTAGAATAGCGGTAAAACTCATGCATTAAAAGATTAATTGAAAACGAGAACATGCAGATCGTAACTATTATTATAATTTTTATATTTCGGGCGGCGCGTTTTTTGTAAACACTGTTTTTATATATATAAAAACAGTGTTTACAAAAAAACTACACATCGTATCTTTATGAGTCTTTTTTCATTGCGATGTGGTCGTATTTATTTTTTATTCGACTTCGTTGTACTATAATCCACTCATGAATTTTCTATAATGCTCTTGTGTTCAGAGCATTTCCGCGAGACTTTTCAACTATGAATATATAACACAAATGAAACAAATAAAAAGACATACGCATGAAGAAGTGAACCTCAAACATAACATGGTCAATCCACCCGAAATACCACAATAATCATTAGAAATGTAGAAAATGTATAATTAATTCCATGCCCCGTTGTACACGACAAGGCTCTATTGAATTGGCGACAGACCGAACGACCCGTTCCATTATGATGCTAATAAATTTCAAATCTATAGAATTATGGCAAGTTTGTTTTGAGGCATGAACAAACACTTCCTAAACATCGTGTCTTAACATTGTATATGCAAAGTTGGATATGTCAGCTAGTTTTAAATAATTGTTATTTACTGTTTGAATGACCTCCGAAAAATTCTAGGACAGACGAGCAATACATTGCCAGATAAGACAGTAGGATGAGAAACGGTTGAATAGCATGTTTAGTCGAGTATGACTAGACCCCATGCTTGAATGCGACGATGCCCAGTTGTTCATACTTCTTGCAGCCAAACATCCTGAATTCGTGCCACACGTTTTTTGACCTGAAACAACATCTTATCAAAATGAGACAACGGCACTTTTTAACGATTTATTTATATTTCTGGAAAAGGAAGTATCCAAAATTCCCTTTTAGATTTGGGTTGAATGGAGAGCATGCTTTCCAATGTTAGAGGTAGGTATATTTCGGGCAAGATCCGGCTTGAATAGAGGGATAGAAAGGAAGAAAAATCGTTCTCTTTGTTCCTGCGGTTTTAACGTAAATTCTCACTACTTGATCGCAAAAATTGCCGGTAGAAGAGTGACGCGCTCGCCTTCATTGTAGTAGGTGTTGCGACGAACACACTCTTCAGTCAGTGGATCGAACGAAATGAAGGCCTGACTGCTCCCTCGATTATGTTCATGTTAACACAAACACATGAAGTGATCTCTATGTGAAACACAGTAAAAGTTGCGTGATCGAACAAGTTAATACACCATTTCTCTGTAAGCTAAACCGATGTTCAAGCATGTAAAAGTAGATGTACAAAATACGGTCTTCAAATAAGTAGTAACAACACTCGTACGTTCTTTTCTTTTCCTCGTAAGGTCTTGTATTATGGCATAATAAACAAACATTGCTTCATTTTATTAAATAATAACAGAGTGTGATGTTTTAATTTACATTATCAACGGTTCAGTTTTTTTTCTTTTTTTTAATTGCTTTCAAATTTCGACACTGATAAATGTTAATCAAAAAAGCTCTCATCTTTCCTCTTGGGTCCAGATTTGAGACGTTTCAATCACACATCGTTTGCGCCACTAGACGATAGACTGATTATGACGACGAAGATATGCAACAATAATATGTACATACATTAAGGATAGAAGTCAGTATTTAAAGCTATCAATACACACACCATGTACTGTTTATAAAATGCATCCGATACCATTCAGATGTATCCCACAAATATAACTTTAAATTTCCCTTTCCTAACAGTACACACTATTTCGATATTGTTCTTTTCGGAGTCGCTCCAGACACGACATAAAGCCACTTGATGTAAGGAGCTAAAATAACAAAATATGATTAACACAAAACACAAATGTTATATGTAGGAGGTAACGCATAAGAGTTCCGCACGCCCTACAGTTCTTGAAAAGGGGCTACTTAAATATGAATATGCATTATAACATAGTACCTTAATAGCGAAGTTATAAGGACCACCAGACCAATGAAGCATGCGAACTAAAACGAAGAAAGCAACGAATAAATTAGAACGACTATGAATAACTCATCAGATAATAGTACTTATATACAAAAGTGAGATAAGCAATGTAACGTATGTGATAGGGAGGGTAAAATGACGAAAACATTATGGGGCCGACCAAATTAGAGATACGCTTCTAAATCTTATCAATAACCGTTTGATAAAGGCTTTGTTTTTTGTAGATTTGTTTTACAGCATTTTGGCTTATTGTAATCATATAATATCGAATTACCCTCTTTTTGTAAAACTGTTCATCTTTCAAGTTATTAAGATTTGAAAACATTTATTCCTGCTGTGAATGTGGTTTCTATAAAAATGGTGTGTAACTTAATTTGCTTTGTATGAACACATAAACACTGATGAAATTAGAACATAGTCCTATATCTTAATTGTCAGTGGCCGTGAACCAGTGTGGGTGCGTGATAAAGGAAGATACACGCACATAAATTCGACGGGTGTTATTTCTCGAACCGAAATCGCAAACTAACTGCCGATATAAATTCGGATGTTTATTATATAAAAATGTGTCACTCTATTAAAAAACCCACAGTCGAACATCACTGTTAATGTAGTTACGCCCTAAGGCGTGTTATTCAACGATGTGTTTCAGTTCTTGTATTACTTAATTATTGTAGATGATTATAATTAACAATTAATTTATTTTTGACAATCAACTATATTTAATTTTCCAGTTATGTTCCAAACTTCAACCAACGATTATTTCATTTTTTGACAATCGATCATGTTATGTTGTTTTCTTCTGGTAAGATGCCTGTCCATGCCAATTGCACCTACTTCTGTTCTTTTCAGTACACCCAGTCTGGATATTTAATATATTAAATACATTCAAAAGACGTGTGTACAGTAGGAGAAAGTGATTAAGCAATGTGCTTATAAAAACTCTCGTCGACAGATTCAAATATTTAAGTCAAAGGATAAATTCACCCTATCTATACTGCAAGTCACACCTATTTCAAATCATTTACTTCTTATGTTCTTTTATTTTTTCTTCTTTCTGCTTCTTATTGGATTTTTAAAAATTCATTTTTAAACTTTTGTTTTATGCGAAAACATTTGAACACTTCTGTGTTCTGAAAATGTCATCTGAATATCTCGGCTATTCTGGTTCGCAATGCACCGATCAAACTTAATTAAAGAATCGAATTACATATTTATACATAATTCTGTTGTTTATTTAAAACTTGCCATTATCAAAAGATATGTTACATAATTATTTTAGCAGGAGCCATTTATCATGCAGTTGTTTATTTAATTACGGGTGGCTTATTTTATGTTGTTCATGCTTCACTCCTAATTCAAATTACAAAGCGTCATGGGAATAGAAAATAAGCTAATATATATATATATATATATATATATATATATATATATTGTCAGAGTTCTGGGCGAAAAGTGTCAGTATTTAAGCAGAATTAGGAAGTTCGATCCCTATTCACATCATTTTCTTGTATTGTTCCCTAGACAATCGAATTTATTTTGTTATTTGGCTTTAATTATTTTGTAAGGCTCTCATTCTATAGAAGAAATACGAGCGGATTAACCAAATAACGTCACGGAATGAGCGACAATCTGGATGAGTGATTGATTGGTAAGAGGTTAAAGTATGCCTCCGGTAAGTTGCGAATTTTGAAGCGTGATGTAAGTTTTATCAAACTGGATCGGGGTCTTTTTATCCAGCCAGACTTGAGGGCGATAGACGCATAGAGAAAGATTGGGCCAGAAAGTGCCTGTAAAGGATAATAGAAAACGACCTATGGAATAAGATAAAATAATGGTTGTTCTATGTAACTTTCTCTTCTTTTCTATCTTAGCCATGATTGTTAAATTATATCTATATATCTGTTTGCTTACATGCACTTGATGTATGCATATCTTTCCCATACGCACAACACTCTCCATTTTAAAAACAAATATGTGTCTTGTATTTGATCTGTGTTAGAGAGGTCACACACCGACGATCAAAATTACCAATTTATTTATTATATTTAGAACAGAGAGAAAGAAGGTGCTTACATAACATAACCATGAAAACAGTTAAACAGTAAAACTAATTCAATGAGAAATGTTAGCCATGTGGCATAAGTTGCTAAAGAAAATGGCAAGCGTAAAAGGTATCTAATCAATACTGAATGCGTCTTTACAGATTAGCTATTTTCTTAAATTCCATATAGTCGATTCTCTATGAGGTCGTGTGCAGTACTTATGCTTTATGTAACTATGGTAAGTTTAATTATGTTCATTTTATCTAATTACATTAAGTATAAATTTAACAGCAGACTTGGCTGTATCGGTTATATTTAATTATTAGCCATATATATCCTTTTAGTTTGTTGTAAGTATACGCATAAAATATAGTTTTAGTCATTTGGTAAGTTGTCACTTTAGTATGAGCACAGTTTAACAATTTCAGTGTTGTGTCCTGTCCGTTTCTAGACAGGTAATATATAGCTTGTATTAACGTAAGTTTCTCTGCTGTGCACAGTAGGTACTACATAGAAGTGGGGATATAAGATGTTTGTTATTCAATGACTCCATTTAATGTCGTAGGGTGTATTGGAATATTATAGATTGAAGCTTGTTGTTGCTAGAGAGGTGATGCCTTGTTTTCTTGGAAATCACAAGGTGTTATTGTGGGAGTCGAAACTTTTGTTTAAATGTCTCTTGTGTCATTCCGATGTATATCACTTCATTCCTGTGGTTTATAGACCTGATATAACTTTGGCTTCGTAAATTATGGATCTGATTGTGCATTCTCCTCTCAAGGGACTAACTTCACTCTTCTGCCGTTTGGGTTTAGAGGGTTGATTGGAGCACTGTGATTTTACGCTAACAGGGATCGTACGGAAAGGCATCAGGATAACTGGGTTTCTTCTATTCTTATTGAAGAGTTTTGAAGGTTTATCCATTAATTACAGTAATTGTTTACTATGTTAGATTTTACACTATGGGAATGTTGGGGTTTAACATGATAATATTGTGTTTCTTTTTGGTTCTGTGCTGTCTGGTTGTTGTGTATTATAGTTTTTTTCTTTATAGTCGCTTTCGCGAAAGGGTTTGCTATAATATAGCATAACCTGTTGAAAAAATATCAAGGCTTGAGGAAAAGTGTGAGATTTTGACTGCTAGGTATATGGTTCTGAGAAACTAAGAAGTATTAATCATATAACAGAATATGTAATGTATTGTTTTATAATAACAACATTTCATTTTAGCTCTCGTAAATCTCAGATATAGCACTTTATTTATTCATTTTCAACAACCCCTGACAAACACACTCTATAGTTATGCATATATATATATCTATATATATATATATATATATATATGTATATATATATATATATGAATATATATATATATATATATATATATATATATATATATATATATATATATATATATATATATATATATATATATGCGTGTGTGGGTGTGGGTTTGGGTTTGTGTGTGTGTTTGTATGTGCGTGTGGCAGTGATCCACCAGACCAAGATCTAAACACAAGTATTATTTTTTTCAAATATTAACCAGCAATTGCTACAAAGTGTTACATGCAAATGACATTAAAAAGTAAGATAAAAAATTACTTTAATTTATAACTAGCTAAATGTGCCCCCGATCCGGGCATCTATAAATAAAAAAACAATTTTATTTTCACATTATCGTCATTTTTGGGAAACAACATAAATGTAATTGTCATGGTGTTATTTGATGTATTTGAATGGTGAGATGTGATTTTGTATAAGTATAACAAATACTTTCCCATAAAGAAAGTATTAAACGAAAATTCAGGACGATGGTAACTAACAAACAGAAAAAACGGTTAAAACAAAACAATTAATCACCCAATTAATGGTACTATAGAAAATGAAGTTACTTTTTTTAATAACCTGTCTATGTGGTTGTGTTTTTTTAATTTTTAAGCATGTGTATGGTATTTAAATGCCTCGCCAAATCAGTTACTATTTTCAAGATTGCGTATGCAGATATCCTCGGAGTTTGTTTTACTGTATTTTGGGGTGAAAAAACTGACAAATAGTAAACACATAACTGTATCAAATGCCTTAAAATGTACTTCTTTACTTAATTAAAGATAACAAAATATCCAACGAATTCATCAGATTTCGTATACGGTCGATGAACGACTGGCATTTTCTTTTTTCAGTATAACGTAATATATTTGACCAAACATTTAATTTAAATTAAAAAAAAAACTTTGAACTACTTTAACACACTAAAATATGAAGAATAGTAACTGTGATTACCTTTCGTAACAGTTATTTGTTTACTATTTGTATTTACACACCATGTTGTATTAGTTTTTCTTGGCAATGGTCAAACGCGTAACGTCAATTGTTCAAATGAAACACATACATTGTCACAGTAATGTAAAATTGTTACTTTGTGTTCTTCGTTTTTATTATTCACAAGCTGACCCGTGCCATGGGGTTACCCGGAAAAGTAAAAAAAACTTAAGAAAGCCATTCCCAAAACTGTATCTATTGAATTATGTGGTGACTATAATTAAGCAGGGCGTCACAGACTCCACAATATATATGTGAAACAGCAAATGAAACAATCAATCCCATACACAAGAGTAGTAGTACTCCTGTCCAGGTTAGTTGATGCAATATTGCCATTCAGATGCACACGCATGCGTGTGGATAATGTTACAGTCTTGATTTACTTTCACAAATATGCATATTTAATTAAAGCATTGAGCTTATAAGCGAAACTTACACATGGAACAATAGGAAGTGTTTGTCAGAAGTCTGCCTTTTCGTTAGTTGTGCAATACAATCCCGAACAACTGATGCTTGCTCATGAAGGTGGTTTATCAAGATCGTTTCAAATGAGACACTGCACATGTAGAACCATGATGGCAAACACATGCTACAGTTATTCAGATGTAAGTGCTTCATGTAAAGTACCATCCCAGTCAGTAGCTTCCTGTAGTAGTTTATGTGCACTACGTGCAACCCTGAATATATTCCTTACTTGATTAGTGGTATTGTCTAGGCCATTAAAGCTCTGTAGACATTTAAAGGAGTGTAGAAGCAGTCTAAATCAAAGAAACAGAAAGTATCAGTATTTTTTAGTATATCGTAGTTTAGTCATGTATGTTTAGTAAATCCTAGTTTAGTCACACATAGTTTGATGAATTGATATACATATATACTCCGGAATATCTGGCGTTTCGTTGTCAGTGTCGAAGATTAGATAACTTGCTTGATTAGAAGATTGTTCCTTGAGCGTGACCTTCGGTTATGAATTCACAAAGATGGCACTTGTGCAGTTTAAGGAGCGGGCGGAAATATTAACGTTATAATTTAGAAACCTATTTTTAACCTAGAATGTGACGGATTGATTAACTATTCTGTACTTTTACCTAACAATTTAATAAACAAAATATACCGTAAAAATTGAAATTATCTTTAGAATCCTCTCCAAAATGTATGGTCAGTAGACTGAATAAAAACCATAAAGAGGCAAATGACGTATTATATAATATGTCTAATGTAATTTGTTACTTTTCAAAATAGAAATAACGTTGAAGTGTACTGGCTGTTATACTGTAGTCAATCATTTAATTCCTTGGTCAGTGAAGAATAAATATTTTTAGACGTCGGCAATTTTATTTTATCTCAATTCGGAGTGTCTGTTTTGGGGTAGAGGGATATTTCCCCAAATTAAAAACCGACAGGTAAAAAAATGCCTTATATACACCCGCCAATATTTAAATAGATGGCAAATATATTAGAAACACCCATCTCTCCACAAGAAAATGCGCATCGGATTGGGACAACAATAAAAATTGTGCAATCTAAGAGGATTTCTCTTTCTATGAACGGGCATTCAACTAATGACGTGATTATTTCAGCGAAACTACAGGAGTACCGATAAAACTATTATATATACGATACTACAGATTCAAATAAATTATATTTTTAAAAGTAAAAATAAAAAAAATGGAAAATAGTAATAAATCAAGTATTTAATTAATTTAAAAAATAAAATTAATCCTGTCTTTGTTTTTAAATGATCGCGATTTATTGTTTAATTCTAGTCTTTGTTGCGCATGATGGCGGCAACAAGCGGCGATAAAAAGTTACACCCCATTTTTGTTAAGCGTTTATATCGTGTGTCATTCTAACAGACAATATGGAAAAGAAGTTTTAAAATATGTTAATATTTAGGTTTATATATATATATATATATATATATATATATATATATATATATTAGTTAAAAAGTATATAATAAAATGAATTATAAATGTCATCATATTTGATTCAATATTAAGGTTCACTTCACGAATAGAGTCAGCAGCAAACAGTTTTTGCTCAGAATTAGTTCATGATAGTAATCTTTATCGGTGAGATAATTTCTAGCGAGAGTTTCAGTTTTCCAAATTTATTAATTTATTTATTAAATTGTTAAGTGAATGTACAGAATATTTGTTAAGAATGGCTTTCTAAATAATACGGTTATTATTTTAGCACGGTCTATAAACTGCAGAAGATTATGTAGAAATACATTCTTAACAATGGGAGGTTGGGCGCTTAGTTTCATATTCTGTACTCTAACTCTGCAATTTAATAAATAAATTAATAAAATAAAGTACAAAACTTGGCAAACCAGAAGACAAAAAACAAGAAGTCTTTATTATAAGGAACGAACCCTGACTAAACACCGTTTGTTGCTGACTCTTAGTCGGGAACTCTTCTGGTTAGCCACCACTTTCATGTGATTGGCAAACACCACCTGCGTGGCCCTAGAATGAATCTGTTGCAATTGTTAATTTTATTTTTTATTTATTTTATTTATTATTTGTACATAAACATTAAATAATGTGTTCATGCGAAATAATTTTCAAACAATATTTAGAGTTAAGCATTTTCAGACTTTGAATATCACTAATGTGATCACTTATTTATTGCTGATCCCCGATCAAGAATGTGATTCCTAATCACTGCAAATTGTTTACTAGAACCTGTTTTAGGTCGGAGTGAATCATATTATATAAAGCCTGCAAGTTTACTAATTCCTGAGATTTAACCTGACATCGACAACTAAAATGAATGCAATAGTTGGCAACAATCGACAGTGTTTTTTTCTGCTTAATCATACAAGTTAAAGGGTATACTCAGTCAAAAATGGTATACTGTGATATAATCCTTTATATGTTGACGGTGATGTGGCAATGCACCTTTTTCATATGCCAGGTGTGAGGATTTTCTTTTTTTAGGACACCATTCGAAACGAAACAAAACGAAGCGGAATTAACGCTAAATGGGTTATGCCGATGTTGTACAAGGGAGACAATTTCTAGAGGATATTAAATTCACAAGCGGTCCCCAGTTGTACGTTATATCCTGGTCAGTTTTCAGTTCTTGTAGGGGAGTGTCGAGGTTCTCCCACTTACAGCCCATGGTATTCCCAAATTGTTTAATCATAGGGTACTGACCAAGCTCACTGTCGCTGAACTTCGGTAATTTAACGAGAACTAGTGTGTAACGTGATTTTGCTCTACAGGATTAGGTAGAGTTATCTGATCGTATAGTTAAATAATGTAGCCAGAATGTCAAGTTAGATTTCAGCCATTGACTTCCTTCCTCGAATATTTGGTATATCCATGAAACAGTCTAGGATGATAACGATTAACATGTTATTATATTTTATTTATATTAATAATATGGGCATGTATTTTTATTTTATCAAGCTTTTTGATTTTACTAATTATCTTTGGAGGTTGGGTGCACTGATCTATCCGGACTTCACAGAAAGATGTACTGAGTTCTAGCTCACAATTAAAATTACATTTCATGCCCAATCCATGATAGATTATTAAACTGATTTATTTATCCTAATGATGTGTCTTTTTTTTTAAGTACACAACCTCACAAAGACTAGAAAGTACACTATGAACATAATATAAAAAGTATTAAACGAATACATCATGCAGTTTATAATTTATTGTCATGAAACATGGCAACTCAATAATGCAACAATTGCACAGCTAAGAGTGGCCCAACGCAAAATCGAACGCATTATGCTTTGCATCAGGCTACATGAAAGAAAAAAGAACACATGGATTAAGCAGCAAACTGGAGTGAAATACATAATTAGCAACATACCAACGGCTTCATAGAGATGGCCAGGTCCCCTTTCGAGGTCTAGAAACAACAGCTTAACATCTAGAGCGAGTAGATAGACGACGAGGCAATGAAAATACCAAGAGGCAGGCTAAACCTCAATCAATGAGACGAGCTCGACACCTAACTGAGTCCTACGTGGTCAACATAACCTGGAACAAAACGTAATAAGAGGAAAACATGAATCCTCATCTAGGAGTGATAAGAAACAAGTCCTGATTCTACTGCTGCTGCTGTTGTTTCTTATTGTGATGATGCTGATGATGCTGATAGTGATGTCTATGCATACTTCTATAAGAGTTGCCTTTGGCAAGACTATACTCACAAATGGTTTAAGTGCAATTATTTATCCGTACATTACATGTATGCCTAATAATAGTTTGACCACAAGCTAACTTCAAATTATGGCTACATTATTTAACTATCCCATCGGATTACTCTATTTAATCGTAATTATATGGATCATTCATATTTCCATAAAGTGTTTGGTGTCTGTAGATCTATCCAAACAGGGGGTTAAACAGATCTCTCACTATGCGGGCATAGAGTATGTTTCTCTATTAAGATTGCGTTACTAACTAACATCTAACTGTCACGCTTGTCTGTGTCACATATATTTTACCTTAACTATCGCATAATCATTTTCCTGAACTAAGTATTGACGCTGGTTAGAACATCCTATCAAGTAGTTTAGTCGCTATTATTAACAACTATAGTATCTCGTGTATTTAAATAAAAGTGTAAACCGCCACTAAGATCTTTTCAAATCTGTTTATTTTCTCTCATGATCAACGTGCATAAGGTCTTCAAACATCATCATATATCAGTCAGCACCAGCCAAATAATATCGACACTTAGCTGTTACAGTAGATTATTGCTAGACCTATATGGCAAAAAGAAGAACTGATATTCTTTAGAAGCGTGCAGTTGCGCGTTTAACTATAAAATGTCATGAGCACAAAAAATAAACATACAAAGATATCTAAAAACATTGCCAAAAATATACAAACATTATATTTAAAGATTGCGAAATGCATATAACACTAATAGTATATATTGTAACTGTAGAAAAAATCAGCTGCCCCTTAGATGGTAAGAGCTTTACTAAGAATACCTTCTACAAAACTACAGTCAGAAAGGTTTAGGCCAACAAGAGAAAAATGTTTTACAGCGGGTTTAAAAGACGCTACACCAACCAAAAGGCAAGTTTCTCAAATAAATAATATACCAGGAATAATCAGGAATCGCCGAGTGTTTATAGTGTATATCTAGATTAATACCACATGGTTCACAAATTAACTATACGTTCTATGTTTTAAACAATAACATTTATACATTCGTCTTCTCGGTACTGTATTATTTGCATCATTTGGAATAATTGTACCTTGTGTAAGACGTAGTATGTTTTCACCTCGTGGCAAGGATGCGTTATGGACGTAAGTTATCTGGAACAACGTTGACAGAATATCACGATGCCATACTGTAGAAAACCGGCACTTATGCTCGAATCTTTACTGTTAGTGTGTTGGTCGTTTGAGCTGAATATTCCTGTTGATTCACTAAAATGATTCTTTAAAGACTAAAGCATTCGGAGATAGCGTCGATACAAGTATTATTAGACGTTACACATTTCTAAGTGACTGCTGTAACATTGTAATCTAATACAGAGTCCCTGTTTTGAAGTTTATTACACCCATCCGCATTTGATACGGCAGGCGAATTTTGAAAACCCACCGATAAAGCGCGATTTATTAAAACTGATGCATTTCTATATCGTCAACTAAATTCTGTATTACTTTTTGCTACTTGCCTTCAAGCGAAATCGGTGAGAATTTATTGAATGACCTCAGGTTTCCGCACAGAGATGCACCTTAATAAATGCTAAAACTTTCGCCTTTAGCAGGCGAGGCTTGACACGCAGCAACGTATTTTTCTACAAAATTCTTCTTTCTTATAAATGGTAAATATTACCCATTATTGGATTACTTATTTATTGAAGTGCCTGCATGTATAAGCGCCGAAACCGTAGCAACAAACGCATTATTTGTAGTTCTTGTAAGGAACTGAAGACGCGTCTGTCGAAAAGTTTATAACTGCTTACTGGAGATTAAACAATTGCATTTAACAAATTTGATGGCTGCGTGTCAAAGTATAATAAGTCATTTGATTATGGATTATGGAAAATCAAGCGCTCTGAGAAACAGCTGATTCGAATATCGGAGCTTTGTATGAAGTCGAGTAATTATTCTCTAAATAATATAAATAAAAGACGACACGTGGGTATATTTGGGGGCAATAGTGACTTTAGCGGTCTCTTACGCTTTAAATGTACTATTACTTGTTCTGTTATACCTACTACGCGCGTTTTTGTGATTATTGTACCATGTTTTCTAATCGCTGATATGCGTGTTTCTCTTGTTGGCGTACACCTTTCTGACTGATGTTTTAAAGGTGTTTTTAGTGAAGCGCTTATTATCTAAAGGGCAGATGCTTTTGTATCTACAATTGCAATCTGTGCTATTTGTAGTATTAGCATTTTGCAATATTTAAATGTTATGCTTCTATATTTGTTGACAGTGTTTTTATATTTATATACATATATATATATATATATATATATATATATACATATTTGTAAATATGTATATATCTATATATTAGTATGTCATGTGTGCACACATAATATTTTAAATCACAAAATATATTTTTAATATACATTTAAGTATTGGTTTTTAACAGTGTTCAATACGTAAGTAGAACTTTGTATCTCTCTCTTTCTCTCTCTCTCTCTCTCTCTCTCTCTCTCTCTCTCTATATATATATATATATATATATATATATATATATATATATATATCCGTCGTAAGGTTATATTAGTGACCGTGCTAGCGATGACGCCGGTCGAAGTTAAACATGCATCTAGTCCAGTGTTCGAATGGTGCTACCAGCGGCATAGGCATATATAGTCACACAGATAAGTATTGCATGAAGAAACATATATGTGTGTTGATAATGAAGACATATGTATTATAAAATAGTTAAAAACTTACTTCAAAGGTAAATCACTATGTAGGGAAAACATAAAAAAACATCTAACTAAATCAATATTACGAGGTTCGCCATCTTAACCTGAACTTGGAGCACTTTATAGAAACTTAAATAGGAATATGTCCCTGCTCAGTTGCGTGGTTATATCAGCGGCCGCGCGGGTATGGACACTTAGGTTAAGTAAAAGGTGATTTAGTCTGATGTGTGAACCCAGCGACAAGCTGTTTATTCACATATAGCCGCACTGATGAATCTTACATGCCTAAATATATATATATATATGTGCATTAACAAAGTTATTTATTGTTCTCACTAACGCGGATTGTGTACAGTAAGTTCGATTATCTCTCTATCTATTCATGTTGTTTTAATTTTCCAGGGTTTTTTTTCTATTCTCTATTTTTTGTGTCTGAATATCGTTTGTTTTCAGTATCTCCCTTTCTAATACTCCTTCTCTCTCTCCTTTTCCAGTCCATTTATCTATCTATCTATCTATCTATCTATCTATCTATCTATACATCCGCTATCTCTATAATTTCACGCAGATTCACATCAAAGCGGGCAAATAATTCAAATGTCACGTGGCATCGTTTTTTTCAAATGAAACACAACTGGGCATGCGCAAAACACACCTCATTCCCTGTGTTGACACTGCACGTAAACCCCGTTCATCGCTTTAACTTCAGGCTTCCTGTCCACTGATGGGATCCTATTCAAAGGGCGTCCCTACTTCGAAGCGTTCAATCGTGTTATATCTCTTTGATAGAGAAAACTAATTTCCCAGCCGAATGCACAGCACCTTCGTTTTCGTTTGCCCCTTAAAAATCACTGAAAAGCACGGAGTGTTTCCAACAAAGCAACGGCGGTATTCTGAACATTCAGTTTAGAAGTTTGTGGTTCGATATTTATTGGAGGTTTATGTCGACATGACATAATCAACATTTAATTTTGTCAATGTGTATCTATAATGTCGCAGCTTACGGAAGCGGCTATGTCGACGAACGCAATGATCCACTCTATAACAAAGAGCCATGTGTATTTATTTGTAAAAAGATATAGGTCCTGTCACATCAAATTCTTCTCAACGAAAGGGCAACGCAAATATATTTCCATAGTCAGACGTTGTTTGTTTTCTTGTTATTTTCTGCTTTCTATACCGATGTATATGTGTTTTGTTTCCTGTTTATTGTCTTCTTTTAAACTTCTCAGTTTTGGACGTTTTCTTTATTTCTTATTCCTATACCGGATGAAGATTTTTCTCTTTCAATTTTATTTTTAACCGCTAATGTATTAGATGTTTTTTTTTAACTTGATTTGAACTTTCGCCGTCATGACCTAATGTAAAGCCGCCCCCAACTCCCAATATTTAAAGGAAAAAAATTAATGGAAAATAAAGCTATGGTCCATGTCTTTCCTTTTTAGATCATCAGAAATGACTCGCGTTTTTTTTCAACTTTTAATATTTCTGTCCTAAGTACATTGGAAAGCAAATAACAAGTCAGACAATCACCGCCCTCTGAAATGAATACGTAAAGAAATCCTCCACTCTAAATAAAAAGTCAACGGTTTGTGTGGATTACTTTAAGGTAATCAGATATCATAATAACTAGCGTGGCCCGTCGATATTCCACAGCTGGGTACTTCAGTTGTGTATATTGCTGGCGTGATTAAAAATACTTCCATTCTATTGACGTTCGGCGCAAACACAACCCCTAATATAGTATTGCACCGCCTTTTTCAAACTGAAAATACTTATCTGAGTACTCTAGTCAATGTAGTTTTAGAATATATCTGTTTATGGGGGGTCTATTTACAAACATCTAGTAGTAATTTATGACCTATTTCCATACTAAGGACCTTCGGCGCAAACAAAGACCACGCGATTGTATTGTTCAATCCGAATGTCAAGAGATTTAAACAAAAATGATTTTGCTTTCAAGTTATCACGATCGAACGATGCTATCATTTAATCAAACGGTTAAAGATGATAACCCACGTAAGGAGATATAAATTACTTAGCGCTTTATTATATAGCAAATTTATGTATGAAAGTTTAATTTTGTGACATTATACTAGTATTTTATATTAATATTAATGCGAACGCTAGCGAAGCATAATTATTTCCGTTCATTTTTATCGAGGGCGTACATTAGTACAATATAGTCGTCTGGTAATGAGAAGATCACACGCTTTTCTTATTCATGAACTGGCTCTAAATGTTAAAACATAACTTACATATACTAGCAGACTACGAATATTTTACTAGTTAGTAATAACATGAATTGATCACGTGTATGACCCCTTACGTAGATTACGATATGTATTTATAGACCACTGAAATTGTTTGGATCGTGCTTCTATATTTTCTTGTTTGCCCTCATGCAGAATGAGTGATGTCACAATGGGATGACACCACATGAGGTTAACGTAATCTACTAAAATACAGTTGGAAGACATCATACAAAAAAAAATAATTCATAAAAGCCGAAACGATTACGAAAGTGTGCCATCAGCAATCCCACGTGTGTTGAGTTTCCTCGAGAAATCATCTTCGTTTGCACACCTTTCTTCTTAACCACTACTATTTAGAGGTACATAGTTGGAGTATATCAGTGAACGGCGATAAAAAAATACTTTTCGACAATCTTGAATGACACTTGGTGGTCAAGTCGGGCATTGACTGAAGTCTATCTGTACTAAATATGGTTGCATTACAGAAAGGTTTCTTAATTTTATTAACGATTCGATGGATGATACTTTTGCGAGGTCACCTTATAAATGTATTAGGCTTTTACAGACTAGTTACTTTCGTGTGGTTATTTGAGTTCCACTACGCTTCAGCCGATATACTCTCCTGCCTTTCTATCCAGGGTAACGTATGATTTTTTTTTGTTATATGTGTATTGAATATGTCGTATGTTTCCTACACGCCAAACTCCGATGAGCTAGTAATTTGGTAGGGTTAGGGTAAACAAAACAAAAAAAACACAGTTTAGTTCGTATAGTGTAGATTGTTTGCTGAAGTACGTTAACGAACGTCATCGTCACTTTTACTTGGCTAAACCCGTGTATTTTCTGTCATGGTCGTGTTTGCGTCAAGTGGTCGCTATCTTTAGAATACCTCCCAGGAAAATGTGGAAACATTTTTTTTCAGCCCCCTCTCCTCATTCATATTAAAAACTTAAAAAACAAAATAATTTTAATTGTTAAAAGAAAAGTAAATTCTCCCACCCATGATTTTCCCGTCCCAAAATTGAGAAACCATTCTGTTACATGTCTTGCTTTACCGTCAACTAGACTGAAAGTGGGTGCTCATTTTACGTTCAATTTGTATAGTAAAATTGATCCCACATCTTAAAACTTAACATTTTTAAATTTTATTAATTTTTTTATTGGCCGAAAAAGTGGAATTCGAAGTTAACCAATATTACTTGCAATTCCTAATGTACACAAACAGAATTCGGCAGTTTAAAAGATGTTCTGTGTTTTGTCCAGGATGGGGAAATTCTGTTAGACTGAGGAAACTATTGGAGAAGTTGTTTGTAACAGTCTAGAAAGCATACACCTAAAAACCAAACAATAAATACTTTACATGAATCGGGGAAAATTCATCAACGATAATTGTATTTCGAATAATAAGAACGTCGCATGTATTATTGTTATTACAAAAATAATAATTATTGCCTTCAAATGAAACTAGTATATTATTTTATACCTTATGACGACTGGAAGAACAACATGATAATTTATTGAGTGATCGTTCTGTATATAAAGGATTGGACAAGATTTTTATATGAAAAAAATAAGTATCAGTTAAATATAATAGTTTAAAAAGAAATCGAATGATGGTAGAAAAATAAATTATTTTTGTACATGAAGGCGTTTCACTAAATGGAGGAATAGGAGATTCCATGTTTTAATTACATCATTATATGCGGAAAGCTACCCGCATAAATAGGTAAACAACTAATAACAGGACGCTTAAGTAGAAATAAAGTCAAATTAAAAAAATTAACAACAACGGTCGTTAACAACGAGAAATCAATGTTTATCTGCTGTTGCGATATCGCAAAATAATTTGCAAGAGTTACCGAAAGGCGTCTCCAGAAACTCTTACTGATAGTTACAATTGAGCGACTACAGGTAATGCTGTGTGTAAGACTCTCTAGTGTTGAATAAGAAGAAGAAGAAGAAGAAGAAGAAGAGGAAGAAGAAGAAGAGGAAGAAGAAGAATTGTTATTCTGTTCAAATATTGATATTCCCTTTTACTAAACTTTTACTGTAATCCCAAAAATTCGGTTTATCTAACTAATCATTGACAGGGCATGTTATTAATGTATTTGTATTCATTGGTGTAACCAAAACACTAACAATACTCAAAAATACTCGTCTTCCACACGGAAGATATGTTCCCCTAATTGATACGAGTTAATTAGTACATGGAAATAGAAAGCTAAAGGAAATATTAACTGAGCCGAGCGAATGAAATGAAACGACAGAGGACTCGGTAAAAAAAAACAATATTAAAATACGTCAGTTAATCTTCAGTAAACTTCCGCTCAGGTTAAATATTTAAAATATTTTTTGATAACTCTTATTTAATATCATGTTTTATACATTCTGTTTGATACTAAATGAGTGTATTTTAAAGTTATGTATTTTCAACAAGTGCAAAAGTCATTAGTAATGTTTAAATATTATTCCATTCAGAAATCCTAAGTTGGTTTCATTCTACTACCTAGCACTAAAGCTTATTAGCATTCATTATTTACTGACTTGAAGTTTCCATACAAAGTATTATCAGTGATTGATACTAGTGTTATATTATGAGGGGCCCTGTATTCTGAAAACGTTTAAAGTTAGCTAGTATAGATTATGAATTGGGTGAAAGAAATAGGATGTAGTGCAAAATAGGTGCATATGTAATTTGGGACAAACACAAATGTTCCCACGGGGATTCATTCTGAGAATCATAACACACTGGGTATGCGCTGGCCGAGATAAAACACTCGGATCAAAAAGGTTTGACAAAAAGCGATATTGAGTTATGTTATGACATCGGTTGAAGGATCAAAGGGCTCTGACGTCACAGATCCTTGGTGAAAAATTAGCTTTCTAGACAGTTCACCATGGAGGCGCGAGATGGACAGACGTCCATGATCTGAGCTCTGCGATGAGTAGAGTCCGGGTGACATCGCCAGAGATGGGCTAAGATGCAGAGCAAGATCCCAACGGCGGGGCAAGAATATAGCCGATTGCATCCGTCACATTCCACAGACAGTATGAAAAAAAAAGAGTGTGAATGAATAAACCGACGAGTGGAAATCTCTCCGATTGAAGTGTGAAATAAAAGGATAGAATCTCTCTCAAAAGTCTTGCCACAAGACAGGCACGCCACTACGATTACGAGCCAGCAACGGAGATGGGTGTGAAAAAAAACCTACGACCAACAGTGAGGCAGAAATCTGTAAGGTAACTTTTAATATTAATTTAAAACGTAAGAACAATTTGAAACATGTTAAGGACATTGTAAGTTTCATGCCAGTTTAACGGCTTAAGAACTATTGTTAAAATGTTAATTATTCTGCATTTAAATGAACGCTAAATTTACTAAGAGGCCTGGCCGACGTTTCTAACTTTCGCAGTGAGTTTCGTGTTGTTTCGATTTTTGGTGGTGCCTCGAGAAACGTTGACACCGGGCCTGCGCGCATTCCGAATTATAAAAATATATAGAATAAGAGTTGTAAAGCATCGTTACAATATTTATGATAGAAAAAAGTTTAATGTCACACTAGGTAATAGCAAGTGGTGTCATTTTGAGTCCGCATCAGCATCTTTTCAGTGTATTTCTGGTTGTTGCTGTCCTTCTACAGTTTTCCATCGTCCTTGACTGTTTATTTGTTTTGTCTGTAGTACTAGCCGTGGTTTGTGTACTCACTTGTGTGTGTGTGTTATTTAGGTGGTGGGGTGTTAGTAATATTTCTGCTGTCTGTCATTTTATGTGATTTCTTGATGTGTTTGCTTCCTTTGCGCTCGTGTGTTATTTCTATGCCTTTTCTTTAGACACATAGTATTATTATTATTAGTAGTAGTATCAGTAGTAGTAATAATAGTAGTAGTAGTACTATTAATCTTCCAACTACGAGTAGTTGTACAGGAAGTAGTAACAGTAGAAGTATTAGTAAAATGAGCATTTAAGTTGTGTACACTAAAGCTTAATCCTACCAAGATCGCTTGGCTAGCTTAATCGTCGTTGATTACTAATAATACACGCTAATACGTTTGCACTAACATATTTAGTTATTTACTTATTTTCGTATTAGATTCATGTAGATATGGATAGACAGATATATTTAATGTCTAATTATATAAGAGTACATGTTTACACGAGTGTTACTCATCTCCCCATAATGAATTTTTGTCTTCCGCCAATGTTTTATCCAGGCATATTTTTGTCAACACGGACTCACGGGAAACATACTTCCTGATACAGTTCTATGTACTTATTTACCCTTGCTCATTATTTGCACACTCTCTCACACAGACGTGATTTTGCTAGTCTAGGTATTTTCTTATATGCACTATTATGTCATTTATTATCGAGAATTACCTGATGTATTACATGGTTCAAGTTCGTATGACTCGTAGGAATACTGGTCCTCGTAAATTCGCTGTTTACGAACCTTTTTACAATAGATCTTCTTATTCCTGTAGCTATTTTCCTAAGGCTGCAGGCTTGTGGAACTCTTTTTCTTTGTGACTGGTTTCCTGCTATATATAGCCTGCGTTTTTTTAGACTATGGTCAATAGATATCTCAGGGCTTTTGTGTTACTTATCTTTCGTGATTATAGTTTCTTACATCAAGTGGATTCATATCTTGTCTGGCGCAACTTCGCTATAACGATTATAATAGAACGTCCACGTTCACATTAATGCACTATCCGAAGTAAACAACCGTGGCTTTGAGTTACTATCCAGTCCTTT
Source organism: Sepiola atlantica (assembly GCA_963556195.1). Taxonomy (NCBI): domain Eukaryota; kingdom Metazoa; phylum Mollusca; class Cephalopoda; order Sepiida; family Sepiolidae; genus Sepiola; species Sepiola atlantica. The sequence goes on from OY744522.1 coordinate 121,397,394, forward strand.
TACTCACAAGACTTTGCTGTATCTGACTTTTTCCTGCTCTTTAAATTGTAATATTACATGTTTGAGTATCAGTTTTAATAATAATGGAGTCATAGGTACTGTGAAGAGTTATCTCGAGGATCCTACTTTCGTCTGTAATAAAATTGTAAGACTTAGATATCTTTCAATTCCGTGCTCTGACGCTAAAGGGTCCATTCTGACATAAGGTGGTTAAGACTATATTTTAGTAAACTCCTTATAAGTAAAGTTTAGAACTTTCTGAATGACTCTCTGCTAGGTTAAAATGTGAATTTTAGAAAACAAAAAACAAACAGTCGGCATCAGAGAGAAATCAATCGATAACCGAAATTGATTCTTTAAGTTAAACCATTAATTAGTAAAAAAGATAGCTGATATGTATCGTGAAATGGATTTATGAATTACTCACAAACAATTTATGTTTAAATGAAACCTATGTCGTAACAATATTCAGTTTCAGCATGTTTCAGTTCCATAATCAGCATAGGCGTTTCTGACATGTTATTGAACAAAACTGCTTCAGCCTTATCCGCAAATAATCACTCGTAAAATAAACCATATATTAATAAAAAAAACAACAACTGATATTTAGTTTGTGGTATCCGTGAGATATAGGCCGAATATAAATAAAAGAAGTGAATAACACTCCAGTATAACTAAACAATTACCATTTATTCTCCATTTACATGTGAAGGGAAGAGATAATTATTAGTCCAACACGTCTTACTTGGACAGAAGTATCGTACCCGTGTTACTCCGAGAGTGTCTTTATCTTGAATCCAGTGAACATACCCCGAGTCTCCAATCTCCTTGAGGCCAGCTAGATTACACATTACTTCTATTTTCATATGTTCTCTGGATAAATATCTGTTTAGTCTAACAAAAACAAATATAGCTAATTGCACCCATCGATATTTTGCGTGGAATAGGTTTCATAATTACTCTCAAGAATTTATGGCATTATATGTTTTATTAAATCATGTTTGCTGTCATGTGTCTTTCCCAGATTAACATGGTAAGAATCAAAAAACGATACTTTCATTGCAACAATATAAATTGAACTAAGGTTATTGAATGTGTGTTATTGCTCCTTATCTCTAGTGTATTTTAAGACTAAGCAAGGAGGAGAATAATTCGTTTTATTTTACTGAAAAATAGTTTATAGACACAGAGTATTAATGTAATTCTTTTTGTAGGAATATAGTGCGTATTCTTAAGTAAAATTGAACTGTACTCTTTATATAATCTAACTCACAATAAGTGCCATACGCTTTCTGAAAAGTAAGTATTAGTATCTTAACTTAGTGGGATTTAATGTAATATCGTTGATTTTTGTCTGCAAAGTAGGTGTTCTTTAACGAAGATTTAAACATGTCTTGTATGTTAAAGACTGACACATCACAATTATATTTAGCATAATAAGAATCAGATATTCAGGCTTAATAATTCCACTATATGTACAAAAGGGCGCTTGTATTATTGCATTAGAACAACGATCTAAGTAGATATTAGAAAGCTACATATTTCACAAACTATTATAATATGCAAGTAATATTAAGAAATACATTTCTTTGAAACAAATGTTATTGTTAATCTGAAAGCTGGGGAATATGGGAATGTATATGTTTGTTGTGTATTAATATGCTAAACATCTTCAGCTGCTGAGGGCATTATTGAAGCCCATCTCTATTTAAACAGTTTACCACCGAATTTAAACATGTTCTAATATAAACTGAATCTAAAAAACAATTATATTAGAATAACACTGTGCAAGTATGAAAAACTAAACCATCATAGTCAGAATTAAAGACAGATTTGAACAATTCAAAGGTATCGATGACAATTTTGGAAATAGTTTGGCTTGGTTCTCTTGTATATATCACCATGGATTTATATTTTGAGATGAAAAAATGTTCATTATTATTTCGTTTTCGGCATTGTTTCCTTATCGTACTTGTTGTCATAATTATGTTTTGGCTGTTCCCCCTCCGACTCACTTCAGATGCATTGTCGCGAACTCGGGAACCCCCTGGGTCTTGTGTAAATAGAGAAGGAGAGAGATGATTTTGTGAGTACCGTAACGGCAACAGTTGACAAGATATGAAGCTAAACACATGTGTGGACTGTAACATATGTTACGTGTCTTCTTGATTATTTATTATTGCAGGTCCAGGCACGTATGTATTTGTTTCAATATTGTGTCCTGATTTCATAGGTGGATTGATATATATGTACCCCTGGAATAAAGAGCGCAACATTGGTCGAATACACAACCAAACAACCTATTTGACTCAATGTAAAAGAAAACTCTCTAAGATAGAAGAAAAACTACGATGCAGCATTGGAACAGCACGGCGCAGTTTTAAACTGTTCCCCTTATTGTAATTACAAGGTGTATTTCATTTCCCTAGCTTTTATAAATACTAATTAGGACTGAAATCCGAATCTCATGATACCCAGTACCATTGAACGACAGCCCCGATCGAAAGTCTAAAGGGAATTCTATCATAGAGTGATTTGTATATTCTTTAACTTGATCTGAAACTTGTTCCAAAGAATAGCAATAAACCCGATAATTCTACCCGGATTCTTCTAACTCGTAGTCTCCAACTATCTATTTCAAACATTATCAGTAACATATCATTCAGATTGACATCAACAGTCTCGACAAACTTGTTCAATAAAGGTCTGATTATGTGTTCCGACTAATCTTTACTGCACATTGGATTTCATAGAAGTGTGCCACTCACAAATACCGCCTTACTTCTCCTGTATTACCCAGCAACACGAAGCCTTTTTTCTCTCTTAATGAGACTAGGACTTGAGGTATGCGTCTATATGGACTTTTCTTAATTCGTTTTTTTACTTGCTGATTCCAAGGCAAATCGTAACACCCTTGTGTATTTTCGATCAAGCGATGCCTCTTACTGTTTCGTTAGTGTCCAAGCGATCAAGCTCTAGAGAAAGACAGACTTTACCGTCGCCTCAAAAATGTCTATCTTAAGATTCTCAGATAGAAACTACTTCTAAAAAGTGCACAGTTAAGCTAGGACACTTAACACTTTTTATTTGTGAATTGTAACGTTGCTTTACGTTCAGTGTTCTTTTGCTGCTGAGGTATACAATTCTTGTATAGACTTTATGTTGTTTCTGTATTTTTAACTTGATTCTCTCATCGTGGAAGTACAGTATACGTTCTGTGTTACCAGCATATATACTATATAAACATATATTACTCTATTATTTAGCAAAAAACAAACTATTTCTTCGTACATTTAGTTTAAAGAACATGCATTTAAAATAACAATCCATAATGAAGGAAATATTAAATATATGTCAAGCGTAGCTTAACATATTATGTTGGTGTTTGAAGTTAACATTAAGTTACATACAATTTCTCTTGTAGAAAGGTGGGTTCTATACTCTTCCTATCTGTGCTATATAATATTTTACCTATTTTATTTTGTATTAAGCTATTCTTTGTATAAGGTAAGAGTTGTGTTTAGAGTAAAATAAATGAGTGGCTATCTGTTTATCTCTCTCTCTCCCTCTCTCTCTCTACCTATATATCTCTTTCTTAATCTCTCTATGTCTTTCCCTCTCTCTCTCTCTCTCTCTCTCTCTCTCTTTATGTGACGCATGTGAAGTCGACCGTTTGCTCTGACTCTCGTTTTGAACAAATCTTGGTTTAAAAGCATATAAAAGAACAGAGTCGCCGTGTGTTTTAAAATACGAAATAGAACCTTGCTTAAAAGCAGCGACGACAACGGCACGAGGTTAGAAATAATAATACACTCATTGGTGAGGCGTAATATACCATGTGTATATTTCCAATTTTAATATTACATTGTAATGCCCATGTCTAGATATTTGAACAACGACTCAAGTGTAATATGTAATATTGGATTACACTAGAGTGTTATATATATATATATATATATATATATATATATATATATATATATATATATATATATATATATATGAGTATATGAAAGGATATATATATATATATATATATATATATGAGTATATGAAAAGATATATATATATATATATATATATATATATATATATATATATATATATATATATATATATATATATATATATATATGAGTATATGAAAGGATAAAAATAATTCGACGGTATGAAATTAAAAATGGAAAAGCGGAAGACCTTTTCGCTCAACGTTTCGCCCAAATTTCACGTGACTTTGTATTCTTCGTCCGCTCTTGACAAAGTCCAGGTGAAATTTGGGCGAAACGTTGAGCTTAAATGTCTTCCGCTTTTCCATTTTTAATTTCATATATATATATATATATGTATATATGTGTGCGTGTATGTTTAACAAAAAAATATGAAAACTAAAAGCTGAAAAACGAATGCGATTCCTTGACAGTTGTGCGTGCCTATCCATCAGATAGAAAAATGCCTTTCCTCTCAGTAGTAAACCCTTATAGTTTAGACCAAGTCGCATATCTAGATGAGTAATGTGCATGCGTGGAGACAAACATAGTAAGATGAAAAGACGGATTAAAAGCAATGAGTCGATTATAAGTGGTAGGTCTAAAATATTATTTTTATTACGGTCAGTTTACAAGCTATTCCGGCTTAAAATAGGGAGCCGTTTTTACGTATAGATCATGTCTCTGTTTTCTTGGACAAGAGCAGCCCTTGAATCGTTGAGTAATTGGAACTAGTGTTTGACTTATTTATTATGAAATAGCTTGATTATTGTATCCGCTTTCGACTAACTAGTAAGGAAGTATTTGTAGTTAAGTAACAAATGATAAGAGGATACATCCTATGCAGCGCGAATTAAAGAAGCATTACTTAATTCTTTTGTCGATGCAGATTTAAGGCGTATGAGAAACTTAGGGCACGTGCCTTGCGTTACGGTTATATCGTAGATGTGTATTTTACAGATTTGCGGAAACAATATAGGAGAGAGTACCAGCTAATTTGATAATGTGCGTGTTTGTGTGGGGCCCTTCCTGACCCTGAGAAAAAGACGGTTACGATCCCTCTAGATGGTGTATGATTTGACTGTAAGAGAGTTGTAGGCATGATCTCGAGCCCTTACAAAATGCAATGCTGAAGTGACGGAACCAATCGTGGTTGCGGCACATCTTGCCGGGAATCACTCAATTATATGTGGGCATGTGTCGATCTGATGAAAAGTGTTATAAATGCAATGGCTGTAATCTTTTCGCGAGAGACGTAATACAAAAGACACAGACCACCCGTCAACGCTGTTATAATGGGGTAAAACCGGTTTTCTTGTCAGAGATTGTCATATGGTCATTATGTTTCGTACAGAGACTGGTAACATTGTCACTATCAACGTGCTTGCTATGGAAGAGAAACCTCTTCATTTTGAAATGTTACTTGGTATTGACACTATTAAAGCACCTGACAGCGTTAACTTCATGCCGTCTAGAAATGCATTGTTTTCGGGGGTACAACTAATGTGTGTAGCGCTTAGTATTACAAAAAGTTATTTTGTTGTAAAATTTGACGAGCGAAAAAAAGTTTGGCTTGCAGCATGCAAATGGTCAGCGGAGACAGCAAGAAACGAGTGTGTCAATATTGGGATCTCAGGAAGGCGTACCTACAGATGTATGTGTATTGATCCGTCTGCCCATACCAGACAGTGATATTTAAAACACAACACAGGATATGAGTATAAGGCGTATATCAATGCCATATACAGCAATGAGGATACCGCGTCAACAGAGTATGCGAGTAAGCATCTATACCTGTACTAATTAGGATTTGGAGAAGCGACAAACCTGCGTAAATGTGCTGGGATTAGAACTTAAGGTAGAGCATGACAGACTGCAATGGCAGCAATGAAGTAGTGTATAATAAGGACACAAAGTTTTATCTTCCCGTATGTGGATGGCTTTGGATGGCGACAGGCCTCATGAGACGTCGCGTTACAACTGTCACAAAGGGCTAGCGATGTTCCAAAGGAGGGTATAATATCAAACACACTTGCTCGGGTACAGTAATCAAATCCGTCCGAGTAAAGTGGTGCGTTGACACAAAGAAACAATATATGTGGGTGGGCGCAAAATCGCTGGTTGTACATGTTGCTCTTTATCATGATGGATCCATTATCGACGATGCGTGCTTGTTGCGACCAACAAAATATACCTTGAATATTGATGCCGTGCTAAAAGGATCAAACCTGCACCTTAAATGGAAGACAAATGTGTTACACATAAAAACAGACTCCCTTTGAATCACTGAGTGACCAATTCCCTCACCGACAGTGTGTGCTCTTGCTTAAGGGAACCTAACCCCTATACAGCTGAACGAAGTGTATGGACAACGTCGTATCCTGAAGTAAGGCGAACATTATAATGTGTGCGTAGAATCGAACCGTTCTTGTCCAAAACATCAATATAGACAATTGCTCGGAATTGTGAAGAATGTCAGACAATAAGCCCAGTGTGAAAGTCTGGGGTGCATGAAGTGTAGAAACAGCTTAGCATGGGCGTCATGGACTACACAGGTTTCCATTCTTTGACACTGATTGATTGTCTTGCCGTTGTAGCGGCCCCAAACTATTTTCAATCAAGCGGCCGCTACAACTGCAAGACACGGCAATTAAAATCAGATTCATTTTAACGTGGCCTCTCAGCCAAGTTCTAAGTTGATAATTGTTGTGGTGGCAACCACTCATTTGCATATACGAATAACGTTACACTATAAATGGCAAGCGTAGGTTGGCCTTAGTGTGTGTTACCTAAATGCCACCGGAAGTGACGCCGAAGAGCGTACATGTCCTCCCACCAAGACTCTCTGACTCGACACCTTCATTTGTACATACTGTAACTATACCTTTTCTTTAATACACTTATTATTGCATTCTCCTTGTTGTTTGTGTCTTCATTGTATTCCTCACTAATTATTGTTCAACCTTGCAACCATAACAGTTGGCGACGAGATATGAAGCGTCAAATATAACAGTTTGACGAAGAACTATTTTAAAAAAAAAAAGTACAATGCAAAGTGTTGACGAGCAAACGGATTTTACGCTAAAGAAAAGTTTCAACTTAAGTGAAAAAAAACAAAAAACTCGAACGTGGCAAAAGCGACAATTTACGCCGTTTTCTGGGAATCCGACTTGCAAACGAATGTAAAAGTGAATTTTTGTTTTGTCGCTAAACGACAAATCTGTTTTGTATTACTAAAGGACCAACTTGCAAACGAAAAGCGGATTTTGTTCTGTCGCAAAACGACAGGTCAGACTCGTATTACGAAAAGCAAGGAAGTAACCTACGAAAAAAAAAAGTTCACCAGTGGATTCTAATTACTGCTCCCCGTTAGCAAAACAACAACTAAAGGAATCTTTTAATTAATAATTTGTTTGGCGGCAGTACTAAAAGGAAATACCATAGCTAGAAATTAAAGCTCAAGGAAAGGATTTTTTTTAAAGTTGTCACTGGATAACGGATAATACAGTAAAACGTCACGAAAAAAAAAAAAAAAAAAAAAAAATGGAAGACTTATCAAAAATGTTCATGCAATTTTTACAGGCACAAGCTGACCGCGAGGAAAGACAACATGAACGTTTTGTTAAAACACTGGAACTACTAAAGAGTAATCGAGAAAATGTCGACAGTGTTAATTTCTCCCATACAACTATCTTTAATAGTATGGACACATTTAATTATGTGCCGGAGGAAGGAAAGACTTTTGAAGCATACTATACAAGATACGAGGATGTCTTTCAACTGGACTGCAAAAATTGGCCAAATAGCCAGAAGATGAGCTTCTTACTCAGGAAATTGGGTACATCAGAACACAGCAAATTCATAGATTACATATTACCTAAAAAAACTGCGGAATTAGAGTTCATGGAAGCTGTGAAATTACTAAAAGAATTATTTAATCCAAATATATCTCTTTTTCATAAAAGATGGCTGTGCATTAATCTAAGAAAGATGGACAACCTAGATTATTTGACATACGCATCAGTTGTCAATACAAACTGCGATAATTTTAAGCTTGCGGAACTAACGGTAGAAGATTTTAAATGTCTAATCTTCGCACAAGGGTTAGTTTCCACGAACAATGCAGAAATACGCAGACGAGTCTTGTCTAAGCTGGAATCTGAGCAAGATTTAACCCTCCAGAAACTAGCAGAGGACTGTGAAAGGGCCATTACACTAAAAAAGGATTAACAAAAATATTGAAGAATCCGGAGTGGCATATGTAAGAAACGTTAGAAAACCATACACACCAACCAAGAACTTTACAAAGAAAAGCAATCGAAATGGAACGGGATATTACAATCCTAATAACCATAAATATAGGACAGAATATAACAAGCTTCTTCCTAGATATAACTTTAAGAGATGTGCAGAAAAGCATTGGGAATCAGATTGTCCTTATAAGAAGAAAAAATGCTACATTTGTAAGAAGGTGGGACACAAAAGCGATTGCTGCAGATATAAAGATTACACCAGAAAGAGAGTACAGCAAACAAAATCAAATACAAAATTAGACAAAGATCGGCGAAAATACGTAAAAGTGGAAATATTTAAAAGACCAATAAAGTTACAACTCGACTCCGGCTCCGATATTTCTATTATAAACCTGAATACATGGAAAAAGTTTGGTAAAAAAACAACCATGATGAAAACGAGTAAATCAGCCCGGACGGTAACTGGTGGTGGTATAAAATTTGAAGGAGAAGTTGTCCTTCCGATAAAATTAAAAGGGATTACGAAGAAATTAAAAATATTCGTACTGAAAAATAGTGAAACTCTGTTTGGGATAGATTTAATTGAGAAATTTGGACTATGGGATAAGCCAATCAATACATTCTGTAAAAAAATAGAATGTTCTTCCCCAACAACAGTAAATATAAAAGACGATTTAAAAGAATTATTTCCTGAAGCATTCACGACTAACTTAGGTCGTTGTAATAAATTCAAGGCCTCGTTTGAACTTAAACTAAACGCCAGCCCAATTTTTAGAAAAAAGCGAAACGTTCCGTTCGCTGGGTTGGAAAAGATTAATAAAGAATTAGATAGATTGGAACAGACAGCAATTCTATCAAAAATAGAACACAGCGAGTGGGCAGCCCCCACCGTATACGTAAAGAAAAAGAATGACGAATTCAGAGTGTGCGCAGATTTTTCGACCGGGGTCAACTCCCTATTAAAAGATCACCATTACCCTCTACCAAGCCCAGAGGAAATATTCACGAAGTTAAATGGTGGTAATATCTTCTCCAAGATAGACTTGAGCGATGCATATTTGCAAATACCGGTCGAGGAAAATTGCTCAAAAATACTATGCATCAATACGCATAAGGGATTATACAAATACAACCGATTGCCCTTTGGCATCAAAGTAGCGCCTGCCATTTTTCAGCAAGCGATGGACACCATGCTAAGTGGTATTGAGTGCGCATGTGCATACCTGGACGACATTGTTGTCAGGAGCAAATCCCTACAAGAACATAAGGAACATTTGAAACAAGTATTTACTCGAATACAAGAATTCGGCTTTAAAGTAAAAGAAGTAAATGTGACTTTTGTATGAGCGAGATTAAGTATCTTGGACACATAATAAACAAACATGGACGACGTCCAGACCCAGACAGATCTGCGGCAATAAAAAATATGCCAGCACCTGATAACGTAACAACCTTGCAGAGTTTCTTAGGACTCGCATATTATTATCAATTTTTTATTGAAGGAATGCATAACTTGCGAGCCCCCTTAAATAATCTGCTTAAAAAGGATACACCTTGGAACTGGACGCAAGAATGTCAAACCGCTTTTGACAAAATAAAGAGCGCACTAACATCCGAATTATTCTTAACGCACTTTGACACAAAATTAAAAATAGTCGTCGCTAGTGACGCTAGTTCCTACGGCTTAGGAGCATGCATTCAACATATTATGCCGGATGGGTATAGAAAATCAATAGCGCACGCTTCGAGAACACTGATACCAGCCGAGAGGGCATATTCACAAATCGAAAAAGAAGCATTGAGCATAATCTTTTCCGTGACTAAATTTCACCGATATTTATATGGTAGAAAATTCTTACTTGAAACCGACCATAAACCGTTAGTCACGATCTATGGATCAAAAAAGGATTACCGGTATACACCGCAAATAGATTGCTGTGCTGGGGTACAATCTTACTTAATTACGATTTCCAGCTACAACATCTAGCATCAAAAAAGATTTGCCATGCGGATGGACTGTCAAGACTGATACCACAGAAACACAATCTGGAAGAATCAGCCATTGCAGCAATTCGGAAAAATGTTGAAGTAAAAAATATGGTAGCAAACATCATTAAGGAACTACCCGTAACTTTGTCGGACATTAAAAGGGAAGCCGAGAAAGACGAATACATAAAGGACATAAAAGAGAAAATTATAACGGACACAAAGGTGCAGGAAGTTTTCTCCATATGTAACGATGTGTTACTGTACAGTGAGAGAGTGGTAATACCCAAAACATTGCAGAATAGGATGTTAAGAGATTTCCATACGGGACATCCGGGGATAAATCCAATGAAGTCGTTAATGAGAAGCTACGTGTACTGGCGTAACATGGACACTTACATAGCAACAACAATAGATAAATGTAAAGGATGCCAGTTAGCAGCAAAATCCCCACCTATAGTACACAAACCTTGGCCGAAAACCGACCAACCATGGTCGAGAATCCACATGGACTTCGCTGGTCCAGTAGGAGAAAACTATTATTTAATTGTAGTGGATAGTTACACAAAATGGCCGGAGGTAATGCGTTGCAGGAATCCAACAACGAACAACTCAATAGGGTTCCTACACGAGTTGTTTGCAAGATTCGGTATACCAGACACACTGGTCACTGACAACGGAACGCAGTTCACATCCGCAGAGTTTAAGGAATTTTGCGACACGTTCCGAGTGAAGCACATCACGACTCCGCCGTATCATCCAAGCTCGAACGGCCTTGCGGAAAGGTTCGTGGACACGCTAAAACGAGCGTTAAAGAAATCCATTGGAACACCAACAGAAAAAGCTTTGCAACAATTCTGTCAAGTTTATAGGATCACACCACATCCTAGTACACCATCAAACATATCACCAGCTGATCTAATGTTTGCCAGAAAGGTAAAATCAGCGTTTGATAAACTGTTGCCAAGACAGGCAATTATCCGAAACACTACACACACGAGAAGAAAGAAATATAACTTGGGAGATCGAGTATATTTTAAGTGCTACAAGAATAACACATCTTACTGGGAATGTGGAGTAGTGGATAAACGCATTGGTGATTGTACATATATGATTAAAGGTCCACAGAGTATACATAAAAGGCACCTAAATCAGATAAAAAAACGTCATATCCAAGATGATGATTATACGACAACAGTCGAAGAGGAGGAAACCATAGATATCATATACGAATCCTTTAATTTGGAACCGCCTCAATATACACCTGAACCCCGAAGATCAGGTAGGAAAAGAAAATTTAATGAACCATTGATGGTAAACCCAAAAAGAAAAAGATATTGAAATCTGTGTGAGTTCAAATCTTGGGAGGAGGGTGTTGTGGTGACAACCACTCATTTGCATATACGAATAACGTTACACTATAAATGGCAAGCCTAGGTTGGCCTTAGTGTGTGTTACCTAAATGCCACCGGAAGTGACGCCGAAGAGCGTACATGTCCTCCCACCAAGACTCTCTGACTCGACACCTTCATTTGTACATACTGTAACTATACCTTTTCTTTAATACACTTATTATTGCATTCTCCTTGTTGTTTGCGTCTTCATTGTATTCCTCACTAATTATTGTTCAACCTTGCAACCACAACAATAATGAAATTGCCTCTGTGGTGAACAATTCAGACAGTTAATAAATGCATGCAACGTCAACTTCCGACGACGCTTCGCATACAGGCAATCGGAAAATGCTATCATATAAATTGAACGGTAAAGCGATTGCTACACGAAATACCTGCCAAATTATGGGGGCTATGTGTTGGTGCAACGTTATCCTCATAAGCGTTTCACGTCGAAATTCAGACAAGGTGGTATCACCAGAGTGGTAATTCAGCAGTCAGTTGTCGTTAATTGAACACCTCGGCACGTAGAAAGACGTACACCAATGTCTTAATTCAGTGCCGGTAGTTGAAAACAGCAGCCTCATATAATCAGACATTGTTGCATAAATGGTAGCAGATGCCGATAAAAATACTAGTGGTTCAAAGTCTCAGTTATTGGGCTGGTTTATTCCACTACCAATTCCAAGTGTTCGTACATTTGACGCCTATGTAAAAGAAAAAAGAAATAGCTGTCCCACTATGAGGGAGTACTAGGGTTAAACGACCAGCTATCGACTGCCATTTACGTGCTTATCCAATCAGTGGTGGTGGTAGATTACACACGAACACTTACCAGCTGAAAAACGAATGAGATGCTTACTAAGTTGTTTGCTTCTATCTACCAGATCTTCACAAGTGTAGACGTTTATTGTTGGAACTGATTTGAATATATTGATAACTATTGAACATGTGAGAATGACAACTGTCTTAAATTAAAGGACGGATTAAAATCAGTAAGTCGATTTTTTGAGACCAGAGAGAATAGCAGAAATTAAGTAGCTGTGCTGAAAATCTGTTCGGATTGCCATTTGTGACTTTTGTCCTTACGGTTTGTTTACAATATATTAACAACTATGTTTGGCTACCTTAAAATAATAGATCTAATCAGCCATTGGATCGTTTAATTTGACTCATTATAAAAGTCACCATCTGATTGTTCGCTTCAGATATAGCATGAAGACAACCGCTAAATCATGTTCTTCATCTCTTTCTTTGATTTCTTATTTGTGTAATGGCTTTCTTGGTTTATCTCTAGCCAGGAAACTGGGTATTTAACACACGTACGAACATTTTTCTAAATGGGGCTATTAAACGAACTGTTTCGATTACAGCAAACAAAGGAAGAGCAAATACATATCGACATAGTTGAGAATTAAGCTATGACTAAGCGATAACAACTGACAAGCCATTTAGAAATGGAAGCCTCAGAACTGTGAGACAAATAAGCCTGCAAGTATATCAACTATTTTATAAAATACAGAAGGAAAACGCACAAAAGAAAAACCAATGCACTTGAAATTAAAGTAAGAAAGAAAGGCAGTCTTAATAAATTGGTTGAATCCGTTTCCTAGAGTACAATAAATGAATAAATAAATGAATAGTGAATAAATTATGTCGCCGAATAGTTTCCAATATTGCAATGATGTAATGCAAGATACACTTCCCTGGAGAGTTCATGGTTGGCGCCATTTCTTATTTATTTGCTTTCTTTCACTAAGATTTCCCGCCAAAGGAACAATGTTGTTTCTTTTCCCGCTTTCTTCTACCTCTCAATTTCAATCATGGCGATCAGCAGGTTTTTTTTACGCTATGAGCCAAATGTCGCAAGTCGTTCAAGACTCTCATTTTCCTCTTAATTTAAAACAGTTTTTTTCTTCTTTCTCCTTGCATTAATTTAATCAAATAAGGCATTTTCTTTAGTGCCCACCATAGTTTTTATTAAATTCATCTTCTATTGTCGGCTTTCGTAATAAATACAAAAAGAACGGCCAGATATTTCTGCTGTGGAATTTGAAGTCGTATAAGGATCGACTTATTCAACGTGTGCATTTTCAAGTGCCAAGCTCTCCTGGAATTGCGTTATTTGCATTTTAAAAATTCATTTCTCGTCGCATATCTGACTCATCTAAGAACAGGCGAGAGGAGAACAGGGGGAATTTAAAGCAAGTAGGCAGATGAAGAAGAAAAGGTGTTGCATCAGAACAATATTATATATATATATATATATATATATATATATATATTAAGAGAGAGAGGTGTTTCTGTAAGTATTTGTGTATGTGTGTGCATATTTATACTATTTTATCTAGTTATTAAATTTACCTAGCTTTATTAAATGAATCTAACTCAGCAATAAACATTAAACTGAAAAGGCTTCTTAAATTGTAATATCTGCATGAGAACGAATGCCGACGTACCCACACATGTATATATACACACAGTTATTTATAAGCATTATATACATACACACAGATTTTATATATATATATATATATATATATATATATATATATTGCAACCAACTCACAATGTACTTTATAAATTATAGCTCAATTTACAATAACTGAAAAAACATAACTTCCATACCTCAGATGTAATTCAAATTTTAGTCAATAACACAAAAATAACACATTCTGAAGACAATCTACAAAAGAAGATATGTTTATGAAAACCCAGCAACCTACAATAAATCATGTTATGTATGACACCAGTAACAGTATTTTAAAATGCTTAACGTGCGACAATTCCTCCGGTTACGCTGAGTTTGGCGTCTCAGAATTTAAATTTTAAACGTTTCTTCTGGAACTGCACCGATTTGGTATTCTACTGTCTAACTGACTTCACATGCACCTTCTCAGCTGCTTATTGATTTTTTCATGATTCTAATTTTGTTGTTGATTTATTTTTGTCATCTGAAAGTGATTTGACGAAGAATCGAAAGTGCTAGTGATACATATAAACAATTATGTGTTTTTTTTATTCTGACAACCAAAAAATATTCGAAAACTTGAAATAATAAAAACAGGTATAATTAAGCAAAAAAATTATATTATGTTTTACTATGTTTGTTTAAATCAAATAATTGTACCCAAACCCACACACACAATATATATATATATATATATATATATATATATATATATATATATATATATATATATATATATATATATATATATATATACTAGTTTATACTCTATGTAGAAAAATGATAGGAAAATGTATGCATCGTCACTGATAACACTCACTATTCATCTGGATAAATAACTATTTATATAAAGTCATACAATGCCACCAGTATCTTAATTTGCAAATACATTAATTATTAGTATAATTATCAGAGGAACAAAACAGCCACTGTTTTCTTTATATTATGAAATGAAACATTTATTTCCGAATTTTTCTCAGGGGGTGAACGTTTAGTTCGATGTGGTTTATGGCTTGCTGTTTGTTTTTCGTTACTCCTCAGCAGTTGAGATGATGTTTCTCTGGGGGCTAAAAATATCACGTTTTTAATCGCTAACATTTGCGTGACCGAATCTAACTACACGCTAACACACACATACACACATAGACACACACACAAACATATATATATATATATATATTCATTCTGTAGGACACATAATTTA
>OY744522.1:121417686-121420186 GCA_963556195.1 Sepiola atlantica
AACACTTTCAGATTTAAAATTGTCAAGTGCGTGGAATATACGTAGTCAGTTATGGAAAGTTTTCAGATCAAAACAACAGCGACGCTGAACATAGAAAAAGCAAGAAATTAAATGGGAATAACGTTAACAGTTGGACAGATTGGAACCTAGCTGGTTTAAATTGTCACGTGCGTGGAATTACGTAGCCCGTTATGGAAAGTATTCAAATGTAACGAATAGAGACGCTATATATGTTATAGAAAGTAAATAGAGATTACGTTAAAAATAAAAATAAATTTATATTAAGTTAAAAATTATATTGAAATAATATTCTAATGTAATAATATATTACTAAAAATATAAAATAATAAATCATTAAAAATAAAACTTATAATTAAATAAATTGTAGTCACACCATTTATAAATATATGAAGTCCTATGTGTACTAATCAAAAACAAATTAAGGTACTAATAATAAAAGGGGGGGAATAAAGAAAGATGAAAAAGAATAATGAAGAAAAATAAAGAAAAATGAAGAAAAATAAAGATGAAATAAATACACTGGCAGATAAAATAAAGGATAACAATTGGGCAGAACAAAATACATAGGTCATAACCGCAGAGTACCCAGAATAAGGACTTTTAGGATTTGGGATTTCACGATGATGGATTCGGCTTCCGAATTCCGGATTGAACTGTATGGTATCCCGACTGTGGCCCTAAACTTGATTTCTATTATTGCATGTTTTAATTATGGATTGTTTTTTTTATATTTATGTATATAACTGTTTTTAAATTTTAAATTCTAATTTAAAATTTCTAATGTGGAGTACCCCATATCCCCATTTTCCTTCTCTTGCCTTTTATCTTTTATTTTGATATTTACACAATTTTGTTATCCTTTATTTTATCTAACAGTGTATTTATTTCATCTTTATTTTTCTTCATGTTTGTTTATTTTTCTTCATTATTCTTTTTCATCTTTCTTTATTCCCCCTCCCTTTTATTATTAGTACCTTAATTTTTTTATGATTAGTACCCTTAGGACTTCATATATTTATACATATGTGACTACAATTTATTTAATTATAAGTTTTATTTTTAATGATTTATTATTTAATATTTTTAGTAATATATTATTACATTAGCATATTATTTCAATATAATTTTTAGCTTAATATAAATTAATTTTTTATTTTTAACGTTATCTCCATTTACTTTCGATAACATATATAGCGTCTCTATTAGTTAAATTTGAATACTTTCCATAACGGGCTACGTAATTCCACGCACGTGACAATTTAAACCTGCTAGGTCCCCATCTGTCCAACTGTTAACGTTATTCCCATTTCATTTCTTGCTTTTTCTATCTACAGCGTCGCTGTTGTTTTGATCTGAAAACTTTCCATAACTGACTAGGTATATTCCACGCGCGTGACAATTTTAAATCTGAAAGTGTTCCATCTTTCTAACGGATAATATTTTGAAATTCTTGGCGGTTGTTCTCACTCATTAAGCTATACGACTCCGCTGATGATGGTCCGATTTTCTCGGATCTGAAACATTGGTCCGGATGTTATTGTAACACTTTATTTAATATTAATAAATATCATGCTCTTATTAATTATCTAGTTAATTTTACTTTTGCATTAATAATTGAGCACTCTGCTGGGAAACTCTCCCAATTAAGAAATACGGTATATATATATACATATATATATATATATATATATATATATATATATATATATATATATATATATATATATATATATATATATAGTGAATGCTGTTATTCAAACATGTACAAGGTCTGCTACACTGGCTTGTCGATGTTATCGATCTACAGCTCTCAAGAGCTGAGATCTCATCAGGCAGATAATTATTTTTTGATCCAACCTGGTTGCTGAATTCCAGGGAGAATGAAGTCAAGCAAAAAAGAAGAGGAGAAAAAAATAAAATTCATGTGAACGATTTTAAAAATATGATTGCCGTTAGAAATTAATATTTACATTTTTTGTTATTTTTTTATTTTCATATCCAATGCTGAGCTGGGGTAGAAAGGGGGGGGGGCGAGGAAAAGAAAAAGAGAAGAGAAGGAAAAGGAAGAAAAATATAATTGCCGTTAGAAAAGTTTAATTTACAGCTATTTATATTTTTATTTTTTATTTTTATTCAACGCTTAGCTAGGGTAGGGGGTGGTGAATGTAAGATTCGAGTTAATTTAACTCGAATATTACATTAACCTTTCTCAGCCTGAAACAAATCCTAAATGGCTATAGACATCCACCCCTAACATCCCTCTACCCCTCTCCCCTTTACCTTTCTTTTTATTTTTCCTTCAACCCCCCTACCCTCGCAAAGCGTTGGATGAAAATAAAAAATAAAAATATAAATAGCTGTAAATTAAACTTTTCTAACGGCAATTATATTTTTCTTCCTTTTCCTTCTCTTCTCTTTTTCTTTTCCTCGGCCCCCCTATCTACCTTAGCTCAGCGTTGAATATAAAAAAATAAAATTA
>OY744522.1:121422686-121437686 GCA_963556195.1 Sepiola atlantica
TTTTTTATCATATTATATGAAACCAAAAAATAGCCATTGCCCAAAAAATCATATTTACCTACCTTTTTTTATACATTAACATTGAAGTAAAGAACTATTAAGATACATTAGAAAAGAGATAATTATGAGTGCACATATAGAGCGCGAAGGCTTTTTAACGACATATTTCTTTAAGTTAACTTTACACTCAAATCATTTATAATATTTTTTTTAAATTTCAAATAACCCATTTAGAGGAAATGTTAACCCCAGAAATAAAATGCATAATTATTTTTCTACAAAACATAGTGATTTATGAATCCATAATTATTTACATTTTTCCAGATTATTTCTTCATGAAGTTCTGTTGGAGCAAGAAGAAAGTGATGGCGTCGTTTCTTCTAAAGTGCCTATGTGTATCTTCTTCTGAAGTACCTAGGGTGATGCACAACAAATACCCGACTACTGTGATAATTTTAGGAGTTGTGAAAAGTGAAGGCCATGTAATATTCTCACCAGGGCTTAGGTTCAATGCTGCTGGATACATTGATGTTCTTAAAACGTTTTTAAGCCCTGTATATATATATAAACCATTTAATTGAAGAGCATATGTCTTTCAACAAGACAACAGCTTCTCACACATACATTGTACCTCACGACTGGTTATCAGATAATTTTTACGATTATCTTGCCCCCAACATGTAGACCCTCAACTCGCCAGATTTAAACCTGGCAAACTATTACTTGTAGAGCGTTTTAAGAATAGAGACTAATCGACATTATCATATTACTATTACTTCACTAAAGGCCGCAATTGTCCAGGTGCGTAGACGGTTTCGAGCCTGAATAGAAGCTGTTGTTTAAGCCAAAAGTAGATGCCAAGTATTTTTAAATAAATAATTACCATCAAAGATATTTGTGTCAATTTAATTTAAATATATACATATTTCTCATAATATTGTTGTTTATTAAACATTCTTTAATGCCCTCAAATAGTCCTCGCACCCGTATAAATGAAGCACAAAAGGGTAAGAGAGATGCATAGTAGTAGCTATGCCAATACAAATCTGTGTCATACTGTGACCTGGAAAAACATATATTGGCCTTCGAGCTAGGATCAAAGTGTAGTATGTGTGGTACTGTGGTAACTGTTGTGATAACAGTGATGCCCAAATGGCGAAAGAATGGAAGGAAGAGTTTCTGAATGAGTTAATCAGAATTGATCTAGTAAGATATACAGTAGATGATGACCGACCCCCATCCACACACACTCTACAATTTTGTGCCTAATTTGGTAAAATGAATTTTACATTTTTTCAATAAACAATTTAAACTGTATTATTTGTTCTATTTTCAGTCTTAGTAGGAGAATCATTCTCAACTAAGCAATTTCTATTTTTTTCTATTTCAGAATGCCCCTTTGATTAAGATGGATATCCCGACATAGGAAACCGTCCTTGTGTCTAACTTTCCCCTCGTGGGCAGGCAACAAAATAGCATCTCGAGTCTGTATTACTCTGAAGACCAGTGTGTTCATAACGGCAATCGTGGTGATGGTAGTCGTAATCTACGTCTTCTAGTCTGTCACCTTGGAATGTAAGCGCACTGATCGACCTGTAATCAAACTGTTATCAAATATTCAACAACACAAGTTCTTACAGACAACGCTTATTATACAGGGTGTTTCAAAAGTCTTGGGAACATTACAAATGCGTATATCTCATGAACTATTCCAGGTAGAAAAATGAAACTGGTGCCATTTTAAAGCTTGCTTAATCAAGTTTTTGGTCATACTAATGATTTTCGTGTTATCTTTCCAGGTTCAGTAATGGCGTTCTCTAAACAAGACAAGGCATTTTGCGTCCTCCAATTTGCAAAGACTGAATCGTGGACATTTGTTCAGCGTGCATTTCGCAGGAAATTTAAAAAAGAAGCCCCTGAAAGGAAATCCATTGTCAGATGGCATGCTAAATTTGTGAAAGATGGGTGTTTGTGCCCAAGTAAGCGAACAGGTCGCCCTTCAACTTCAGAAGATGCAGTTGAACAAGTTCGGACAGCCTTTCAGCGGAGCCCCCGTAAATCAGTGAGAAGAGCCAGCAGGGAACTTCAGCTTGCTCCAGCAACTGTCTGGCGTGTCTTAAGGAAACGACTGCAAATGGTACCTTACAAGCTCAAGTTGGTCCAAAAGTTGAAGGACACTGATAAGCCACTTCGCCGTGACTTTTGCATTGCAATGCAAGAGAAGTTGGAAGATAACGGCTTTGATGACCGGCTTGTTTTTAGCGATGAGGCGACCTTCCATCTGAATGGCAAAGTTAACAAGCATAACACTCGAATATGGGTTACTGAGAATCCTCATGAACTTCTTGAGCACGAGCGAGATTCACCAAAAGTGAACGTGTTTTGTGCAATTTCCAAGAAAGGTGTCTATGGACCGTTCTTCTTTGAAGAGGCAACTATCACTGGTGAATCCTATCTCAACATGCTGGAAGACTGGTTAATGGCTCAGTTGGAACAAGCAGAATCTGATGACTTCATTTTTCAACAAGATGGTGCACCACCACACTGGAGTCTTAGAGTAAGGCAGTTTCTTAACACAAGGCTGCCTGGTAGATGGATTGGGAGATCTGGGCGAGGTGATGACGTTCTCATGCCCTGGCCTCCTAGGTCTCCAGATCTTACCCCGTGTGACTTTTTCCTTTGGGGCTTTGTCAAGCAACAAGTCTATGTGCCGCCCCTTCCAAGAGATATTGACGAACTAAAGGCTCGAGTAACGGCAGTTGTGGGAACCATTGACGTCAAGATGCTGGAACGCGTTTGGCAGGAAATGGACTATCGACTAGATGTCTGCCGTGTGACGAATGGTGCTCATATTGAGCAACTTTGAAGATTCCCCACAAAACTTGAAACTTTAACCTTTCCAACGGTACCAATTTCATTTTTCAACTCCTAATAGTTTTTGAGTTATTAAAAATCGTTATGTTCCCAAGACTTTTGAAACACCCTGTACATCCCCGAAAAACGAAAACAGTGATTCTTTGTGATTTTATGTGACTTACTAACATGGTAACGTGGACCGAGCGGTCGAGATATAAGTCGTGGGCAAGCTCTTTTCTTCCCAAGACAGAACCAGCCAGAAATGTGTGTTACTTCATTCTGCTCCGGCTCTGACGTCACTTTCCCCAAACTTTGCAGTTGAAACAGAAGACAACTGATCCACCGCCTCAATTGCAGTACATAACATAGAGTTGTTTAATATAACTTCGTTTTACTTTAAATCTTGTATAGAGATTTTCTTGGGCAAAGGTTTCAAATGTACAGGAAAAGCGTGAAATAAAATAGCATTCGTGCGGTATTAATAGAAATGACAAAAATAAACATGTCGTATGATGAGGATTCTCTGTTTCGAAATTTATTTTCTTCAAATAAATCTACTTTATATAAACGCGAATTAGTACACCTAAAATATTTAATTACATTTTGAAAAATTGAAAATTGTTTTAATTTTAAATATCTCTCTGCAATAGTAATCCTACATGGAACCAAACATATTATTATGTGTTAGATATTTATATTATTATTCAATTATATTTTAAATCATTTATCATGAAAAATCATACAATTGTCACATTACGGGTGGTGATTCTATCCACAGACAAGCAAGTACCGATGTCCCCGAAGACGGCACGGGCGTATAAAGTGTTATACACGCAGCGATGCTCCGACGCTTTTAATAAAAGTGTATTACAAAAAGAAGAGTCAGCGAAAAAAAATCGGAGAGACGAGTTACTTGCGTGAGAGAGACAGCTAGAGAGAGAGAAAGAGGGAGAGACAGATAGACAGACAGACTGACAAACAGACAAACCGTTATACACACATACAGACAGACAGACAGACAGACAGACAGACAGACAGTGAAATAGATAGACGCTTTGATCGTTTCGCAAGACCTTGCTACATTGTTCGCCCCTTCCTATTGACGACTGTGTCCTGGACACGTCTCCCTTGCTTGAAATATCCCCAGAGGAGAGAATGCAAATCTCTGTCTGGAAGTCACTTCTGACCCTTAATCAGTCACTGATACTTTCTATTCAAACAGCGGCTTTCGTGATGTAAATTTAAAAAAAATAAACTACTAATACAGAATGAATGTTTAAAACACAGGCTTTAAAATGTATAACATTTACAATGTTTATTGTTTAATCGTTTTAAACTAGTATTCAAGCCATATTTCAGAAACACTGAATGTAAAAGTGATTTAAATCATCATACACGTTTTGATGTTAACATGGATGTGGAAATATCCGGGGAATTTAGAATATATTCTAAAATACACCTAACCATTCAACCCCTGGAGTAATTAATAGCATTCACAGGCTTTTCTGTAAGCAAACCATATTTGCAACGAATAAACTTAATTTTATTTGTGCCTTCTCCATAAAGTTTAAGCCATGAATGTGATGTATTTTTCTAATATCAGAGTGCACTGTTGGTCTTCATATTCACGAAAATATAGAATTATACAAATAATGTTGCAAAACGTTGATTCGCATTTGTAGTACAATTATGGATTATTTTCATCATTATTATTATCATTGCTGTTGTTGTTGTTGTTGTTTTGCTGTAGTTTATATTCTTCTTCTTCTCCTTCTTCTTCTTCTTCTTCTTCTCCTTCTATTTCATAGTATGTCTTAACTATTTATCGTATAACATTTCGAATGTTAAAAACGTAATTAAAAAAAGTTCTTAAATCTATTTTTCGATCACTCATCACATACGCAGTTTTTGCGCATCTTAAATTCTGTATATGTTTGTGGGGATGTTCCTTTTACGTGAATACGTGTCCTTTAATTATGTATATGTGTGTGTTTATTAATTAATTGATTCTACGAGGTGCATATTAAAACTCTCTTACGCATGTGTACGTACATCTACAGTCATTCATTAGTCTCTTTACTTTTTTTTCAAGCTATAAGCGACAAGCCGACCTATCGATTTAACTATCATTGCGTGAATTTAGCTGTGTCTCGCTATTGTTTTCCTTCTTTTCTTTAATCGCTAACTGGACTCGCTCGATCGTTTGGTTCTCTCTTTTACCGCCACTAACGACGCTGCATTACTATTTTCGCCCTCTACGTTTTTACCTTCGTGCCCATAGTAGGGGTTCGTCTAGTACCTTCAATTTAGCTATATAATACACCTTTTATCTTATACAAAAGGAGTACTCGAGGACTTTCATTTCGGATGTGAGGGGTCTTTATTTTCTGGAGAGAAAACTAATTTATACAGGGAGAGAGACTAGATTTCTCTTAACTATCTTCCTTTTTTATATACTTGCAAAAGCTTAGGTACATAACTGTTCTTATTAGTAGATAAAAGAGTGAACCTGCCGAACTGACATTTTTGTTAGAGGGGGGGGGGGGCACATTTTGCCTTGCAGCTAGTTCAACGTTCCGAAGTCCTACAGCATAATTATTTACCTGTAAACCATTTGCTTCTTTGTCAACGACAAAAAATTACATCATCTTCATATCGCCTTACGTCTCTTTGTTTTTCTTACCTCTTTCTTTGTGATTGGAATCCCGCGAACAGATCCAATTAAAAAAGATATGTGTTAGTTTAACACGCACTAACCTTTGTCAAAATTCGTACTCGTTGAATTACTCTAATCCGACATAGGGCCTTCGATGATGTAACAATTGCTCGCTTTTAAAAACAGCTGATCATCCCTGTGATGTGAGTTAAATCAGTTGCAAATCTATTTGTATTCTTGAAACATGTGTTGACACATATGTTTTACATTGTATGATTGTTCATAACCACCGTTTGCTTTTTCAGCAATTTGATTGTCTACAAGTCTAAATAATAATAATAATAATAATAATAATAATAATAATAATAATAATAATAATAATAATAAACCCAAAAGATAAGTAGACGTATATTTTTAATTCTTCTTTTTTTTATATGTGCATTTTTCTTAACAAAAAAAAGTAAAAAAACAGTGGTTTTAATATGTGCGTATCACTTTTAAAAGAAATTTGATGTCCAAACTTTTGGATAAAAATGAGCCCTTAATTAACAAAATTGAGTTTTAATTAATGAAGAATTCGTAGAAGCGGAAATCGACCCTATCACATCCCATAATGCAATACGAGCACTTAATCACACGTGGACCCCAAAAGATAAGTAGACGTATATTTTTAATTCTTCTTTTGTTTCTATGTGCATTTTGCTTAACAAAAAATGTAAAAAAAACAGTGGTTTTAATATGTGCGTATCACTTTTAGAAAAAATTTGATGTCCGAACTTTTGGATAAAAATGGGCCCTTAATAAACAAAATTAAGTTTTAATTAATGAAGAATTCGTTGAAGCGGAAATCGAACCCCCCATCTACTAGCACTACAATCAAGAATACAAGCAGAAAAGTGGAGGGGAACCTATCGTCTCCCTGCATCTGCTATCATGGAGTAGTCAAGAAAACTTATAATGTCCTTATATAACATATATATATCGTCGCATATTTATCACTCTTTTTTCTTCTATCTCTACTATTGCTCTATCTCGTATATTGAGCTTATCCTTTTCACAATAGGTTCCATCTACTAAAAGTTTTCACTTTGGTTTATTTTGATCCTATATATATATATGAATATATATATACATACTTTTTTTGTTTGTTTGTTTGTGTGGTAGTGCACAATATCACTCATTAAAATGAATGAGACAATCACTATCCCTGTGACAGGACCACAGGCAGAATAAGCCTGGGCGTGGTGTTGTCACACACACCAAAAATATGAATAATGCACAATAATATCAATACAAGTCGTGGGACTCAGGAGAAATACCTGAGTGTCATGATGGGCAGGTGCTCCCTCGTTAGCCAACATGGGGGACCCGGTCCGCATCCTGCGAATGTTGGCCCTTCTCATTTCAGAAACAAGACAACGGACAAGAACCAGGTAAGTAACCTCTCTGATACCAGGTATGACAAGGACACAGACCAAAGACAGGAAAACCAGAACGAAAACAGCAAACTGAAAAGATATAGTAAGAAATGGACCACGAAAGAGAACAGACTAGTGATGGAGTGCTATTATAAAAGCCGCTATCCTACAGAAAGATGCTACCGAAAACGAATGTAACATCTCTGGGACATTGCTAGTGACTACCATACAACGGAACAAAGGATAGCAGATCAAGCAAGACAGATCCTCAAGCGAGGATGGTTCTCTGAGATGGAACTGACGGAAATCAGACATAAGGTGAATGGGGAAACGGAGCAAGAAACACCACCGAAGGAGAAACCACAGGAAGAGGACGGGCAAAACATACACACTGAAACTGAAGAGAGTAGAGACTACGGGATCACAGAACCAGATGAGATAGAAGACTGCGGAACCACAGAACCTACTTAGATAGAACTCAACGAAAAAGAAGCAAGTGATGTGAAGAACATTAGACGATACATGTTAGAAAACAAAACAAAACTCCCATCTCTCAGGAATGAAGTAGCGAAGAAGTTAACAGCAGAAACAGAAAGAGTAAACAGACTCCTCACACACATCCCAACAGAAACTATTACGGACCTTAACATCCTGATATATGCAGGGGCTAAATCGGTAAGTATGAAACTAAGAAACAAAGAGAATGGACAAAAGAGAGGACCAACAAAACCTGGATGGGAAATCAGACTAGAAACCCAGATCACCAAACTTCGGAAAGAAGCTAAAACCGTAGACAGAAGGAATGAGGACATGAAACGATTAAGAAGCAAAAATCAGAAACGCAAGGAAAAACTAAATTGGAAACATGAAGAAATTAAACAAAAGATAGCAGCAAAAGAAGGAAGACTGAGACGATACAGGTACAAATCAGAACAGAGCAAACAGAACAGGACCTTTGAAAACAATGAAAGCCAGTTTTACAAACACGTAAATAGAGAAAAAACAACAACAGAGCAACCGAACCCAACAGAAAGAAAACAATTCTGGAGCAAGATATGGGAAGGACCAAAAAAGCACAACAAGAATGCCCAATGGTTGAAAAACATGAAAGATGAACTGCAGGAAATCGAAGAAGGAACCGAAACAGAAATCAACAAAGAAACGATCAAGAAAACCGTAAGAAAAATGGCAAACTGGAGAGCACTAGGTCACGATGGAATACATGCATACTGCTTTAAAAAATTCACGACCGTGTATGAAAGACTAGCGCAGAAACTGAGTGGATGTATCCGAAAAACAGACTACCAGAATGGATGACGGAAGGAAGAACAACATTAATACAAAAAGACCCTAAAAAGGGAACGAACCCCAGCAACTACAGACCGATAACATGTCTACCAATAATGTGGAAAATTCTCACAGCACAACTGAGAGAACAAATCTACCAATCCCTGGACAAACGTGGACTGCTCGACGAGGAACAAAAAGGATGCCGGAAAGGACAAAGAGGGGCACATGATCTACTATACATTGATCAAAACACCCTGAAGGAGGTGAAGAGAAGACAAAAGAACATAACCATGGCATGGATTGACTACAAGACAGCCTTCGACAGAATCCCCCAAACGTGGATAATTGAATGCTTAAAAATATACAGGATATCAGACAGGATTATTAATCTCATCCAGAAAGCAATGGAAACATGGAGACTAAAACTGACAGCCGGAGGACAACACGTGTCTGAGATAAAAATACAGAGAGGCATTTTTCAAGGAGACTCTCTATCACCACTATTGTTTATAATAGTCATGATGCCACTCAACTACATACTCACAAAGTGTGATGCCGGATACAGGTTTACAGATACAGAACAAAGAATAAACCATCTGATGTACATGGATGCCCTTAAACTGTTTGAAAAAAAAAAAATTGGAAAAGCTGATAAATACAACCATGATATTCAGCCAGGATATCCAAATGGAGTTTGGAATAGAAAAGTGTGCACTGCTAGAGATTAAAAGAGGAAAACTGGAGACGACAGAAGGTATAGAACTCCCCAACCAAGAGGAGATGAGGGCGCTAGGAGAACAAGATAGTTATAAATACCTGTGAGTTCTTGAAGAAGACACAATCAAATATACAGAAATGAAAGAGAAGATTGGAAAAGAATATCTACGAAGAACAAGGAAACTCTTAGAAATAAAATTATATAGCAGAAACCTAGTAAAAGGGATAAACACATGGGCTGTATCATTAATAAGATACTCTGGACCATTCATAGGCTGGACCAAAGAAGAACTCAGGCACCTTGACCAGAGGACTAGAACACTAATGACTATGCACAATGCATTGCACCCAAAAGACGATACGGACAGACTCTACATGAAAATAAATGAAGGAAGTAGAGGACTGGAAAGTATAGAAGACTGTGTGGAAGACACCAAAAAAGAGCTGGAGAAATATGTAACCCAGAACACGGAAAGACTGAGCACCACAGCAAGAGACACCAGCCCAACAAACAACTCTGGAAGCACTGAAACCAGAAACAAAAAGACAAGAAAGGAAAAGTGGGAAGAAAAACAACTACATGGACGCTTTATAAGACTCATAAGCGATGAAACCAATGAAAATAGCTGGGCATGGCTAAGACAAGGACACTTGAACAGAGAAACGGAATCTCTGCTGACGGCCGCAAAGAACAATGCGATTAGGACAAACTTTATTAAAGCAAATATAGATAAAACCCAGCAAAACAGCATATGCCGATTATGTGGACAAAGAGACGAAACGATAAATCATATAATAAGTGAATGCAGCAAGCTAGTCCAAAAGGAATACAAGAACAGACATGACAGCGTGAGGAAAGAAATACACCGCGAAATGTGCAAACAACTGAATTTCGAATATGCAAAAAAACGGGACAGACACAAACCATAAACTGTACTAGAAAACTAAAAACACAAAATTATACGGGATATGAATGTACAAACAGACAAACCCATAACAGCAAGGAGACCGGATATGATAATAACCAACAAGAAAGAAAAATCCTGCAAAATCGCAGACTTTGCCGTTCCAGGGGACCACAGAGTGAAGATCAAAGAGACAGAAAAAAAGAAGCAAATATACTGAACTTGCCAGAGAAGTGAAAGGAATATGGAACATGAAGAAAGTCAATAATCATAGGAGCACTAGGAACAGTCCCCAAAAACATGGAGAAAAGACTAGGAGAAATAGGAATCAAAGGGATAACTGAGACCATACAAAGGACAGTAATGATCAAAACAGCTACAATCCTGAGAAATTTCCTCGAATGCGGAAACCAACCCATATAAGCAACGAATGGAGAACAAACAAATGGAAGCACAAAAAAACAGAACCGGGGAAAATACATCAGCACGAGAGAGGCGCAAGCATAGGCTGACACCACGAAAATTATGGACAGAGGGTCGAGGAAGGGAAAGCGCAAACCAGACCTCCACTGGAAGAGCGCGGACAGCTCTGGGGCTTTTGGGAGGCTTGTTGTTACTCGGGTCCCAGATGGGACCAATGGCCCTTATCAGCGGGAAATCGATGGTAGGTGGCTGTTGCGATACCACAAGGTCATCAGCGGTGATGAACGAAAAGAAGTGGAGCATACTGGAAGTCTGAGGAGACTTGTTGCCACTCAGACTCCAAGGAATACCACAGGTTGTTGGCAGTGGGCGATCACTGACGACGACTAGTGTGATAACTCCTAGTGAGTAAATAATAATAATAATGATAATAAGACGACGACGACGAATAATAATAATGATAATAATAATAACAATTATAATAATATAAATAATTATAAAAATAATTACAATAATAATAATCACACAATTACTATATATGTACGTGTGTGCACGCCTTGCGTTGTGTGTAATTATCTACGTGCGTGTAACCCCCTTTAGATAATTAGGGAGCAATCCTTTCAGAAGAACGAGTCCGTCAGACGCTGGTGACAGTTTACATTGTAATAGAAAATGAGAGAATCTTTAACTCAGACAAGACTATCGTATGGCCTTAAAAAAATCTAAATAACACAATAAAAAAAACGTGATAGAACAGAAATAATTATTTCAGTTAAAAGATATTTGGAGACAGTCGCAGCCAAACGATATCTTTTCGTAATGTAATTGGCATTGAAGGGTAAAATTAAAAATATTTGGGCAAATTATATATATATATATATATATATATATATATGGGAATAGAAGGATGAAGGTAATCCGACGTGATGGTAAAATGAAAAAGGAAAACCAAAAACTGGATGTTTTTTTATGTGTACATCAACGTTTCGTCTTTATTTATAAGACTTCATCAGGATGATGATATAGGGAAAAGATATCATGCAAGCACGGATACATGTAGGGTAGACATGTTGGGAAGAAAAATAAAATAAAATGAAAAATAGAGGCAGCGTCTAGCTGGACGTCCGTACTTGTTAGAGAATGAAAAATGAGTGGGAGAAAAAAGGGGAAGGGTGGAGGGAGCAAGGACTACTGTGGCTGGCGATGAGAGAAAGAGGTGGGGGATGAGCAGGGGTAAAATGGATGGCAGAGAGAGATTGGAGGAAAAGGGGGAGGGGGTGTTTGACCAGATGGCTGTGGTCGAGATTGAAGGGGAAGAGTGAGTTGGAATGTTTGTGTGTGTGGGGTGTATGCAGGGAAATGGGGATGGGTAGAGAGGGAGAAACACAACGTGAATTAAAGAAACGATTAAATGAACATAAAAGGGATATAAAAAACAACAACCCTCTTAGTGCACTTTTCTCCCATGCTCTAGAATATGGTCATGCATTCAAATTTGAACAAGCCAAAATCACTAAACACATCCACAACAAATCTCGGCGAAGATTATTGGAAACTGCACTCATCACATCCTCCACTACTATCAAGCAGCGAAATGGTTTCTTTAACCTATCACCCTTAATAAGCAAGATCATCCTCACAGAACAAAGTCTTTTGCCTGATCATGGCTAACTTTTATTTTCATCTCTAACCTTATGACACTCTTCCATTCACCCACACCCTTCCCTTTTCTCCCTGAATCTTCTCTTATTTTTCCCTCATTTTTTCCCTCACATTTTTAATACTACAGTCCAAATAAACTTTCTCATGTTTCCAAATATTTCAAATATATTCCTCACCCACCCTTTCAATCACCCTCCTCCCCCACCTACTCCAATCCCTCACTCATTGCTATCATTTTCCAAATATTTCAAATATTTCACACCCTATCACGACAAATCCTCCCTCTTCCCCCTCTCATCCATTTTCTCCCATACCTTTTCTTAAATTCCCTCATTTTCTTCAAACGCTCTCTAAGACTATAACTTTCGCCCATCCACCAAAATCACAGCCCCCCCCTCCCTCTCTACCCATCCCCATTTCCCTGCATACACCCCACACACACAAACATTCCAACTCACTCTTCCCCTTCAATCTCGACCACAGCCATCTGGTCAAACACCCCCTCCCCCTTTTCCTCCAATCTCTCTCTGCCATCCATTTTACCCCTGCTCATCCCCCACCTCTTTCTCTCATCGCCAGCCACAGTAGTCCTTGCTCCCTCCACCCTTCCCCTTTTTTCTCCCACTCATTTTTCATTCTCTAACAAGTACGGACGTCCAGCTAGACGCTGCCTCTATTTTTCATTTTATTTTATTTTTCTTCCCAACATGTCTACCCTACATGTATCCGTGCTTGCATGATATCTTTTCCCTATATCATCATCCTGATGAAGTCTTATAAATAAAGACGAAACGTTGATGTACACATAAAAAAACATCCAGTTTTTGGTTTTCCTTTTTCATTTTACCATATATATATATATATATATATATATGATGAAAAAGGAAAAACCAAAAGATGTATTTTTTATGTATTCATCAACGTTTCGTCTTTATTTGTAAGATTTCTCTCAGAATGATATTTCAGAAAAATGTCATGCAAGCACATAGAAATATTGGGTTGACATGATGGGTAAATGAGAAGAAGTAGTAGCCACTACTGGGAGCGCAGGACAAAGGTCCGGGCTGAGAGAAGTCGGTAGCAGGGAGTGACTACTACTTCTTCTCATTAAACCATCATGTCAACCCTATATTTCTATGTGCTTGCATGACATTTTTCTTAAAATTATCATCCTGAGGAAGTCTTACAAATAAAGACGATACGCTGATGAATACATAAAAAAAAACATCTTTTTTGTTCCTTTGTCATTTCCCATTACTTCGAATTCCTCTCATCCTTCCTTCAAATAATTTATTATTTATTTATAAATATTATATATATATATATATATATATATATATATATATATATATATATATATATATATATCATTTAAGAATCTAAACCCCCCAAAATAGTATTTATGTATTCATCAGCGTTTCGTCTTTATTATTATACGTGCTTTTACATGTACATATATATATATATATATATATATATATATATATATATATATATATATATATATGCTTAATTGTGTATATGTCTGTGTGCTTATAGATATATATGTAGGTGTTAAATGTTGACATCTTCTCCCAGCCTGATCTTGTTCTCGCTTTTCTCCGCTCCCTCGCTCCCTCGCTCAGTCTACACCGCCCTATTACACGACCCTGATGTTCTAACCCTCCCGCTATCTCATCTAAATTTAATTATGTCAGTAATTTGATTTTTCATATATAGATTCCTAGCATAATTTTTTATCAACTGAAGACGAAAAATTAACATACCGTTGACTTTTTATTCAGAGTTGAGGATGTCTAACTGAATTCATCATAGGAGGCGTGCATTCGTACTTTCTATTTGATTTCTTCCTTCTTTTCACGAGTTGAAATAGTTCAGTTAAGGTACTAGAAAACGAGCTGTCTTTTAATCGGTAATTCTGTAGAATGGGGCGAGTTTATAGAAATATATATATATATATATATATATATATATATATATATATATATATATATATATTGGTCTTTATCATAAAGTGGATAGTTTTATATATTTTTCAGACGTCCAACGATGCTTGTAATTTTTTATCGCAAACATAAATCAGTATTTATACTTTAATTTTCGGTTTGCATTGCTCTGACATATCCAGGAACCTACAATTCTTATTAATTTAAATGTTTAGTAATCTGACGTTTTGATGAAAATTAAATAGTACGGAAATAATTTATAATTCTAATTCTATGTCGAATTTGCCGACAATGCGAAACACAAACTTATTAGTAAACTTATATTGCCAATTATAGGTAGAGCTAAGAAATATTACACCATAAAATCTAAGAAGCGTAAACTATTCTCGAATCATTTCTTTTTGTACCATCCCAAAAATGAAAAAAACATATTTTTGTTCGATCAGTATTCATGTGGATAAAGCGTTGTCAATGAAGGAAATCAGAAGTAAGACAAAATTGTATGCATCGATTTAAACTCCACATCTCGAAATACATGGTACAATTAAAAGACCAATAATTGTAATATAAATATATACTTTGTGCCTAATAAATAATTTAATTGTATGATGACCCAACATTAACTACTTTTAAAATTAGTAAGAATAGTGAATACTGTAACTAAAATATAATTAACTAATGAAAAGAAAAAAAATAGACAGGGCATATGTAAAACAAACTCTTAACTTAAATACACTAATAGAAATAACTAAATTTATCATCTCTCAGTAGGAAAAACATGTGTAGATTAAAAATGACATCACATGGGTTTCATAAGAGATGGAAATAAACCTAATGTAAGAAATAAAAATATAATTAAATAAACTTAAAAAATTAAATTCACAATGCATCGGTGATCATATATATATATATATATATATATATATATATATATATATATATATATATATAAAGATAGATGCCAAAATTGAACATTTGAAAAAAATATTTTCACTTTTTGGCCTCGTCTTTAACTAAAGGATTTCTTCTTAGAATTGCTTAAATATTTATTCAGCTCCGGCCCAGGAAGTATTTTTAAAATAAGTAGTGATTGTGGTATCATTTCTTCTTGTATACAATATACGATT
>OY744522.1:121442686-121475186 GCA_963556195.1 Sepiola atlantica
TCGGTAATGGAGCTAATTGTTAGGTCTGTTTTTTCCTTTTTAGTCATTTTATAAATATTTTTAGTTTTGTCGGAGAATACAAGTGCATTATTTTCTCTTTTAAGTTTTTTTATGTCGGCGGTAAGTGTCTTCTGAAATGGATTTTGCTTGTTTGTAAAAACTAGGTTGTGAGTAATGTTGAGTAGGTCTTTTTCGAAATTGTCTAAGGCCTCTACTTTTGGCGGGTATTTACCAGATTTTAAGCCGTAGTAGTTTTTTTCCGTTTGCCTCTGTTCTGTATTCAACACTTTCCACCTCATTCTTCCTATGACGTCCACTATTTTTGTCAGGAGTATCCTGGTATATGTTTGTTTTTGGGGGGTTGGGATATTTTTGGTAGAATATCCGAGAGTGTATAGTTCCATTTCCCAGGGTATAGGTGGTAATCCCTGTTAATTAGTTTTTTCCGTGGTGTTGGTAGTTTTCCCGAGAGTGCTCGACTACAAGGCTAACAGGGTTTAACTGTAATTCCTGGTAGGGGCTGAGTAAATTCTTTGTAGAATGGTAGGAAAAATCCCAGCAGAGTGCTCGATAAATTTAGAATCAAAGTTAAAAATTAAGAGCATAATATTTATTTATTCTGGTACAGAAAAATTAGTACAACATTCGTACCGTCGGTTTCAAGCACGGAAGGTCTTACCCATCCGGCTCTCTTCAGCTTCTGTTGTCATCTGTTTTGGAAATGTGAGGTCACATGACACTCTTGTTGGGACGCGTTATTTGCTCAGTGTGTTGTGTGTGTTTGTTTAAATTTGAATGTAGTGTCATAAGACCGTTGAGATTTAAAACACGGGAGAAGAAAGAGAATTCAAGATTAAAGGGAATAAAAAGGGGAATAAAAAAGGGTGGTAAAAAATAATTAAAAAAAAAAAAAAAATAAAAATAAAAAAAATAAAAAAAAATAAAATTAAAAAAATAAAAAAATATATATATGAAAAAATATATATATATTTATATAAATAAATATAAAAAAAACATATATATATATAAAAATATTTTAATACTAAGAATAAAGGAATAAAAAATAAAAAAAGAAAAAAGAAGAAAAAGAGAAAAAAAGAGAAAAAGAGTATAAAAAGGTATAAAAAGAAGAAAAATATATATATATATATAGAGAATAAAAAAGAGAAAGAAAGAATAAAAATAGAAAGAATAAAAATATATAAATAAAATATATAAAATAAAAATAATAATAATAAAAAATAAAATTAAAAATTAAAAATTAAAAATTAAAAATTAAAGATTAAAAACAAAAATAATAAAAATAATAAAAATAAAGAAAGGGTTTCTCTGAAATTCCCGTGAGCCAAATTATGAATTTGTATCATTAGCCGTTATATTTTTGAAGGTATGCGTTCTAAAAACCGTTGATGTGTGAGAATCTTTTCTCCAAATTGGAATGATTTTTAATGAAGAAATTCGGACCTAAGGGAGGTAACTAAGATGGAAATATGAAATATTTGAGTTTGTTAAAATGGGTTTGTAGAATCTGGTGGTTGATAAAAGATAAAAAATAAAAAATTAAATATTTTTGCATTTTGGTGAAAGTCGAAGTTTTTGCTCTTGGAATTTATGTGGATATAGTTTTTTGAGTAATCTAGTGATTGATAATTAAATTAAATATTTTTGTATTTTTGTGAAGGTCGGAGTTTTTGCTCTTGAAGTTTAAGTGGATATAGGTTGATGAGGTGTTTGTTCGTTTTTATTGTGTTTATATTAGTAGAGGGGGGGGGTAGTTAGACATTATGTGAATCGGTCAGATTATATATATATATTTTTCTTCTTTTTATACCTTTTTATACTCTTTTTCTCTTTTTTTCTCTTTTTCTTCTTTTTTCTTTTTTTTATTTTTTATTCCTTTATTCTTAGTATTAAAATATTTTTATATATATATATGTTTTTTTATATTTATTTATATAAATATATATATATTTTTTCATATATATATTTTTTTATTTTTTTATTTTTTTATTTTTTTATTTTTTTTATTATTTTTTACCCCCCTTTTTTATTCCCCTTTTTATTCCCTTTAATCTTGAATTCTCTTTCTTCTCCCGTGTTTTAAATCTCAACGGTCTTATGACACTAAATTCAAATTTAAACAAACACACACAACACACTGAGCAAATAACGCGTCCCAACAAGAGTGTCATGTGACCTCACATTTCCAAAACAGATGACAACAGAAGCTGAAGAGAGCCGGATGGGTAAGACCTTCCGTGCTTGAAACCGACGGTACGAATGTTGTACTAATTTTTCTGTACCAGAATAAATAAATATTATGCTCTTAATTTTTAACTTTGATTCTTAATTAATCGAGCACTCTGCTGGGATTTTTCCTACCATTCTACAAAGAATTTACTCAGCCCCTACCAGGAATTACAGTTAAACCCTGTTAGCCTTGTAGTCGAGCACTCTCGGGAAAACTACCAACACCACGGAAAAAAACTAATTAACAGGGATTACCACCTATACCCTGGGAAATGGAACTATACACTCTCGGATATTCTACCAAAAATATCCCAATCCCCAAAAAACAAACATATACCAGGATACTCCTGACAAAAATAGTGGACGTCATAGGAAGAATGAGGTGGAAAGTGTTGAATACAGAACAGAGGCAAACGGAAAAAAACTACTACGGCTTAAAATCTGGTAAATACCCGCCAAAAGTAGAGGCCTTAGACAATTTCGAAAAAGACCTACTCAACATTACTCACAACCTAGTTTTTACAAACAAGCAAAATCCATTTCAGAAGACACTTACCGCCGACATAAAAAAACTTAAAAGAGAAAATAATGCACTTGTATTCTCCGACAAAACTAAAAATATTTATAAAATGACTAAAAAGGAAAAAACAGACCTAACAATTAGCTCCATTACCGATAAATATCAATTAGCCAAGGCAGATACATATAAATCTATTAATAATGATACTACTGAAATAGCTACTAGACTAGGCGTCGAATATAGAATTAATTATTTAGATAAGAGGAAGGCCTTTGTTACTTTAAAAGACCACAAAGAAAACTTCACAAATAAACCCTCATGCAGACTTATCAACCCAGCTAAAAGCGAACTAGGACTAGCAAGCAAATCCATTGTTAAAAATATAGTTAATAAAATTAAGGAAAAAATAAACCTAAGTCTGTGGGGCAATACTAACTCAGTCCTAAATTGGTTCCATAACATACAAGATAAACACAGATGCAAATTCACACAATTAGATATAGTAGACTTCTACCCATCCATTACAAAAGACACCCTAGATAAGGCCTTAACATTTGCACTTTCACACACAAACATCAGTCAACTAGAAAGAGACACAATACTGCAAGCAAGACAAACCCTTCTCTTCTTCGAGGGAAGGGCTTGGGTTAAAAAATCAAACCCAGAGGACCCATTTGATGTTGCAATGGGGGCCTACGACAGTGCAGACATCTGTGACTTAGTCGGCTTGCTTATATTAAATACACTCCAAAATAAATTTCCAGACCATTTCTTTGGTCTCTATAGAGATGACGGACTTTGTCTGTCACGCAACCACAACGGAAACACATTAGATAGATTTAGAAAAGAATTAACAAACACCTTCCATAATCTCGGCTTCAAAATTACCATTAAAACAAATTTAGACCAAGTAAACTTCCTAGATACCACACTGAACCTTAAAAACAATACACACAAACCTTTCCACAAACCCAATGAAACACTCCAATACATACACAAGGGATCCTGCCACCCCCCCACCATCTTTAAAAATTTAATCAATAATATTAGCCAAAGAATCTCAAACCTTTCATCCAGTCCCGAAATTTTCAACCAAGCAGCACCATATTACAACAAAGCGCTCCGCGACAGCGGGTTCAGAGAAGAAATCTCATACACCCCCAACCGAGACCAACCACGGGGGACCCGCAATAGAAGGAGATCGGTGATCTGGTTTTCCCCACCCTATTCGACCAATACCAAAACAAAGGTAGGCCAACTTTTCCTCAAGTTGCTCGACAAACACTTCCCACCCACAAATGAATTACACAAACTTTTTAACAGAAATTCTGTTAAGATCAGCTATTCCACTGCCCCTTCAATAAGAAAAATTATCTCTGCAGAACCCAAAACAATTACAAACGCAGGCTGTTCATGCCAAGACAAAAACAACTGCCCCCTGGAGGGAAATTGCAAAATCAATTCAATCATTTATGAAGCAACCGTCACAGACCAGAATACCAGTAATGCAGAAAAATATATTGGGATGACGAAGGGAAATTTCAAACAAAGGCTATATGCACACAGAAACTCCTTCAAATACAAAAACAAGGCTAATACGGCACTCGCGACCCGTATATGGCAGCTTAAAGAAGAAAACACACCCTTCACCATCAAATGGAAAATAATTGAGAGAAAACCATCCTTCTCTCCAGCCATAAACAGATGTCCTCTATGTGACGCTGAAAAATACCACATTTCAAAAGCCATCATCGATCCGAATACAGCCTGTTTAAATGTCCGCGATGAAATATTCAAGGGATGTGTACACAAGAGGCAAGCATTGCTTATAAACTGGTCTGACCGATTCACATAATGTCTAACTACCCCCCCTCTACTAATATAAACACAATAAAAACGAATAAACACCTCATCAACCTATATCCACTTAAACTTCAAGAGCAAAAACTCCGACCTTCACAAAAATACAAAAATATTTAATTTAATTATCAATCACTAGATTACTCAAAAAACTATATCCACATAAATTCCAAGAGCAAAAACTTCGACTTTCACCAAAATGCAAAAATATTTAATTTTTTATTTTTTATCTTTTATCAACCACCAGATTCTACAAACCCATTTTAACAAACTCAAATATTTCATATTTCCATCTTAGTTACCTCCCTTAGCTCCGAATTTCTTCATTAAAAATTATTCCAATTTGGAGAAAAGATTCTCACACATCAACGGTTTTTAGAACGCATACCTTCAAAAATATAACGGCTAATGATACAAATTCATAATTTGGCTCACGGGAATTTCAGAGAAACCCTTTCTTTATTTTTATTATTTTTATTATTTTTGTTTTTAATCTTTAATTTTTAATTTTTAATTTTTAATTTTTAATTTTTAATTTTATTTTTTATTATTATTATTTTTATTTTATATATTTTATTTATATATTTTTATTCTTTCTATTTATATTCTTTCTTTCTCTTTTTTATTCTCTATATATATATATATATTTTTCTTCTTTTTATACCTTTTTATACTCTTTTTCTCTTTTTTTCTCTTTTTCTTCTTTTTTCTTTTTTTATTTTTTATTCCTTTATTCTTAGTATTAAAATATTTTTATATATATATATGTTTTTTTATATTTATTTATATAAATATATATATATTTTTTCATATATATATTTTTTTATTTTTTTTATTTTTTTTTTTTATTTTTTATTTTTTATTATTTTTTACCCCCCTTTTTTATTCCCCTTTTTATTCCCTTTAATCTTGAATTCTCTTTCTTCTCCCGTGTTTTAAATCTCAACGGTCTTATGACACTAAATTCAAATTTAAACAAACACACACAACACACTGAGCAAATAACGCGTCCCAACAAGAGTGTCATGTGACCTCACATTTCCAAAACAGATGACAACAGAAGCTGAAGAGAGCCGGATGGGTAAGACCTTCCGTGCTTGAAACCGACGGTACGAATGTTGTACTAATTTTTCTGTACCAGAATAAATAAATATATATATATATATATATATATTACTCTTTCCTTCTATACTAATATATTATAAAATAATACATTGTATATATATATATATATATATATATATATATTTTGTAGCAATTAATGGAATAATAAAATCACCAACAATATATATATATATATATATATATATATATATATATATATATATATATATATATATATATGTTTGTGGGTGTGTGTGTGTTTAAATAATTACTTTCCCATTGCTTAATAGATTAGTACAGGTGCATCGCAGTATTAAATACATTTAATTAAAGCAAGTTATGCAGAAACTTTCGTGCTTTTCACCCAATGAATTGTTTATTAGTATATTTATTTTATGTTTCTCCTATCAACAAATACTATAATGTTAAGTTTTGCTTACTTGTTTTATGGTCAATCTATCTGAATTGTGTATGTTACATTATGACTGGCCTGTATTTTGAAAACGGGTAAATTAGCTAGTATGAATTATGAACTGGGTGAAAGAAATAGGATGAAGCGCAAATTAGGTGCATTGCTAATTTGGGACAAACAAAATCATTTATTCTGGGAATCATAACATACTGGATGTATGCTGTCCGAGATAAAACTCTCAGATCAAAAAGGTTAGACAAAAAGCGATATTGAGTTCTGTCATGACATTCGTTGAAGGGTCAAAGGGCTCCGACGTCACAGATCCCTGGTGAGAAATTAGCTTTCTAGACAGTTCACCATGGAGGCGCGCAGTAGACAGACGTCGACCAACGAGCTCTATAATGCGTAGAGTCATTGTGACATCGCGAGACATGGGCTAAGATGTAGAGTAAGCTCCTAACGGCGGGACAAGAAAATAGCCGATTGCATCCGTCACATTTCCACAAAGCAGTATGAAAGAAGGAAAGGAGTTTGAATGAACGAACCGACGAATGGGAATATCTCCGATTGAAGTATGAAATAAACGAATGGAATCTCTCTCAAAAAGTCTTGTCACTGAGCGTTTTTGTGCATGATGACATAATTTGCTTATAAAACAGATATGTCACTACAATCACGAGCCAGCAACGGAGATGAGTGTGCGAGCAAACCCACGACCAACAGTGAGGCAGAAATCTGTAAGGTAACTTTTTGTGCATAACATTTTGGGTCCTAATCTGTGAAACGAAAATAACTAGAAATCGAAGGAAAAAGTGGACAATACTAAATTTGATATGCCTAACGAACATTTTTTTAAATGTTTAAAGTGTTTAAATGAGATACAATGTTTAATAAACTGTGTTTAATGAGTAAGAATTTAAAAGAGAACTATGTTTGAAATGCGTAATTTTAAATGTTTAAAAAGAAAAAGGTTTTAATAACGAGAAGTGTTTAAGGCTTAATGTAAAAATGGACCGACAGTTTAAAGGCCTGGAAGTGCCATAAAATCGCCCTAAAGAGATGTCGCTAGAAAGTGCCTTACAGAAAGTGTTAAAAAAGGTTGAAAACGCTTCTAAACTTTCGTTATTTCTTTCGTGTTATTGGAGACGTTTAATAGACTTTCGTAGCTTTAATTCTCATGTGTGTTATGCAACAAGTACCAGTTATTAGATTGATTTAAGAGAACTGCCGCGGTCCAGGCAAGAGTGGTACTATGCAACATGTGTACGTGTCATGATAACATATATGGGATCGACATTTGTGGGCTAAAAAATCTTTAGTAAAAAATATGTTTTGCCTACAATTTATTTTGATCTTGTCTCTTTGATTTAATAAGTTTCACATATCACTGGATCTAATTCTTTTAGTTTTTGTTTTTGTTTTTAGTATCGCTGATCTCTTTCAATAGAAGTGTCTACTCTGAGCGTTTTATATGTTAGTTTGACCTCAATAATTATATAGTTTTGTGTCAGTTTATTTCGCCAGTAAAGACTATATTTACCCCACAAGGAAAATAGATTATATATGTATGTTTATGGTTTCGGCAATGTTTTTATGTTGGTGTGTGTGGATTAAAATATATTTAAATCCCATCTCAGAAAGAAGAGTTCATAAGAAGACGATTTTTACGAACGTTCAGAAGCATGTTTTCATTTAAACACTGCAATCAAGTAATACAGTAACTAAAACACGATCGATAGTTTCCTTTCGACCGTTTAGAAACAGAAGCACTTATCCTCATGAAAATCATCGAGAACCAAGGTAAACCACATATAGCCAACTAAAACAGATACATGAAATAATACTTGAACATGAATAGGAATTTTGTCTATAGCATTAAAAAAAACTTGAAGCGCTAATGCCATACTGCTTACCCCTCTGATGTGGCAGCTAACTCATTACTGCTTGTATTCTGATACGGCTTATAACATGATACATAGGCAAAGGGAAGTAAGTTCTTAATTATCGTTATTTTCTTCAATAGAAAATGTAACGTTAAGGTTATAAGGCTCTTATGAAGCGTAATATGACGTTACTATATTCGATAAAAATAGGGAAATAAACAAAGTGTGCGATTAATAAGGCGAAAGAGTAAAGACAACGGCGAAATAATAAATTATACAAATAAAGAACTAAAACAAAAGATATCAGGAGAACAGAAAAGTTTAAGACGATTCTCACACAAGTCTGAACAGTATAAATTAAGGCAACTTAAAGATAACGTAAACGGACATAAAACTAGAACAGGACAGTCGGAAACGACCATGAAATAAATGGCGCAAAATTGAAAACATGTATACACAAGACAGACATACCAGAGTGGATAACCAAAGTAAGAAATATGTTCATACACACGTTTACAAAAAAAACAACAGACACATAAACTGCAAACCAACCACGTGGAATACCTTAATGGCACAACCTAGTGAACAGATCTACCTTGATAATCGTAGAACAGAACGAATGACAAAAAACAAAAAGAGAAGGACATGTTCTGTTAGACATAGATTAAAAATGCTGTGGATGTATTATTTAATATATATATATATATATATATATATATATATATATATATATATATATATATATATATATATATATATATATATATTAAATAATACATCCACCCCATTTTTAATTTGAAGATTGCGTTAGCATGAAACATCGATGTAGGTAGGTATTTAAATTATTAATATTTATTTATAAAAATATTATTGTTTATCAGCCAGCCCCCTCCCACAAAGGCTGACCACTCTCGAGTAACTTTAATAACAAGCAGTGCAAATAGCTATATGCACAATCCGAACGCCGTTTGGTAAATACCTCTTTACTGCTTGGTACATAGCCGCCGATTCGCTATTTACAGTCAAAATTCTTCTATATTTAAAAACTGATTGGCTATGGCCGATGGATAAGATCCTCGACTACGAATCAGTGGCGATTTGTGATCGGGATTCGCGCCCACCGACCGTTGAGTATTAGTTCCTACACTGAAGATTGCGTTAGCATGAAACATAGATGCATGTAGATATTTAAATAATTAATATTTATTCATAAAAATATTTTTGATTATATATATATATATATATATATATATATATATATATATATATATATATAATTAACTTGTTACAAATATCCAGGGGGTATGAATCCGAAGCAAGTTGAAACCGGGTTTATGAGAGTGCTCAATGAAAATTCAGAGCAAAATATATATATTTTTTTGTTGATTTTATTTCATTAGTTGCGACAAAACAAGTTCTGTTTCGTTGACGCTTGCAAATAGCATCCACTCATCAGGCTACAATGGAATCCGAATGGCATGCGTTTTAAATTCACCTCAACGGGAGATTGAAATATAAAATACATTGGAGGGGGGCGGGGGACAGAGTTGGAGATTTGTCTATAACGGTGACATGAGACATATTTTTTTTTATTTTTATTTTTTTAAAATTGGTATTATATTATACTAAGATCAATACTAGTGGATTAATTTTATAAGAGAAGTTTAATGGTGTTATCCGTTTTAGCATAAACAGAACCGATTACGATGACAATGGCAATCATACCTACGATAGTCGCAGTGATAATAGCCTTAATAAAAGCCTTAATTTTAATTTTTATTTTTATTTTTATTTTTATTTTTATTCTAATTTTTTATTCTAATTTTTATTCTAATTTTATTTATATTTATTTTTATTTTTATTAAGGCTTTTGTTAAAGCTATTATCACTGCGACTATCGTAGGTATGATTGCCATTGTCATCGTAATCGGTTTTGTTAATGCTAAAACGGGTAACACCATTAAACTTCTCTTATAAAATGATTCCACTAGTATTGATCTTAGTATAATATAATCACAATTTAAATATATATATATATCTATATATATTATCACAACAACATTCACTACAAATAATAAACAAGACATTAAAATAGAATAAATAAAATGCAGAAGTAGCAATTAATACCCTAAATTAAAATTATCAAACATTTTTATCATCATGATAATTACCTATTAAAATTAAAATAAAATACAAATGACGGTTATAATTATAATTTTATTCTAATTTTAAATTTAACTCACTCTGGCCCCCGCCCTCCCCGTCGCCCCGGCTGGAATTGAGATCACCACGGCCCAAACACGTGAAAACCTCCCACGCAATATTTTGAAACACGACTTGTTGGGGTCCCCCTCCCCTCTCCTGTCTCATGTCACCGTTATAGACAAATCTCCAACTCTGTCCCCCATCCCCCTCCAATGTATTTTCAATTTCAATCTCCCGTTGAGGTGAATTTAAAACGCATGCCATTCGGATTCCATTGTAGCCTGATGAGTGGATGCTATTTGCAAGCGTCAACGAAACAGAACTTGTTTTGTCGAAACTAATGAAATAAAATCAATATATATATATATATATATATATATATATATATATATATATATATATATATATATATATATATATATATATATATATATATATATATAGTCTAGGAAGTTTCTCAACCATTAAAACTATATTAAAAAACAGAAAAAAACCTTAAGTCCCAAGTCGTTCAGTGGAAAATCGCTTATGTAAGTCAATTTAACTTTTATAGTTATTATATTAGTTTGATTCTAATATTATTTAAGGGATCATCAGTTGTTTACCATGAAAAACTGTTTCGGGAATTTTGTATTTAATTTAATATATATATATATATATATATATATATATATATATATATATATATATATATATTCAATAATACATCCCCCGCACGTGAATAACCTTTAAATTGTTCTTTCCTTAACTGATGTTCGAGAATCAAGAAATCGCGTTCCATTGATAAGCTTAGCGGTAAAGTGGTTTTGTTAAATGTTCTGTGAGGCTTAAACGCTAACCCCAAGACGCATTCAAATTTGTTGACACAGAAAATGACCCAAAGAAATAATCAATATATTTCAGCGTTGAAAAGCGGAACTTGAATCAGATTAAAATGAGTTCTGTCTACATCATTGATTTGGAATACAAACCACTAACCTAACCAGTGTGCCGTCGGTACTTGGTGATTTTGCTAAAGTCTTTGAAATGATAGCAGCTGTTATGCTTTGGCTTAAAATATAGGAATATGAGCATAATTAGTTCCTGATAATAATTTTGTAATGTTATAATTAAGA
Organism: Sepiola atlantica; assembly: GCA_963556195.1. NCBI lineage: Eukaryota > Metazoa > Mollusca > Cephalopoda > Sepiida > Sepiolidae > Sepiola > Sepiola atlantica. The sequence goes on from OY744522.1 coordinate 121,454,036, forward strand.
TTGTGTGGTGTTGCGTAGCTGTATAGAATGATAGTAAACTCATTTTCTGGTTTGTTTTAGATCTGTGAAGTTATTATTATGGTATGCTATGGCTCGTGTCTTGAGGTTCATTATCTGAGTCTTTGTCATTTGGAAATATACTATAATAATTGTAGAGTTTTTTTTTTCTTTGCGGTGATAACACAATGTAAGTATGATGGTTTTTACGATTTAAACGAAATGTATAGTGATAATATATCCTATATTTATATTCGTAATGGAAACTTTCTGTCTTCGGGGTGTCTCTGGATTTTTAATGGTATCAGAATTATTATATTATTTAGCTTTTGACTTTACAATAGAATCATAGTTAATTTACCGTGTAGCTTAATTCTTAGGGAGTATAACAAACATATGTCATGATTAGTTTATGCAATTTAAATTGAGCAGAACGGCACTATCGTGTGAATATTTGGGATACTTTTTAAAAATGAATTTATAGAAAACGAGTTACATAGCCACAAGGAAGTAAGAGGCTATTGTGATTATGGGTCAGATTTATAGTGACATCCTAAGTATGGAGTTGGGCAGCAAGTTGTTTATTCACATTTAAACGATTTCTGCATGTTAGTACAGTAAGGGAAACAGAACGAAAGGAAGTATTTCCAAAGACCAGCGATCCAAATAAAGAAGCTAGTTGAAGTATGAGGTTTTCCGGCATCTAAGGACTTCGACAGTGGAGAGGTTTTGATGTTGGTGTTCATCGGGTTCGTCGGTGGAATTTACGTTGAGGTGGTTCAAGTACATAAGGTTTGTTGCAGTACATTCTGTTGTATTACTTGTTAAACAAACACAGCGGTTAACATTGCGGCGATAGCACAGCGTGTAGAAGGTTGAATACAATACTGTGTGTTAGGATTTGCGAATTATAAAATACTGATTTCATAAATCGCGTTGTCTTGTGCTCTACTGACACACATCTAAGCGGGTTAAGTTGCCTTTTAACCGAAGAAAGAAGTGTCTATGAAATATCAAATTCACAACCGGCCCCCAGTCGTATGATCAGAGTAAAGTCTTTAGAATACTCTTGTTATAAAGATGAGATATCAACAAATACATGTGGATAAAATGTGTTCATAGATCAAATACTTGTTATACGCAGCTATGCTATCAGGTTTGATAAAATAAGAATATCCCATAGCTAATACACTAATAATTTTTTAAACTATGTCATGAATAGATTTGTATGAATTTTGTAAATCGCTTATGATTTGAATGGGTAAAATGTGCATTCAAGTATGTTACATAGATTTGTATTGTATAATTTATATATATATATATATATATATATATATATATATATATATATATATATATATATATAATTATTTATAAAAAAACATAAAATTATATTTACCAAGAAACAACGCCGTTTTCAGTTATTGCTATTTTCAGTGTAGGGTAGTAACACTTTACATACACATCTTTGGGTCTTCACACTTCAACTCTAACCTCACGGCCATATAAAATTACCACGTGATACGGATGATTAAAATCATGTTCATGTCCATTAAAGGTAAACCTCGAGACAGACCAGAGCACTCAACGGATGACTCTGTGTCTTGCTTTGTAGCTAAGTGAATGTCTGTTTTAAATATCCCTTAACAGTGGTGAACTTAAATTTTCTTAAGTGCTTAATTATAATGTTTATACAACATTGCTAGCTTGTTGCTCTCTTCAGTATAATTTCGTTTGGCAATCATTTCGCTAAAAACATAGCCTTGTTAAGCAGAGATATATTAGAAGTAGTAGTAGTACTGTCGTCCGTCAGAATCGGAATAAGACGAACATGTTATTTTCTATATGCTATATACTGGTCTCTTGTTTCTGAATATGTCAAACGATGTGCAGCGTGGAAATGTTAAGAAATGGTGAGTTCATATTCTTTTAAAGACATTTAGCATAAATAGAGGCATACGCCTAAACGCATAGCGGATGCATGTTATTATCATAAAAATAACACTCAATAAATATATTTTTTCATTTTAAATTGCATATATTTGTAGTTTGCTTATGCAATCATTTTGCTAAAAACATGGCCTTGTCTATCAGAGAGATATTAGAAATAGTAGCAGTACCTTTTGTCTATCAGAATGGGAATAAGAGGAAGATGTGTTTTTTTTGTTTGTATACTGGGTCCTTGCTTTTGAATATGGGAAACGCTATGCAGCGTAGAAATGTAAACATTTATGAGTTCATAGTCGTTTAAAGCATCTTACAAGAAATTTAGAATAATATTGAGGCAACATGTACTACTACTATTACTACTACTTCTAACATCTCTCTGCTTAATGTAGGATTATGTCAGGTTTGAGGAGGTTACTAACACAGTAGTGGGAGCCCACTTTTTTTGCAGCAGCCCTGTCAATGCATGGGGGTCATTTTCTAAGATATGATCGCATCCATTTTTCCACATGACGAGAGTAAAATGTGGCTTCATCAGCAAATATACTTATCTCAGCCTAAATATTATCAGGGAAGTCGTTTATGAAGATCAGGAACAATAAAGGTCCAAGGATAGATCTATGGGGTACACCAGCATGTATGTAATGTTGCTTAGATGAACCGCCATTGATGCCAACCTTGATCTTTATTTTGGTTTGGAATGATGTCCATATGTATATACATATATATATATATATATATATATATATATATATATATATATACAATATATATGTATATATATACACATATTTATTTATACATTTAAATAACGTAGACTATGTTTTTATTTTAATAGAGGGTCATCATTAAATGCGAATTTGTATTTCAATTTATCAGTCCTATATTACATGCAAAACGGGTGATTCTTACTTAAATGAATAATTCTGAAGTACTATGTATTAACCCTCAGCCATAACTCTCGCAGAGGTCGTTGTTTTCCTCATTTGCATACCTATAGTTAACAGCTTACAATAAATTTACCCTTGATGTTATTTGGTTGTAATTTGTTCATACTTTTTTCCTATATATATGGAATAATTTATCAGTATAAAGAATTAAAGTGATTATTTAAGAAGAAATAATGAATTACAAAAACCTGCGGCATCACTTGTTCATAACTTTATTTATATATTTCAAACACGTTCGGTTTTATTATTTATTCACTTTTATACACAGTAGTTATGCCTATTAATGCGCAATAGTTTTATCAATAATTTAAACCAAAATATGAATTACCAACACTTGTTAAAAATACACACACCCGGACACACACGTCATTTTAAATTTTCCCCAACCTTCCCACATATGTTGCAATGGGCAGTAAAATTATTCATTGACAAAATGTCATTGAAATAAAACAACTGTTTATCATTTTCAAAACTTTCTTAAATAACTTCATAGTAAACAATTTTAAATTAAAATATTACAAAATTACTGAATTATTTAATAATAGTTATGAACTTAACAACGTACTTCTGTATATTTTTAATATAATATGAACATTTTTGTTTTTGTTAATCCTCAATTTTATAAATATTTACTCATTGGCTTTGACCACTTAAGTTCCTTAAATGTTTACTGCTAATTAATTTCAAATGATAAGCAACCTAAGAGGTGTAGGGTTCTAATATGTGTTAATACACAATACGTTTGTAAAACAAATATTGAATATATTTTAGCCAGATAAGTTAGTAAAAAAAAACGGAAAACCATCACAGTAAAAACAATCAAAACAAACAACAGAAATCCATGATTTCGGATAGTGTGTGAGACTTTTAATCCAACCAAAATATAGAGACAACTCAGTATAGACAGAACAAGCGGATTGAATACATCTTAAAGTGTTCAATAAACTCTCAACAGAAGATCTATTTTTAATCTTAGAGCAACAAGAGCCTTTGAAACGCCAGAGCAGCCAGGCGAAGACGCAGCAGTAAATGCATAACTGAACCCGATAGCTTTAGCTAACTTCTATAAAGCTGCATTTCAATACAATTGCAACATTTATTATTCAAATCATTCAAAGGTGTTATTAGGTGTAATAGATAGTCAGTGCCATTACGTAAATGCCATAAGTAACAATAATTAATCTGAGTATATGTGTTGTAGTAAAAGCAACATCCAATTACCTTAACTTCCAATACATCTAGAACAACGACTCCCTTTCCCCTTCCCTCTCTCTCTCTGCTGGATAAACGCTCTTGAGAATCTAAAGATATTCTTCAGAATATTAGGGATTACAACAATGTATTTCCAATTACCTCATTTAGAGCCAAAGATTCAACACTTTTTGGATTGAAATACACTTTTCTAATTGAGGACAAGGTACTCAACAGGATTTCTTCATTTCTGTTACTGTCCAATGAGCCGCCCCAGTTTCTCCAAATCTACTTGATAGAAAACCATCATGCGCATACACAAACCAGTAGCAGTATGTTTAATAGACTTAACTTTTATACAATTCTGACTCTTTCACCGTTTTTATATGAATACAATGTTTATGTAAAGGAATTCGAATAGGCTATGGAGGGAGCTGACTATGAAGATTTGAAAATTGTTATCCGAACCGACAACACTCCTTCTGGTGAATCCTACAGAAAGCAAAATGTACCATGTACCAATGAAGTAGCAAACCTAATGGTTGGGTTAAAATGTACTAAAAAGGATAGTTGTCCTTAAGATACAAGATGAACACCTTGAGAATGTTTCAGAAACACACGCAGCTTGTGATGCCTTACAATATCCACTAATATTTCGACTAGAAACAGATGGATACTAATATTCTCCTCATGCAAAGTAATTCGAATACTGGAATAACAACAAAAACCAAAATAATTAGCCATCGATTTCTATGCCTACAAAATTATGATGAGGAATTCTAGCTACAAGGGTTCTGTTTCGGAAACGTAAACCATAGATTTTACTGGCTAATTACTAATTACTAGCATTTACTAATGCTACGGAATTGAGAAAACGAAGTAAGTACGCCGTTCCGAATGTTACTGAATCCCCCTTTCATGTTAAGAATTGAGTCACACGAAAAAGTCGCGCTACAAGTATATTTTTGTTTATAATTTTTGCGACAAATCTAAGGTGATTTTTTCTGGGCAATCTGCTACAGACAGAAATAGCATTGTTGCCGTGGTGTTCAAGTTGAAAGTGGATACACTGATGGATTTCATCAATAAAGAACATCATTTAGACCAGGAAAATATTATATTTATACAACTGGGTGTCAATAAAGAGGACTGCCACATGGACATTTACTATTAAAATTAAGGGTGAAGGTGAGTTTAAATCAAATTGATACCCTCATCAGTGCAGAAGTGCCACATCTTAATGTAAAACAATGGTATATTAAATTCTAATGTCCAAGTCTTTATTCGTTTTTCTTTCCGAATTTCAAAATAGTTCAAATTAACTTGATAATTGTTTCGCACACAAACAAACAACTGAGAATGGAAATATAATTACCAGGATATTTCGTTTATTCGGCTCATCAAAAACACACAGGCAGCTCTTCTACAAGAAAACCCTCAACCAAAAAAAAAAAAAACCTTTTACATAAATTTCCCAAAACGGACCAAGGATTCCATTCATATACAACTGCCAATTTTGCATTTTTCACCTATCATTGAAAACATTGTTTGCATATTCAATTCTGGGATACAAAAAAAAGATTTTTAAAATACTGTATATATATATTAATCTGCAAATACCCACACACAGTTTTACCTATCCATAATTTGCACATTTGTTTTCAAACAGTTTCTAATAAATTGCTATTTTTAAACAGACATGTGTAATTAGCATTGTTATATTTCCTGAGGCTTTTGATATTATTAAAGGAAAGATGATTCATGGGCCATATAGTCATTTGAACTTTAATTGTATTTGCATAGTTGAAAATATTTGTTCAAAAATATACAATGGATTTTGTCAATGATACACAAATCGATACAGATGACTACCGAATTTACGAAAGAAGAATGCATGAATACCATAAGTTTAACGTCTTCTAAGATAAAATGAGAAAAGTTTGCTTATAGACAACAAATGAGTGGTTCCTTACAATCCTCTTCTATGCAAATCATTCAACGCAGATAAATGTGGAATGTTACAACAGCATTAAGTCAGTCAAATATGTGGGTAATTATATAAATAAGAGAAGTGACTATGCTATGATCGTCATTGACAATGTAAATGAAGTGAAAATATTCCAGTTAGAAAGATATATTTGAAGAAATAGAGCTGTCTAGAAATAGTCTTCATTTGATATTCACAACCGTAATCAATCAGATCAACACTTGAGTGTTCAACTGGACAGAAACTGTAATTTAATTAAGATAATGCCCATGAATTTGTTGTAACTAAAATATGGTACTCTGGTGACATTCTTTAAACTCTGCAATAAAGATAACTTTGCAACATCTATTTATTATACTGAAGTGTATAAATATTATACATTCAAAGCTGGCAAATTTCAAAGAGAAAATCAAGGGGACCCTCATCTCATGGATCTTACAACCAAATGCAATGATGTGTTTCATGTGTTTATAAAGTACATCTAAATATTTCTGATTGCTTATTTATTCGACTTTTGCTTCATAATGTAAGTGGAACGAGATAATTTCAAGAACTAAATAAATAAATGGGCATATTATTAAAACGTAAAGACAAACATGCATCCAACTTGGCTATACAGAAATTGATGAGCATTAAGACTTAACCCTTGAAGAAGCAGCTTCATGTCAATTACCGAACAAATGAGGAATCGTTTTGCTGCCATGATTGCAACATGCAAGCTGTCATGTTGAATAGCTTTGTTGTTTAAGCCTAAAGAATCTATGAGTACAGCCATTCATCGAATGCAACTTACTCATCCTCAGCGCGTCATAAATATAAATAAAATATTTTTAACATTGTCCTTTGTGACATAGAAGACACGCCGATAAACGTTGCACAGAAGACACTGCCCCATTTTGTAACTTCATGAACATAACATGAATTCTAGTCACGTTAATGGAGAAACCTTGAGGGTCTGGAAATCACCCATAAAAGAAGACATGTCTAATAAATCTGATGTCATCTTTGTTTATCCTACAGAAAAAGTGGCTTAAGCTGTAGCATGATCTGAGATAGAAGAAACTACCTTTCCCGATGGAGAAACGTCTAACTCAACCGTTAAACTGCCATCAGCTTTCGCCTATAATTAAACTCTAGTATGCCGCATAAAGAGAGGTAAAAATTAGGCAACACTACTTCAAGATACATACGTCATTGTCTGGGAAGAGTTTACTTTTCACAACTACTTCGACTTTGAGGCTTATGACAGAACAGCAAACCAACAGACAGAATGATTGACGCATGGGTTCAGTAATACTTCTGCGATCTAGTGATTTTAGACAAACCATGTATGTTGTTTACTGAGGAACAGCTGCGGATGAAATGTATTCCTGTCTGGAAAGTTCTTATATATTGAATCATGCTGTAAGACGCTTTTTACCCACAATTATAAAAGTGGCACTCAATTGAGATGGAGCAGCAAGAAAAGTAAGTACTCCGTTATTATGAATCTGTAATAAAGACATTCAGCATGATCAAGAGGAAGGAGTTAGCTTTTCAGAATGGTTTTATACTTTTGTAAAATGGTTTAAAGAATTGATTTTCAAAGTATAACCCAATATAGCACATAACTTGCAGAGTACATGTTGACTGCGTGAAATAGCAATATTAGCCCAACTAAATGAAACCGTACATATCATCAATTACAACGTTATGCTAGGTATCCCAATCGAAGTAAGGACATACCTTTCTAATTTTACAACTGTTCAGCCAGCTAGAGCAGTTAACTTTCCGAATGCATTTAAAAAATTATTTGAACCTTCTTGGAATGCCATCCCACACGTCAGTATTCAAACAAAGAGTAGCAATAATGCTGCTAAGAAATGTTGAACCTACAAAGTTATGCAACGGAACGCATCCTACTGTGAGGAAAATGCTGCCTTACTTACTGAAAGGTGTTATGATATCTGGTGACGAGAAAAAGAGATTTTATTGTTTTTTTGTAATTTAATTGACTACAACGGATATGACTTTTGAATGTAGACAATTGGAATTCCAAGTAAGAGAAAGTTTTGCAAATCAATCCCAAGATCAAGCAATTAAACTTACTGGACTTCAACTAACACACATATGCTTTTCTCATGGTCAGCTATAGGTTGGCTGTTTAAAAGTAGGAACATGAAAATAGCTATTAATACTAGCTCCAGACAAGAAAACAAAATACATTTTGTTTATTTTGCTGCATTACAGTAATAATAATTTAAAGATGCAATTAATTTGCTATTAAAATTTGTTTTACCCGGTAGTATTTTATCAATGCAAAAAATATATCAATGACAACACATGTTAGACATGTTTCTATTTAATGTTAATCTATATTATTAGTATATAGATATGAATATGATAATACAAAAACATAACTTTCAGTTTTAGAATACCAAAAATACAATATAAAATAAGCGTTTTGTTGTTTTTCTACAAGTGAATAAAATCTAGCTATTATCATACCCACTGAGTTTTCGGAATATTGAAATATATCAAATGACAGATTTTGATATTGTTTTTTCTATCGAAATTACTAAAATGTGAAATCCACATTTGTTTTTGTTTTTTTTCTGCAAAGAATCCCTGCCTGGAGAATAGGTAGTTTTTGTTGGGTTTATATATATATATATATATATATATATATATATATATATATATATATATATATATATATATATATATATATATATATATATAGTAACTCTGTGTGTGTATGTGTCCGCCTGATATTTGTGTCTTATGTTTACTCAAACCGCTGGACCGAATTTATTTCAAATTTGCATGTTAGCTACTACCCTTTCAGTGGAAGTTATAGGCAATAGGAGAAATATATCACTTATAAGGTGGGAGTCCCAAGGTGCCCCCACTGAAAACTGCATCCCTTAGATTTGATATGAAAATCAAAGCGGAGATAAATGACCAAAAATGATGTCTATTCCGAAAATTAAGCAAATGTTGATAACATTAAGTGGGTCGCACGAAGCACAAGCCTCACACACACTAAAATTAAAACCAAAGGCCCATCGATAATTCAAATAGGTATAATTCCAATGAAATGCATACCATATTAAATACATATGAAATAATGATGATTTATATTATATATATAACTATATATATATATATATATATATAGAGAGAGAGAGAGAGAGAGACAGACAGACAGACAGACAGACAGAGAGACAGAGAGAGAGAGAGAGAGGGAGAGATAGATAGATAGAGATATCTAATAAATTTAAAGCGAGAGCTTGCGGGAGAAGCTAGCTACTATATGTATGTATATATATATATATATATATATATATATATATATATATATATATATTTATATATATATATATTTTGGGGGTGCAATTAAATTGAAAAAGTATAAAAACGAGAGGAAATAATTTTTTAAAAAATCATGAATATACTAAGCCGGCTTTCGTCCACACTCATCAAAGTATCTACGTGGAGATAATTTAAGCAATTACGACTAAAAACTTAAAACAAGTAGAATGAAGACCAGTGACAAGTTCAGGATCATTTTTGCCACATAATCGGGATGATCTATAATCATTACTCCCGAACCGTTATCAGGTTTGGTTATGATAAAGGATTGATTTAAAGATTTGCTCTGAATCACTGATTGATTCGGAGATAAAATTGATCAAATATGTGCTCGTTGAAAATGATTATCGTCTCGATATTGTCAATTCTAATATCGTTACCAAGATCACTCACTATTATAAGCCGAAACGTCGTGGTCCTCCAAAATGTCCGGCGTACCTTAGATTACCCTGGTTAGGTAATATTAGCATAACATTTGCTAACCAAATTTCTGTAGCTGTGCGTCGGTTTTACCGGGCATCTAATCCTGGAATTGTTTTTTTTGCTCGACCTTTGCTCAAATCCGTTCATAAGGATGTTCTCCCACCCTAACATATCAGTAATATTATTTATCAATTTAAATGTCAGTGCTATATCGTATAAGTAGAAAGCACAGTGCAAAGGTTTGTAATCCAGAATCAAAACAAAACAATCCCCCTGCAGTACGCCGGGGCTGACTTAATAATTGGAATAATTTAGTCAACACAGCCGGGCCTGCTATTGCTGACCGTCTTATAAATAGCACCGAATGTGCGTCGACTTACACTAGTGACTGGTGTTCTGTCATAAGTAGATCACATTCTTTATTCTACCTTGGAAGCTGTATATATATTAGGTCAGTCAAACCCTCCCTTTATAAACAAGAGGAGTGGCTTCTAAGATTCAATGTGATCAACTTGTGATCCCCCCTCCATTTGTTTCTCCTAAACTTGTCACTGGTCTTCATTCTACTTTTTTGTAAGTGTTTAGTCGTAATTGCTTGAATCATTTCCACGTGGATACTCTGATGAGTGTGGACGAAAGCCGGCTTAGTATATTCATGATTTTTCTTTAATTATTTCCTCTCGATTTATACTTTTTCAATTTAATTCCACCCCCAAAATGTCACTAACGTCTGTATTCCTTGCCTTAATATATATATATATATATATATATATATATATATATATGTGTGTGTGTGTGTGTGTGTGTGTGTTTATGTTATATTATAAAAACATCTGATAAAGTGCAGTCGATACTAATGAGAAAAATTTAAATGAAAAATGAAGCTTAATTGTCAATATTTAAATTTTAAAAGTATTTATTTCATAGTTGTTTTTTTAAATTTTTGCTAAAATACATTTCAAAAGTGTGTTTTGTCGAATATCTACATCATTGTGATCGCGTCTTGGCACATGACACACATATTTACTTTGATTGTTATTTTAAAACCTGTACATAACATCTGTCTGAATTGATCAGTTGAGAAGGAATAAGACTGAAATTATTCAGTGTGCAATGTTTTCCAAAGTCTAGCAATCTGAGAGAAGAAACTATTCGAGTAGAAAGCTTTCCGGTATCTGGGGAGCTTGAGAGTGAAAGGGGTAAGATATTGCTGCTTTTCGAGTAAGTTGGGTGTATTTACATCGAGGATAAAACGAGTTCGTCAGCGCACACTCCACTAAAGTAATTGTAACACAAGCCCGTGGATGTAACATTGCGGCGATGTGACAGGGATTGGAGCTAGGTTTGTCGTGCGGTACATGTTATTGTGGACTCTTTTTTCAACCCTTTCTAATAGACAGAGGCTTGTTCAGATGCTGAAACAATCCTCCAGTAATAAGCGAATGGTTGATTTGTAATGATATAGGATACTTTTAGGTGTGAGTAGTTTTCTAACGCGCTAAATGGACCCCGCAGTCTTTGCATCAGCCTTGCCAGTGTGTTTCGTTGTATTTCTTCAAATTCATGTTGCCTGTGAATGTTAGGCAGATGAGTTTTAATGAGGAACTCTAAAGCATAGTTTTATAAGCAATGCCACTCATTGGTTGAGAAGGTTTCTTGTATAGTTCAAAGAAAATAGGCTTTGTCTTAGTAGGATTAAATGGCACCATCCATTTACCACCCCATTCCACTACAGAGTGCATGCCCGTTTCTAAAATTATAGACATTGCCTTGTATATGTTTATATTTGTTTTTCCCACATGTCTGGTAAGGAGCGTGGTGTCAGCAAATATATTCATCTCAGACAATTTTATCAGGATTGTCGTTTATGAATATCAATAATAATAGTGGTCAAATGGAATGACCGCTGGGGCACACGCGCATTAATATCATGTTGTTTGGATGTACGGCCATCGAGGACAACCAGGAGTAGTCTCCTGTCTAAGAACGATCTGATTATAGTAAATAATCGTCCAGTAATACAATATACTTTAATGTTCATGTAAACACCTTCATATCATACCTTGTCAAAGGCTTTGGATATGTCAAGGGCTACTACCCTAGCTTCCCCAGCTTTGTCCAGAACGTTGTATATATGTTCAGCTATGATCGTTAGGATATTCACAGTAGAACGGACTTTCCTAAATCAATACTGTCTGTCAAAAAAAAGTTTAGCATTAATGAGATGCTGGACAAGCGCTTGGCTTATTAATGAATCAAATGTTGTAGCGAATAGATGGAGAAGACTGATGAGACGATAATTGAGCGGGCCAAATTTTTCACCAGAATTTTTGAATACTGGTACAACGGAAGATATTTCCCAGCTACTTGGAAAGCAGAATTCGGCAAGGCATTTCTTGTAGAGTTTAAGGGAAAACAGGGGCAAGCTCAGAAGACTAGTCATTTATTAATATAGCAGATATGATGAAAACATTATATTAACCAAAAATGTGACAATCATCGCATTAACAGCAACGATCGATGAGAATTGAAGTCCTAAAAGCTGAGCTCAGAGAAATCACCATCACCTCGTTATACAAACACCCTTCCCACATTACTTGTGATGCAATAGATGTCATCACTATCTGAGAAACAAAAGATTGTAATTGGCGACTTTAACAGCCATTGTACCCAATTGGGAGACGCTAAAAATAATGCGGATAGAGATGCAGTGGAAGCATGGGTCGAAACAAACAAGCTCAACCTTGTCCAGGATGAAAATACACCAAATTCCTCCAACAGCGGGCGATAGAAAGTGAATATAATCCCGATATTGCGTTTGTAAGCAAGAGTATACCCGGATTGCGAAAACACCTGATACTGGAACCACTGCCCAAAACACAACACCGTCCCATTAGCATCACGATCAATTCTGAAACCACCCTAGCCACAGTTCATTTCGAATTGACAAGGACATTATGCAAAAATATTTAATTTGAATGAAATGAATAAATCAATCAAACATTTTTGGAGCAGGGAGAAATATAATAAAGTTATTCACAATAGTGAACAATAGAGTATTCAGTGCACAAAGGAAAACAAAATACAACCTCTATATGTGCCATAACACAGCTGAATTAATCACATAGTTGATGAAATATAGAAAAAAGTGTATGTGGACTAGTCATTTTTTAAGGTTTGTTGAACATTTCTGAGAAACTACGGTGTATTGGTAATCTGAAATTAGAAAGCCATCAACTAGAGCCCAGAGCATCTATCTCTACCAAAAATCAGCTTACCCCCTCAAAATGTTGATGAGATACAGCATAAACTGTATGTAAACTAGTAATTTTTTAAAGGTTTTTGGAATTTTCTGGAAAACTAAGGTATATGGTAAACTGAAATTCAATTGCCATCAAATAGGCACTAGAACCTCTAACTTTGCTAAAAATCAGCTGAATCCATCAAATGGTCGGTAAGATATAGAATAAAGTGTATGAATACTGGTCATTTTTTAGTTTTTAAACATTTTTCTGGAAAACTAAGGTATATGGTAAACTGAAATTTAAATGCCATCAACTAGACACTAGAACCTCCATCTCTGTCAAAATATCAGCTGAATCAATCAAATAGTTGATGAGATACAGGGTGGCACATACGTACGTACGTACGTATGCACGTACGTACACACAGATACAATGATTTAATGATTGAACTTTCTGGATCTCTGGGGTGCCTTGACTTGATGCTTAAATTCTATATACTTATAGAACCTACCAATAAAAATGTTGTGCAAAGTTTTAACTAAATTGGGTTTATTCGTTTTTGAGTTATGATTGATCAAACAAATGAGATTTCCAGCATAGGCCATTCGTAAAGTCTATTAGGGGATAGAGTGCTCTCGCACCTCTTTTGATATATATATATATATATATATATATATATATATATATATATATATATATATATATATATATATATATATTGAATGTTTTTGTGTACAGTATTGGAGCAGGAAAAAAGAGCATATAGGGGTTAAGAGAAAATTTATAATCTTAAGACGGTCGACGCCCCTAAGCTTATCTCTTGTATTTGTCTCCTTTTTTTCTTTTCTCTTGACAGGAATCGAATAATGCGTTGAAAGGGAGTCAACATGTGTATGGGGTAGGGATATTTTGCGTGTGCTCTTGAGGTAATACAATATTCTTTATCGATTAACTCGATCGATATTGAAAAGTAAAAGAAAATATATGAAGCTGCCTTCGACACAGAAAGAAAAACTAAGTCGGATTGGTGAAAATCCGTTGCTCCATCTAATCAAGAAAGAAGAACAAAAACTATCAATAGAATCCTGTGGAATAAAGCAATAAGTTACTTAAGAATAGTCACTATGTGTAACATCCCATGAGATAGAAGATCCGATGGAGAAAATTAAACCTGAACAATGCGAAAGGATATCGATCCATGGATTTGCCTGTCATGAATAATTTCCAATGTTGGAGTTAATCCTTTCGCCTAGAGACCTTTTAGCTTAAGAGATTTACATCCGATTGACAATATTTTTTCTGACATATATAGTCTAATTTAGGAATGCCAACATCAAATATTATATATATGTCTATCTACCTGACACTAAATATTGACAAAAAACTGAATCCTATAAACACTTTTTCTCCAAAAGTATACTGATTTGCAACTGGTATTATAGTATACCTAAATAGTATTTTTGAAAACAGCAAAGACTCTAAAAAAAGCAGGGTGCAAATATAAACCAATTTGATTGAAACAATAGTGACCAGATGTTTGCGTTTTTAACTGTTTCCATAATATTGGTGTTTATTTGCACCCTGCTTGGTTTTTGCCACATTGTTAAATATCATTTTGGGGGAATGAAAGTGTAAGTCTTCTCATTCTGTTAATTTCTGTATCTGGCAGATTTTTATATTTACACCTTGCTTTCAGTTTCTTCAGAAAATAATTTAATTTGATGGAAAACCACCTTCGTTTTTTGTTTACTCTTTCAGATTCTCTGAAACAATTGTAAACCCGATGTCTGTGGCTCTGTATAAATTGTTATAAAATTATATAATACTAAATTATAACATAAATATATATATTCGCTCTATTAAATGCTAAGTACTGAGATTGTTTTTTAATTGCAATTCGATCCCTTCAGGAATCATGTTGATTTTTATAAATTCAATTTATATTGTTATAACCTTATATATATATATATATATATATATATATATATATATATATACATATATATATATATACATATATATATATATATATATATATATACATATATATATATATATATATATATATATATATATATATATATATATGCATGATGATTGGAAAGTAACGCTCTATACTTGTAAGTCATACTTGTAATTTATTACTGAAATATAAGTCTTACAAGAAATGAGTGGAGGGAGCAAGCGTTATGGATCATGAGTCTTTTTTTTATTTTTTTTATTTAGTCCTCACATTCCATTAGCGATGTTTTGACAATAGTGAAAAATGCTGTTTTCTGGGTCGGCTGCTGTTTTCAATACTCTTGTATTATTCATCACCATTCATATGCCAATCGATCCATTTACTTTACACTAATCTTCGACTATGTGTTTATCCTTTATCAGTTCTGACTCATTTAAAAAGAAAGAAAAACGTCCTTGTGAAATTAATATGCGGTTTTATTGCAGCATTAGAAGTTGCTACCTATCTCGAACATTGAATACACCTCCATGCTATACATTTTCTGGTCATGTTCATTTATTGTAAAAATTATATTTTAATAATAAATTACGAGCACTTTGTAATAGGGAGTTACTTTCCTATCACGCTGTGATATATATATATATATATATATATATATATATATATATATATATATATATATATATATATATATATACATATATATATATATATAAACATACAATGTAAATATGCAAATTCCAGCGACAGTATCTTTATTTTCAGTAAATAAATTATTTTTTAAATACCGTTTCTACATTGGTCCAGACAATCAATATTTTCAAGCATATATTTATATCGGTTAGGTCAAGGCTTCATCAGACAAAACAAGAAACTTATAATAGGAATGGAACCACAACTTTACAAAAATGCATTTACAATAATTGTTCCCTAAGCTGTGCGTGTGTTTATGCCGGAACTGACGCTATATTAGATTTCACCTGAGAAAGTGATTAAAAGAAAACACACTTCTCTTCCTTTATCAAACTTTTCTTAAAAAATATACAAAAAAATGTCTGGATCATCCAGAAAAAATAACGAAATTATTCTATGCAATATTAGAGTTTTTTCTTGAAATTATATTTTTTTTCAATTATTTAATGATATATGGTTAAACTATTTTGTTAATGATTAAGGTTCATAGTTATTGTATCATTTGTATATTACATATATTTAAAATAGAGGTAGCCGTGGTTTAATTCTACAGTATAAACTATGCAATTAATGTGCTTTAAAGTGTGAGTGTAATAATTTAGTTATATGATATTAAGTAAATTTATTTTCTAATATAACCATAAGAAAATTACTAATTTTGATTCAAATGTACTTGTGAGTTACAATTGTTGATTTTATGTAGGCCTTAATTTCGAGAACGTGAATTTTGAAAGATAAATACAGTTCTGAATGATTCTATAGCTTTTATTTATGATGTTATCGTTTGATGTTATTATGTGATGAGATTCTGAGATACATAAATCACATTTATAAAGAATTGCTGGGGAGTATATTTGCTTTACCAGCAATAGACTATTTCAATTCATATGGTCTGTTATTTTTTCAAGATCCTTAATAGATTTGTTCTTAAGATGTTATGTTACCATTTGAAATTTCTTGCGATTTAGTTAAGAATTAAATTACGTGAAGTGTCTTTCTATTTTTAATAAGTGTTTCGTAGCGGCGATATATGAATTAATTGTATTTGTTCTTGAACTTGTTATTAATGATCTCCGCCCGGATATAGACATTTGTGTTCTATAGCAATTTATTTGTTTGTCTACAATAGCATTTAGGTGCTCATTTTGTTTCATGGCAGTTATTAGATTCTTCACCATTTTGTATTTCTGTGTATTCTACTAATATCTTAGGCTATTAGAATTGACTTTGTTCGGTTATGTATGATCATTTTAGTGTTTTTTTTAAAAATATTTTTCAATCTACTATACATAGAATAATTATTTTCTATGTTTATTATTTGATTACTTATATTATTTGTGTAATGATTATTCAGATTAATTCTTGCTGTTGGAGTGGATATGAATTTAAATGCTAGTTTACGTATATGTACATACTTTATTAGATTGTCATTGACTTTTACACTATTTATAATAGTATGTGGCCATAAAGCAAATTTAAATTAATTCATATTAAGACCGGACTAAAATCTAAACAATACAGCGAAGTGGTCAACAGACACGTGCAAGGATGTTCCTCTATTATCGACAAGTATCTTGTAAATGTGAAACTGCTTTCTATGAAGAATTTTTTTTTACTGTAATATTCTAAACGTGTTTGATTGTTTAGCAACATGAGATGCGCTATCTGTAGAAAAATAATGAAGAATTTACTTGACACTGTTTCAGTCCGGTTGGAATCTAACTCAATCTATTTAATATCTACCTCTCTCTCTCTTTCTTTCTTTCTTTCTCTCTCTCTTCCTCTCTCTCTCTCTCTCTCTCTCTCTCTCTCTATATATATATATATATATATATATATATATATATATCCGTACATCTATAAGATAGCTAAAGTCAAATGCTTTAACTTGTGCAGTATGCTAACCAAACAATGAAAATACCACAGCAAACTTACACAGATAAACGTTGAAGTAAACATAGTCTATTTGATAGCAATGAGTACTGCAGTTTTTAATTCATCTATATGGATAGGAATTTGTGGAAACACTATAACAACTTAGAAAGACACAAAATTATGAAACAGTCATAATTAAGTATACATCGTAAAAAACTTCGACATCAACAAATATTCTAGTGTACATATGTTTCAGATACAATGTATTAATTATAGTCATCAACTGTTCGCTAATAGCCCAATCAAACAGTGCAGCGCCGATTAGATGAATTTGAACAGAGTTTTCGACTATAAAAAAATAAATAACTTAATTAATATTTTCTTAATTATTTAGTATTGCTTACTGAAAAAACAGAAATAAATATTGTTTCATATTTTTAAATATATGTATAAAAGTTATTAAATATTCATTGTAATATCATCGCTATTAATTAACCAGTTAATTCGACCAGTAGGTGTTGTTGAAGATCGTTCTCATACAAAATGTGCACACACACATACATATACATATATATATATATATATATATATATATATATATATATATATATATATATATATATACATATAAATTATAATTTATTTCATTTTGACTACAAAATTGATTTTGTTTCACGAGAGCAGTTTTTAGGAGCTTCCGATCTTCAGGTCTTGAAATAACATTACCATCGATAAGATAAGATAGGAAGCTCCTAAAAACTGCTCTCGTGAAACAAAATCAATTTTGTAGTCAAAATGAAATAAATTATCATTTATATTTATATTTCCGCTCTATATTTTTATTGAGCACTCTCATAAACCCGATTCAATTCCCCTGGATTTATACCCTGTGCATATATACCATACTCGAATTATATATATATATATATATATATATATATATATATATATATATATATATATATATATATATAAATATTATATAAGCAAGCATCGTTAAACATGACATACTTCTCTTGTTTCAGTACACTATTGTTGTCAATTCTTTTAACGATCGATTTTTCTGTCAAGATAAAAAAACAATGTACATTCTATAAGTTTCACTAACGTTTTCGAGTGTTAGTTAAATCATCGCTAAATAAAAATCATAAATTAACAATAAAGTTAAGAAAAGAAGCGAATTTCAAAAAGCAGCCTAAAACACGCTTGTGAAGTCAGTAAGACGTAAAAAAGAACGCACTAGTGCATTTCCATTGGAAACGTTTCCAATTGTAATTCGCGGATGCCAGAATAAGCATTACAGATGAATTATATCACGTTAAACATTTTAAAATATTCTTACTTATTTCTGAAATACCTAACGTGTTATAATTTATCGGTGACTTGCGAAAGCACGCAGGGGCATGCTGTGCTATTCCGATTTCTATGTGTCGAAGAGCACGAATAACATAGTCAGCCTCACACCGACATTTTCAGTTATACATCAGTACACTTTTTGTAGTGCATCTTTCTGAAAGGCAGGGGAGACAGTTTTGATGACATACACCACACGAAGTTGTATAGCATAAAACAACGATATACAACAAACGAAATATTATCAGAAAAAAAAAACTTGACTTATAGTATCAATAAAAGAAAAGTTTAAAATAGACCATACACGTGGGTGGATCAAAGAATATGTTAGATTTACATTTCGCAAAGAAAGTATTATTAAAAAAATATCAGTCATCCTATTTAATTCAACCGCAAGTTTTTTCGCAGTGCAAATCATAATAGGGGGATGAAAAGGTCCTAAATACAACTGATATTTATACTTATGAGGGCAAATAAATCCCACCTAATATACAGGCACGTAAACGTTAGTTTCCTATATATATATATATATATATATATATATATATATATATATATAGTTGTGGTGAAGTTATCGAAAAAACACTAAAGAGTAATGATTTTGTTATTTCCTAATGAACTATACTGCTGGTGGCGGGTATTCAACTTTAGGAAATATTCACTTCTCGTTGTGCCAGGAATAAAGGATTACAAAAGTATCGTCCACATAACGACAATAACAAAAGGGTCTACGAACCCTAGTGAACAGCAAGGATTCTTAAAAACCTTATAAAACATGCGCTAAGATACCACCCAAAATACGGCTTATCGCTACCCCATTAACCTATTGACCATTTCGTCATTGAAACTAGAAACCGGCCAACTTAGTGGGTGAGCTGCTAAGTTCTAGAAAAAATGCTCCCTGAAAAAAGGTAGGTGTTAATGTGCTACACTAAATCATATCAGCACTTATTTGACTGGTATCGTTGGGGTAAATCAGGAGAGAATTATAATGGCTGCTCAAGATCAAGGCTTGATGGTACATGCCTTTACGATATGTTTGCAATGTCTAATTGCCCAGATGCGCAGGGTTCCCTATCTTAAATTTTATTGGCTTCAGCAATATTAATCCACTTATTAAACACACATTTCTTTTATAAGTTTATTAGTGTTTGTCAAAATTATCGTGCAAGTGTGTCTTTGTTCATATCGGCATGCACGCATGAGTTAGCTTATTTATTTGTGGACATTGTGTGGCGTAGTGAATATCCGCGTGTTTTGTGGGCTTGACGTGTCAGGTTCGAGTTCTGACTGTGTTATAGCATCGCTTTCAATAACACCCGTCCGAAAGGTATCCTCTTGCCAGCTTTTGATTTAATAGTTGGGTAGACAAGACATTCTTTACTTGCTTGTACAACAAATCTAGGGGAGGCTGGTGTTACCAGCTCAGGTTGTGTGAAGATACCGGCTTCCTGACCAAAAATGCACCAAACATGTTCCTTTCCCGTTGCAAATCCTTATCATGTTCTGCAAGGTACACAATACAAACAATAGTTTTTCTCTACAAAACAACCAAACCAAAAACATATTAAGAATTTTAAGCATAAAAAACGTTTACCAAAATAATGGGATTCGGCATTTCATAACCTGAAAAATGTTTGATTGTCCGTAAAACAAAACAACTAAATAAATCTAGAAATGGAAATTGCGAAATATAACTTCCTTTGCTTATTTTGGCATTGTTTGAGGTCGTCTTGGACTTTATATCACAATAGACTCCTCACATAGGTATTCGTTGTCTGTCGTGACCGACATGAGGAATTTATTGATATATGCATATATATTTTTCATGCGTTTATATCTTTATATGCAGCAAACAGGGTTGCATATGTGACTGAAGCATACAAATATACAAGGGGGTATACCCAGTGGCAGTTAGGCGGCTAAACAAGTCCACAAATACATGATGAAATGGCAAATCATATAGACAACTCGTTGACAAAGGCCGTGCTGAAGTTACTGGGAAATAAGAATGCTAATCAATGAGTTAATTTTATAAATCTCCCGTTTTTGTGTAATAGTGTTCAATAATAAGTAGAGCAATATTATCACATATAGAAAATGTATACAAACAGTTTAGCTACCTATCTGCAGACATGTGATTAGAATGAAAATATAGTATCGATTACAACGT
>OY744522.1:121480186-121572686 GCA_963556195.1 Sepiola atlantica
GAGGTTCGTATCCTTAATCCATGGTTTTTCAAAGCAAACCCTTTTTATCAGAGGATAAAAAACGAAAATGTAATTGTAAATATAGTTGGCAACATTTAACGTTGAACAATTTATACACAAAATAAAAAAAAGAAAAGATAAGGAGTTGGGTTTTTTCAGATGAAAACGTTGAGTTAGGGTAGTAACCTTCAAAAAACGTCAAAAACAAAACAGCTGTTATATTGGACAGAAATGTTTGAAAAAGAATACTCAAAATGTTTAGAAGTCCAAATGTTGTTAAGAATCTGATTATTAGACGGTTGTTTGTAGAGTTCAATTCATCCTGTGTACGCAGTAGTCCGAGAGTGGAATTATCAGTTTCGCAGGGTCCGGAATGAAGTTTGTAAGTCAGAGTTCGATGTATATCAAAGTGTGCATTACGAACACCTCTATATCCCTAGTTAATCAGTGTTTCGATAAGTTACAAAAATGGATTTAAAACCGATATTTTCTAAGCCGGTGTCGAGTGAAGGTATTGCCTATAAGCGATGGTGAAAATGGCTTTTTGTGTCTGCTGGGAAAGGAAGATAAGCTGTCGGTAGTGGTGGGGGTCTGAGCAAACGATGCGACAGGGGTATAGGGAATCAAAGAGAGGTGGACTAGTATGTATACATACATATAGAGATACACGTACATATACATACACATAGACATACATATACATATGTATATACGCATATCCAATATACGCATATACAAAACTGTAGACACATATCTGCTTACATTTTCTTTTTAAGTAGCTGAAGGTAAGAAGGCTAAGGCTATGAGTGATGAAGGCTTAGGCTGCCCAGCGTCAAGCTGTAAAATATCAATGGGTGGGGGGGGAGGGAGTTGTTTATATTTTGCCTAGGTGAATAAGTTGTGATAGGAGGTGGAGTAGATTAAGATGATATCACGGTAATTTGATGAAAATAAATGATTGTCTTTCGGGCATCGTTGTAGAGGTCAAGGGCTAAAATTATTATTTCAAAAATTATTGAAAAAATTATTTTAAAAAATATATTTTACAGAAAGAGTTATTTAAAAAAAAAACTTTTTAAAAATGATTTTAAAAAAAAGCTATGTAAAATAGTAGTTAGGGTCTGGTAATTATTGTTCATAGTTTAAGTAGGTTTACTTAATGTATTTCTGCGGAGTAATAGAGTCAGATTACGATCGCATTAATACTGGATTCATGTATCAAAGATGTAAAAGATAGTTAAATGCTTTTAGAGTTATTGATAGGGGAACATTGATATATGCATCACACTCGCATGCACGCGGGCACATAGATATGGGAGTGTCATTTCGGGCATTCTCTGAAACAGACAGGTACGCACATACCCACATCCGTATATACAGACATATACACACATACGCAATATATACATCTATACACACATACATACACACGTATACATATATATATATATATATATATATATATATATATATATATATACACCTCAACTTTCTCTCACACATAGATACCGAACAATATGTAATAGTTTAAGCTAGGATAGGAGTAAAGTAAAAGGTTAAATAATTTAAAATAAAAGATTCTACAAATCTTGTTTTTTATGATTACATGAGATATTTTGTTACTATACATCATGGGAGCCGTATAGTACTAGAATGGGTCGAATTATGGGGTTCGGTGTGTGTAGTGTCGAATGGGGAAATAAGTTGGGGGTATTTAAATTTTATTTTATCGAAACAATATAAAATTATCTCATTTCTTGAGTTAACGATATTCTTCTCTGTTGCGACGGTGAAAAGAGTTAGTCTTTGATCACCTATGGATTAATGCTATGAAGCTCATTGCTTTGCACTCATGATGTTTTAATAAATAGTGTAGCTTTACGACATTTGATTCTTCTCTTCTATCTCTATACATATATATGCATATATATATATATATATATATATATATATATATATATATATATATATATATATATATATTAAAGTGTTTAGGAATTTATACACGATATAACCACATACATATAAAGTAAACATTAATAATATAGTGCCAGTCTTTTAAGAAGAAAATACAATTTCTATTTAAACACTATTCAGATAAACAAGCTCTACTACTAACTATATGATAGCATTCACCAGTTCTGTTTTTCTCATTACAGCGGTACTATTCAAACAGGTATATACAGCATACAATGGCTACTATTTTTATAGACCATATATATATATGTATATATATATATATATATATATATATATATATATATATATATATATATATATATATATATATATATAAATGTTTCGATGTACAAAATTTATAAATACATTTAAAAAGAATACGCGGAAATCTCTCTAAGGCCCTTTCGACTATCATCTCGTCAGGAGAAAATCGATAGTTTTAATTAATAATAACGTCGAAAGAAAGAGCAAAATGGGGAAATTGAGTGTGGCAAAACTAACGTTAAAGCGATTAAAATTCAATTTAATGATTTCGATTAAAAGTCGATTAAAAGGCACTACGTTAGGGGATAAAAAAAATAAAATAAAAAAAAAGTAATAAAAAATTGGGAAGGAGTTCAAAGTTCCCCAAAGAGATTAAGCGATCTTACAAATTCCTTCTGCCGGCACAAGGAAGGTTTTCGAATGGCAATAGAGACAGATTACAATATTTTCAAATGGTTCTTGGAATCTGCTCGATGCAAGACCTCAAAACGGTCTATTTTATAGCCACTGGCACAGCTAGGGTTTTCAACCAAATGCTGGCCAATAGCAGAGTCCAAAGAATTAGTGTTACCCCTCCTCTAATTCTTTGGACTCTGCAAGTGTTCAGTGACCTTGCACTTTGTAGAAATAGACTATAACAGAAGCTAGTGTCGAGGAATGCTTGGGATCCGCTTAGGGAGCGGCTGAAGTAGTCGAGAAAAACGATCTGCTCTCAGTGGAGTTGGGGGCCAGGCCAGAGGTATCTCAATAACTCTGAGTTATCTCTGACCTGTGGATTGGTCCTGGGTGCGCTACCCTTTAATGACTATCTCTCCAAAGCTAAAATCAGCCTTGTTGCTATTGTTGAACAGATGTTGACGAAGAAACGGCCGACAACGCTTTCTTCAAGTGCAGCAAGCTCCATGAAGTTTGGAAGTATGTCAAAAACGTAACGGCATACATTGTCTCCTCAGCAGTTAATACCCTTAGATGAAACATATGGACTGGCAAATGGGATGCTTTCGTGGCCCAAGGAGAAACGAATGGGTGTTCTCACAATTCTAGTCGTAGCTTGATTTGTAGTGTGGATTCTACACTTAGACATAGGGAACGGGGGTGTCTCGCCTTCTGATTACGATATGATTTCTCACTTTAACATCAGCTTAAATTCAACATCAGATGTGATAGATAGTCTACACAAGTCACTGTTTAGACTAAGGTAGATACACACTGCTAGTGTATGTGTTTGTGTTAATCAAGTTTGAGTACTTGGTCTCTGACTAGGCATAGTGTGCACCGAGCTGAGGTATTCTTAGACCACATCTCTATTAGCAAAGTCTCTTAGCTATGAGTTCAAATTGGCGTTGCACCTCTTTTCACCATTTAGAAACTGTTGTGCTTGTTTTCGACTCTTGCCACAACGCGGAAAACACTAAGGGTTCTAGTTTCAGTTTCCGGTCATGGCATCCACTTTATTTGGTGTGCATTTATTATTTAGTATCAATGCAATATTTTCATTTCTAAAATAATTAAAGATATTTATTTAATAACAGTGACTGACAGAAAAGCAGACACATGCACACACAAAAAAATGCCCCTCATATAATGATACGCGATAACAACTACAGTCGTTTCTTCATATCTTCATTCCAGTATCCAAACTTGATAGTCTTTTCTTAATGGTATATCAATGTAGTGCTTTCAAATCAAGTCTATTCCATAGAACTACTTTCAAGTATGGATGGTATCACCTTTCAAGTACTCCTTCCTTTAAGTATATTGTTCTAGAAACAATCGGGGAAATCAATACACACACCAGATGTGAAAAACGGTACACCATGCCGGTTCACACCAATATAATTTTATTTATAAGGCAGAACCTCGCACTTTGCGATCCGGGCGGGGTATTCTTTCCTTATTTTACTAAGTGGTCACATGTTATTCATAGAAAAATCAGCGATATTCGAACGGGGCTACGCTAGGACAAGACCATTGAATATATTTCAGTATGTGTTTCTTATTTGCATATCAAAATAAAGTTTTGGTTAGGGATTAAAAATCAATAAGAACATAAAGAAAATAAAAGTTAGCTTTAAATGTTTTTAAACCCACGTGATTTAAAGTCAGCCGTCCACCTAATGTACCTGATATTAAAAGCACTTAATCTGAGGATTTTCAGAAATATTTGTAGTTGTCGATAAAACACTGTTAAGAAAGCTTTCAAATTCTGTAAAAAATTACGTTTCTCCCTTCGATTTATTTATTTATTGATGTTTTCTTACATTTTATTTATGTATATTCTTTTCTCGTTATGTTTTCATTTTTACAATCTTGAACGAATTTCAGTATATTGACTAAGACTGTCAGTGTTTAAGAAAAAAGTGTTGAGTTCTAGGGCCCGTTCGATAAGAAAAATAAGCTGGCTTTTAAAAAGATTACCCATTAGAGATTTGATTATTAGTTATATATATATATATATATATATATATATATATATATATATATATATATATATACAGAGAGAGAAAGAGAGAGAGAGAGAAAGAAACAGAGAGAGAGAGAGAGAGAGAGAGAGAGAGAAAGAAACAGAGAGAGAGAGAGAGAAAGAAACAGAGAGAGAGAGAGAAAGAAACAGAGAGTCAGAGAGAGCGGGAGAGAGCGAGAGATATATTTATGTGTGTATAAAAAGACAAATGGAAAAAAAAACATATTTAAATACGGAATAAATAATCAAGTAACGAGACATTTTACCGGTTTCGTTCAGTTCGAAGAACGTCTTCGAAAAAAGTGAACATTTAAAATGTATTCCATAACAGTAAAACAACGGTAAATTTAAAATATTCAGTTTTTCTGAAGACGTACATTGATCTGAACGAAACCGGTAAAATCTCCTGTTTCGTAATCATTTTGTGTTTTTAAATTTGTTTTTTTCGTTTGTCATTTTTCACATGTCTTGTTTTACACGGCATTTTATTTTTATGATATATCGTACCTTTTATACCGGTGTATATATATGAACTGCGTATCACTGTAACTAGTTATCAGCCTTTGCACTACCTATCAAGGACCGTCAAAATGACACAATTTATTCTAGCAATCCTTCCCTGTTTACCAACTAGACCCCCTCACACCCGCCACCCAACACCCACCTACTAGACTAAAAACTTATAAGACTTAATCAGAAGAGTTCCTCCATTCTCTAACACAAAAAAACACCGCATCACCCTAACATCTCACTTTCCCAACACCTCACTCTGAAAGGTCTTAAGAAAAAAACTAGTCTACCTACACTCTGATGAATGCAATGAGGTTTGCATCATCTCCCAAGAATCTTACAACACTCTCGACCTTGAACCCCTCAGCAATATGACCCTATACGCACCAGCGAATAACATCTCAGCTACCCAAATACATACCTCTATCTATATCGCGTGGTTCCAAATCTGTGTTAGACGGTATCTCACCCCAAAATACAGGCTCAACTTCACCACTAAGAACAGCCATCTCACCCTATTTTATCCATTATCAAAACACACAAACGTAGCAACCACACGCAGATCAGGCCCATCGTCTCCAGTACCGAGGGACACCTTTATAAGATCTTCTGGCTCGTCGCACAGTTACTAAAACCCCTACTTACCACCTTTCCTGCACACGTCAGCAACTCTGACCAAGTGTTACATAGATTGACCTTCTTTAACCCCAAGAACTACGCCTCAACACGTTACACTTTCATACGCGCACATCCAGCTATCAACATCATCACCGACTACATCCCCTCTAATAACCTCAACTGTTTCGGGATTACAACGACAGATGTACAACAACTTCTACGTAGCATCGCTTGCAATACATATTTCATATTCCAGAAAAACACATACAGATAAATATCTGGTGTATCATGGGTTCCAATCATTTCCGGCCTCCTAGCCATCTCTTAAATAGACCGACTTGAGCAACAAGCTCTAAACACGTGGCACTCCTACATATTTTTCACGAGATATATTGACGATATTATTATCCTCACATCATCTCGTGAGGAAGCCCCCACTTTTTCTCGACACATTCAACAATATTGAGCCCTACCTACAGTTCACTATCGAATACCCCAACACCTCAGACTAACTCAATCCTAGACTTCAATCTTAGCATCACTGAAGATAGATCCATACACACCCCCTATTACAGAGAACCTACCTGCAGAAAACCCTTAATCCATTTTAAATCCGCCTTACCATTTTAAGCAAAATTAAGTTATGCACACACAGAGATCACTCGTATACAAAGTAAATGCTTCTTCTACTACTGATAATAAAAACCCACTATGGCCTTCCGCCAGCCCATCTTTACCAACGCCCCTCCTCTACCATAGCTAGCCTCAGTAATACCAGAAGACGCATACAACACACCCTTACCAACACCTGCTTCCTCAAACTCTCTTACTTTAGCGATATCATTACATCTGCGATCCACAAACTTGACATTCAACTAACCCCCACAGGTAAAATCCTCCGTCTACACCTTACTAAAATCACAGTAACCACACTTCTGAGCCCTGCGACCCTTGCAAATTGCCTCATTCCCAACTTTGGGCTATGCTTTCGTACTCATACAGTTTTTAGTCTACAATGTGTTAAGTGCTAGAATTTCTACATCTGTAGCACTGTCAGACCTCTGCAGCAAAGCACACTTGAACATCCGCATTTTTTCTTTCTATAAGCATACCTATGTTCATTATAAACATCGATAACCTAAGGATATCCGAGGTTATTCTGATCCCTAAACACATATTCTCTATAAATAGCAAAGTCGAGCTTTATTCCCCTTCATTCGTTAACCCCACTCCTACTCATAGTCATCCCACATTCACACCTTTTTGACTATTCTTCATACCCCTTGCTCCTTTGTCTCAGCACGATCCCAATGATCTTAACCTACTATCACCCTAACCCTTCTAGGTACCGCCTATCCACACTCTAACTGTTCTTGTTCTTTTTATACCCTTTAATTAAGGCAATTTACTTTGTATTTCAGTCCCTTAAGAACACGTACTGTCTCCTACGTATATTTCCTTATACACCTTTCTTGTCGATACTCTTTCCCACAACTTCTACAGCATCTTATGTATAGACTTAACTACGCACACGAAGAGCATTTATACTAAATTCCCATAATTGTTTTCGGTCACTATGTAATAATATATTAATAACCTAGTAATGTAATGTTGTTTCTAATTATATATACAACCTTCTTTCTTCTTTTTATAGCCTCTTATCCCCACCCTCTAGGTCGTTGAGTATAATAAAATTGATGAGGGCTTAAGATTGACTAATTCTATGTTACATAAATTAACTTTACTTAATAATCTCCCGTTAACCATCAATAACTCCTGCCATCTTTGAGCTGATCTCTTACTACCCTCATTACGCCCTTCATTATTAACTGACTGTTGATCCGACCCTATATTTACAATTGAAAAACTTAACATAAATATTAAATATTTAATAAATAACCCGAAAAGGTAAATAATAAATGAATAAAAAAGCAATACATAAATAAATTATTTTAGTATTAATATTTAAGATTAACTAAATTAATCTTGATAATGTATTACCTATCTTCACGATTGCATGTTCTACAGGCTTTGTGTTTTGCAGATTTTTTTTTTAAATAGCAGCGTCCTCTGTGCTTTCCTCAACCGACAAAACCGGTCCATTTTTTTAATTTCTTTTGAAAAAGAAAGTGCGTTACTCTCGAAATGATAAAAGTTTCTTCAATTCCGGACCTTTAAATATTTAGCAGTAAGACCAACAATATTTCAATTTATTATCTTTATATTTACATTTTTGAAATATAAATGAACTGATCTGAGATTGTCTGTCTCTTGTCATTCATTTTTGTTTATCCTATATTCCACCTTCCGGTGTGTATTGCTCCTGCATTGGAATTCTCGCATTCATACTTACAATATATATATATATATATATATATATATATATATATATATATATATATATATATATATATATATATGTATATATATATATATATATGAAATATTTATAGTTAAAAACCCATAAAAAATGTTATATTATTTAAAATAGAGCACTGTTTGAAATTGAAAAGTGTTTGTCATCTGCGATGGGCTAGTTCCGCTGGAGCTTCCAACACTGTAGACAGACATGACACTTACCCTGCCTCTCAGATAAGTGTATCTTAATTTCAAACTACTGTATGTACTGACTTGTCGCAGTTGCATGGTCCTGAGTGTTTGTCTCGCGGTTCTAGGCTGACTCTATGAACGGCGTTCGAACCCATGCGATCGCTCGCCACCGCTAGACCTACACTGTTGAACATAAGACGGCCCGACACGACGTCGTCTGTAGGTGAAAAACACTTTAATATTAAAGTATAGTATTCATATGTGTGCGTGCGTTTACTTATATTAATTTCTCTTACGGAACAGTTTAGCACAACTTATATATTAGCTTACGAAGATTAAACTCCTTATATAATGAGACTACAACTTATGTCTAGAATCCTTATTATAATGTTAATCAAACTCGATTAATGATTTTGATTCTAAAACATCTCTAAAATGCCAGGTTACGTCTGAAGGGTCTTAAGAAAAAATTGAAATCCATGGAATGTATCTATATTAGTGGAGTATTTCAACGGTGTAAATTCAATCCAGATCTAAAGTCTTTTAATTTTCAAATAAGAGCGTGTGCTCGTATTATTACCTTTAAAATCCTTTAATGGTCTTCAAAACAATCGAAGGAAACTGACATTTTGAGAATATTTATTGATGTAGGTCTACTCGTTATTATTAAAATGTCAGTAAAAAAAATAGCGTATCTGAATCTTCACAAAAGGTTTCCGCTGCCTTTGCACCCCTTTTGCAGCAAACAATGTCAACTTAAATATAGCTAACATAATGACCCCGTACGCCTAGTAGCTGAGTTTTACAATTCAGAAAAAACAGTTAATTATCCTGTACTTACAAATATGTAAACATATACACATGCGTTACTTAATATAAATAGAGTTCAGAGATTATATGATATATACATATTTTGCCATTAATTAATATTATGATGTTTAATATATGATATCCTATGATGTAATAGGTTTTAAGTATGTATTTTTTATAAGTGTAAACAATACCACTTGAATTTTAATTTCAGACATAAATTTTATAAACTTTATTAATTATTAGATTTTCAGTTTACGTGTCTAGAGATTATTTACAAATGGTTTAAGTACGCTTAATGTCTCGCCATAAGAACTAAGAACATATGAAAAGGTGTATATAAAAAGGCACATTAATAAAGGAATGTCTGGGCTTCAAAGTTAAAGGGATATAAAAAAGGGATCAATAAACAATCAAAAACGTATATCAGAACGGAATCATACCGAGAAAAAAGGAAGCGCAAGCTTTATGTAGGACTCAAACAAATATAGATATCTTGTATATTCGAAAAGAGATCCTTCGAAATACACGTGCCAGCAGTTCCTTCATATTTCGGGCGACATGAGCTTCTATGGTTTAAGAGAAACCAAACGAAAATAATTAAGTAGGTTTTCTGATGTTACGAATCAAATCAAGAAACTCATATTAAGTAAAAACATCAGGTTCAGTGAAATGATAAATATGTGAGAACTTATTTCAGGAAAGTCTTGTTCAGAGACGAGTATATATATATATATATATATATATATATATATATATATATATATATATATATATATATATATATATATATACACTCTTGAACGGTCTGATGGATTTGCGCTAGTTTGGGTCTGTTAGCAACGTGATTGAAGCCAATTTGTTTAACGGCAACGACGTGGGGTGGGAGCATAATATGCGCTGATTTTGTTGGCAATTAGTGTGTGGGTCGTTTTGAAGTGAGATACGAAATTAAAATGAAGTGTAAATGTTACTGTTATTTTCGAGAGCTAAATCTCATGGAGTGGTTTGATAATTAACTTGCGACCTAACGTAAATCATTAATGTGTACGCTAAGAAACGTGTCGACTCACGCTTCAATTGTTACCAAAATAGAGTTACAAGATTCAGGATATCTAAGAGATTCGTACATGGACTGAACACCTAACAGTTTGACATTTTCAACAATTTGGATCACGTGGAAAAGCTTTGAGATACATATTTATGTGAATGGTAGACAGTTGCGACAATAGCAAATCCGACATAAGATGTCGATAACAGACTTTTATTGAAAATAAAGGATAACAACTGCAGTACACTATAAAATATTTCTGTTATTTTTCCTTTAGTTTTATGTTTCATTTCAATTTGTTATATTATTGTCGTATACCACTCTAAAGTTTAATATTTATATACTCTTATATTTATATGTTCTTTCAAATGTAACACATGAGTACATTTTATTTCACAAAACCTAGACTTTCAAATTACATATTAACAGTATTTTTTATTTTATCAATCACATAAGATTTTTGAAATTACAACAATAGCAATATTCTATCAATGTTAACATATTATATTAAATGAATATAAACAGTTACAGAAAATAATTTTAAAATAAATTTCAATATAATTGATTTTTTTATGATTTGCATATAAGATTTCGACGTACTTAATAACAAATGCTCTCTTTTTTATGTTTATCTTTCTTGCGTACCATGTTTGTATATATAGAGAAGTTTTACCATATAATTGAAAGGTACGAATTGTACTCCATTACTTCAAAACGGATTATATTAAGAAGAATATTCAAAATTGTATTATTTTAATTTATATATATATATATATATTGTTGATCTAGTGTTGGTCGATTTGCCTTCATCTATTACTAAAATAGACATTGGTTTTTGTTTGCCGTCAATCGGAACTATACAATTACTTGTAGTGTAGTATATGCTCTTTCGTGATGATATCATCCTCAGAGAGATTACCTCATATTCTGTCGGCGGTAAAGTATACGTTGATTTGTCATATATATTAGCACAGCTATGCGAGTAAAAAAAGCACCTTTGTGCTGGTATTCTAAATATGTTTACAAAACTTGGTATAATTAAGTTAAGAGAATGTGTGACCTAACTATGTTTCATAAAATATATATAGTTAGGGTTCGTATTGACGATGTCCTTATGAAGGAAAAAGTTGAATTCTTTGTTTAATACTTTAACTGATTTGGCTGTATAACTGAGTTTCATGAAATACATACTGTTGGGGTTCTTATTGAAGGAGCCACTACGTAGGAAAACGTTTAACTCTTTGTTTAATACTTAAAATGATTTGGGTGCATCACTGAGTTTCACGAAATACATACTGTTGATGTTCGTATTGAAAAAGCCGATTATGAAGGAAAGAACGAAAGTGTTTGTTTTTTTTTAAGCTACTATCAGGATAGCAAATTCACGAAGCAGAGAAAACCCTAAATAATTAGTAGGAATTGCTACAAGATTTCAGAATTTTGTGATACACACCAACACGCGTTTAATTCTCTAATATGAACACATTATTAAGGTACTGCCACAAGGTAAGTCCTGGTTTAATAGTTACATGGATCGTGTAGTTTAGATCTGATGAGCTCTATACAACAGATACCATGAAATATATATATATTAATCAATAATTAAGCTCCTATAAAGTCGGGCCATTTAGAGAGATAATACATCTATAATCGATAAATTTGCCATGTTGCGTGGTTTCAAGCGATAGAGATCTCTTTAGTATCATAGTACTTGTGTTTGCATTACAAGACTTATTTCTTTCGCATTTCAAAGCGTGATCGTTGCGTTGGACGGATGATGACGAGACCAGAGTTCATTATATTTTTATCCAAATGTTATATTATTAGACCGGTAATACGGGTTGGTAATTACATACTGGCGGACGTAAAAAAAAGGCGAAACATATATATGTCTATGGATATAAGCATATTTCCTTATTAATAATTATATATATATATATATATATATATATATATATATATATATATATATATATATATATATTTAATTTATACAAACATTACTTGGCTACATTTTTTTAAATATTTCCGTCACAGTTATAGAACAGCCGAACCTAATCACGGCCGATGTATATATATGTCTATGGATGTAAGTGTATTTCCTTATTAATAATTATACATACTAGCAAATATATGCTCCCTCCGGTCGCATATTTTTGCTAGGCTGCCGCGTCAGAAATTAACGATAATGTGTAAACTGATGTAGCCTCAGTCATATTTCTTGGGTGGTTATACGTTGATATTCTTTATGTATGACCAAACATAGTTGTAGATGTAAATAATGAAAAAAGAAATTTCGACCCACCCCGATTTTTGTATTAACCTTCTCCATAAATAGAAATATTTTTAATAATTTTTAAATCAATATTTATTTTAAACAATTTGATTCAGTAAAATCGTTAAAATCAACAATTTAAAGAACTGAATACAGCAAACAGTATTTTTTGAATCGGAAGAAAGGCGTACATAAAATAAAACAATAAAAAAATCTGTATTCTTTTACTGTAGGATCTATGCTGACTTTGACGATGATCCAAACACTAACCCTAACACCCACTTTGACTCTGACCCTAACCCTAACGATGGAGTCAAAGTTAGCGCGGGTCCTAAAATGCAAAAGCACCAAAAAATCGAATATAGTAAACATGGTTACTTATGTAAATGGTCTCGGAAAGAAAGTTTACCTAATTAAATTTGTTAGAATGTGTGTGTTTGTGTGTGTGTGTGTCTTAGTAGTAATTTTTAAATCGATTTTTATTTAAATTAAACAATTTGATTCAATAAAATTGTTAAAATCAACAATTAACACAAAACTAAATACAGCGAACAGTATTTTTCGAATCAGAAGAAAAGTGTTTATAAAATGAAACAATGTAAAAAATCCGTACTCTTTTATCTGTGTGTGTGCGCGTGCGCGCGTGTGTGTGTTTTTAATTACCTTTTTTAATTAAACAATATGTTTCTAAAATCAGTTATATTATTTTTGTTGTTGACAGAAAATAAATAAAATCACATCTTTTATTTTAATAAATAAAACATGGAATAATAACAGTTTGTGAATTAAAGCTTAACAGCGTAAGTTAAAGTAACACGGTAAATGCCAGCGTTTGTTTACAAATTACGCGCTTGTATTGCGTCCAAACTGAATTGACGGAGGGAGATTGTTTCAATGGATTTACGTTCCGCGCGCTGTTTAATCAATTGGACGTAGATAAAATAACTACGTAACTGATTAATTTTTAAATCAATTATTATTTTAATTAAACAATTTGATTCATTAATCATAATTTATAAGTAAGATTAGTAGCGAGCAAAATTACGTAAACACATGATGAAATCTGAATGAAACGATCCTGAGTGTATATTTGAGAATACTAATTTATTAGAAGTTCAAAAGCAATTGCTTATGTAAATTGAGAAATGCCCATAGTGTTTATGCCGGTTTTTTTCATAGTATATAATGAAGCTAGCGGACTTAGTAAATAGTTATACAACTTTGATGGAGTTTCGGCTTCAGACAGACAGACAGATACATAAACTCCATTATTAATATATATATATATATATATATATATATAATTATTAATTCATACAAACATTACTTGGCTACATTTTTGTAAATATCACGGCCTATTTATTATATTTCTAGCCACGTTTGCTAGTATGACACAAATTTACTTTCTTGACTTGACGTATAATAAACTCATAAGGACCGATTTCTATCATCGCATTCATTCTTTATATATTTATTTATTTGTTATTCTTTTATTTGATTTATTTATTAATTTTTATATATATATATATATATAAGTGATGTTTCCTCATTATATGAAGTGTAGCTGTAAAGCAAATACATGATGGGGTCCGACTGGTCTATAACTTATACCGAAACAGTGTTTTTAATTTTTTTGCTAAATAATGTAGTGAATAGAAAGCTGTGGTAATTATTGAGCACTCTAATATAAATACAGTAAGAATTTTCTGGAACTTTAACCTGTGGATTTAATTACTCCCCCTCTCTCTCTCTCTCTCTATCGATATATATATATATATATATATATATATATATATATATATATATATATATATATATATATTGTTTTTTTTTTGTTTGTTTTTTTTTTTTTTTTTTTTTTTTGCTGCGGTCTATATCTGGCAGCCATTTTGTTTTGTATTAATCTCTACACAGTCGGAGAAGAATAAAATATTCTTCTTCTTCTGGTCTAATTATTTTTGAAAAAGGGATGTCTTTTCCCGAAATATCAAATAGTGATTTTTAATCACCCGGACATCACACGAACAGCTAAAACACTCTTGCTGTTATGTAAGAAAAAGAAAAAAAAAAAAAAAAAAAAAGGAAAAAAAAGGAAAATAGTAAGTCTTATATCGTATTCGATTTATTTTTATTGTTTTTGTTCCTTTCCTTTCAACTTGCATCTTACCCGGAATTGCATTGCCCACAGCCTTTCAAAAACTTACTACTAATATATATATATATATATATATATATCCAGCACTTTCCCTGTAATACAAGTGTTATTGAATAGTACAGACAACACATGCCTAGATATCTATGTGGGGATCCTTTCTATTTGACGAATTAGGGTATTTTCTTCGGTCAAAAATTAAGGAAAATATAGAACATGACTAAATATAAAATTAGATGAAGGTGAACAACACTATTTCATTAGAAAGCTATACACGTCAACGTCCCACTAGATTCGGCCACGCTGGTGAGCCTTTACATGGCGAAACACGTATTAATAAACAGTTATATTTCATAGATATAGACGCTTTTTATATGAGGGGGATAACACTGGGTAAATAAGACAATATTTCCCCTTAGTATTTTGGTAATCCTTCCCCGTAAAATAATATTTGAATACGTTCATTTGTCAATATAACAACAACAACAAAAAAATAAATGACTACATTTATGTGCGATGTATCTTCCTCGGTACCTAGCGCTTTTTCGTGCCGAACTTCTGTCATAGCGGTCGCGGTTTTGAATTTTGCTCAGATCACACTGATTAGCGGTAAAACGACGGAGTACATTTCCTAGTATTATATATATATATGTATATAAATAGATTTCGATAAATATTGCACGAAACTTTTGTCTGCATAGTTTTGAACTTGTATCCGTTCTAAGTGATTTATTAGTTTGCAGGTTTCAAGCTGAAATTGGCCGATGTATCTGCCGTGCTCGTTTTTAGCCCCAGTACATTCAGATCGATCTAAATCTATTTTCAGGGGGTGTAATTAGATTAAGAACGTGGATTCTTGAATATTTATTAGATGTTTTGTACAGGAACCAGTGATGATTATAGTATAAATAAGGTGTTAGTATTAGTATTATAGATATTTTAATATGTTATGACTTTTAGTGAAGTTAATTTTTTTGATAAATGTGTTTTTATGAACTTAGAACGGATAAAAGCAAACATATGCAGACTAGTCTCTACATTATATTTGACGAAATATATCTAAAAGTAAAAATGCTGCCCCGATATACATATAAATCTGTGTATATATTATATACAAGTAACTATATATGTATATGTTGAAATTGAAAAACTTCTTATACATTTTCTCTTTTTATACATCTCTACAACTAGTGTACCTCCTATGAAAACTTTCTAGTATTATATGCTGGAATATTGTCGTTCAGTAATTCATTCGTCTTTTAAAAATATTTTGCTGCCAGTGGCCTGATGATTCAAGACTTTAGATATTGTCGTAGCTTAGCCATGTATGCACATATGCAGCTAACATCGTTGCGATGAATTACGATGTATATATATATATATATATATATATATATATATATATATATATATATGTGTGTGTGTGGGTGTGTGTGTGTGTGTGTGTATAAATATATGTACATGGCAAAGAATCAGACGCACTCTTGACACAGTTTGCGATTGCTTAGATCAAGAATGCGAATCTTGGGGTGTATGCGTACACTATGTAAAGCGACCCTGCTGTGTTGTGAAACGACGAATCAGATGTCTGTTAATCATATATATATATATATATATATATATATATATATATATATATTTGAATATATTTCATCTTTACTTAGAATAATCGGTGTGGCTAGGTAAACTTTATCCCCGGTCGCAGTATTTAACCCCCTAACTGAAATCCTTTTTTCTTCTAACCGACATATCCTCCTCTCGGCTTCTTCGATAACTATACGATTAACAAATGAGTGTTTATGCATATACACACACACACACACACCACCACAACCCACACACACACATATATATATATATATATATATATATATATATATATATATATGTATATATATATGTATATATATGTATATATATTTAATCTGATAAGCATCGATAGAAATTCCTTCATTGAATTTATTTCTTCCGCATTTGTATTTATTTTCGTCAGATATCAGGAAGGATAATTCGATTATCATATTCTTCTCACGCGGCAAGCGTTGATTCAAAATCCGGAATTGCCATGAATGCAATCAATGAAAAACGAAATGTTTCTTTTGGTTCTATTCTTTCTCGGTAAACATTAATTAGTTTCTTTTAGGCGGAATGCAAACCACTTTAAATTTCCTGAAAAAAAACTACTTTCATCACCCAAAACCTCATCGTATACTTATCCTCCTTTTTCTTCTTCTGTTCCCTCTACTTATTTACTTAGCGTTGCCTGGATTGAAAGATATTTCCGTGTGGAGGGTTAGAGAAAAGTAATACAATGCAAAATATACTCATGTTTGCATTCTCATAAATATGCCTTTTAAAAATCCGGTTTAATTTCTTCATATTTTATATTTATATCCATATATATTCGATCTCAGTGAAAGTATAAGACACACTAATTCAAAACATAGGCACGTTTACATATTTAGATACAAATTAAATTCAATTTAGTTTTCATTTTTTATATTTGATATTAATAAGTTTTCAATGAATAGTAAATAAAACATGTGGCATTTATCAAAGTAACGTATAGCCGCGAAATTCATATAGACATGCGATAGGTTGCCTTATATATGTATTAATACAGGTAGTGTTATTATTTCGTTGGAATACTGAAATGAACAGGTACCATTGAGTTCCCGCTTATAAAATAAAAGAGAGCAGTTCTTACAACCGATGCGTTATTGGGTAACGATCGGATTAACTTCTGGCCTAGTGTTTGATGTTGTAGAACATGCGACACCTCCTGATTTGTGAAAGAATTTCGCACCCGAAGTCCGAAATGGAAATCTGAAGAAAAGGGGGTTTACTTGCATGCCAACTATTTTCGCGTTCTATATAGATGTAAAGAAGGGACTTCAGGTTTCACACATCGACGATTCAATATCATACGGCAGTAGAAAAGATTTTGATTTAAAGCCAGCCAATTAGTCTTTTAACATGCCGAATTGGGCTAAGGGAGGAAAAAGAGACTTCTATATTTATTAAAAAAAACGAGAAAATGTTAATACATAAGAACAGTACATAGAATTAAAGGGAACTGGAACTACAAATAACTAT
The DNA here is from genome assembly GCA_963556195.1 of Sepiola atlantica. Taxonomy (NCBI): domain Eukaryota; kingdom Metazoa; phylum Mollusca; class Cephalopoda; order Sepiida; family Sepiolidae; genus Sepiola; species Sepiola atlantica. The sequence continues at coordinate 121,497,936 of OY744522.1, forward strand.
AATAGACCTGAGATACGAGGAAACGTGTCTCGACGGAATTAAAATCATAGCTATTTGTGAACCAATGCACTGACAAGAGCAATTAACTCTGTTAACAAATAATCTATTTTCGATAATCTTCCGCGTCATCGCTTTTACTTGAGCGTGTTGCATTTATGAATGCATTTATGAATTTTTAACTGAAACCCAAAATAGATTTCTAGAACAGATTATTACCTTTATATACATGGTTTTATTTCCGTCTCGTTGTCAACAGAGTCTCGATTTACTGATTTCCTAGTTGTTGTCTGTCTAGGATTTGATGTAGTTCGTTCTGATTGTATCGTTTTGTGCTGATGTTAATAGTGGTGCCGTTTCTCTATTCATTATAGGTTCTGTAGCTATTCCACTGTGTGTCACCTGTGTAATTTCTTTGGTTAGTCATATATTCTACATGGAGCTGCATTTTCTTCCGATGTTATCGTAACAGGAACACTATCTTTAATTTTTACGAAGTCTCTTCACACTTATTTCCGTTTAGAGTGCGTCAGTGCCCTCGTTTGCTTGCAATACGTCGTACATGATTATTAGATTTCTAGTGCCTTAATTTATATATCTAATTTCTTTGTTTACCCAGTTATGGAAGGTCTAGTGTATATTACTAGTGATACTGCTAGGTATTTATTCGTTTTATTAAGAGTCTCCTATATAATTTAGTTTTAATGAGCTTTCTTGTTCTACTACATTATTTTATAACCATTGCTTTCATCTCTGTATATGTTATGGATACTGCTTCTTAATGTCCAGGTAGTGGAATAGTCCAGTTCAACAAGTGCACTTATCAACTCTCGATTGTGTAGTACTATTTATTCAATTGCTATTCTTTCTTCATCTCACATAGTGCATACTTGTACCTTCCGAACTTTATTCCTATACCCTGGCTAAAAAGTGTAGTTGTGTGTATTGATGTATTCTTCTATTAAAAATAGATCAACATGATAAGTATACATGCGGTGATTTATTTTTCTTTTGCGTCTGTATATCTGAAACCGGCATTGCACCTTCTACGTAAGTTTTCAGTGGCATCAGGCGTAGCTTGTAATTCATCATTAAAATAAAACAATAATTTGTATGGTGTCTGAGAGAGAGTGTGATACTATTGTGCCGCGAGAGATGTATCTGGTTACTGTCATTATCCGTGATTGCTCACTGACAATAACCACTAGTGTACCCTAGAATCTGAGTGGCAACATGTATTTCCATATTTCTAGAACTCTTTACCTATTTCTATAACCGTTGCAAATCATTTTGCGGTATTAAAACAACCGTTAACCAGTGATTTCTCGTTGGCAACGATCATTGGACCTATTAAAGAAAGTGGGTGGCCATAAGCAACCCAAAAGTCCCAGTACAAACCGAAGCAATCTAGAGGAGATTTAGTTAGTGTGCTTTCTCTTCAATATTTTCAACATCATTGACATTTCACGACAATTGTGTTCGGTATAATCCGAGGTAAGTGCCACCGCATGTGCTGTTTTTCTCTTTTCATTCATTATTATCATACTTATTATCATACTTATTAATTATTATTATTATTGTTATTATTATTATTATTATTATTATTATTATTATTATTATTATTATTATCAATATTATTATTATTGTAGTTATTTTTGCTGTTACTACTACTTTTACTATTAGTGTGCTTGTATTATTATTACTACTAATTTTACTATAAGTATTGTTGTTGTTATTGTTATTATTAGTATTACTACTACTGTTATATTATAAGGGGCCCTGTATGCCTAAAAGCGTGATGGTCCACTAGTATTGATTGTGAGAGGGGTGAACTTTTTTCGAGTTAAGTGCAGGTCGAAATGACATCCATTTTGGGGTAAATATATGTATTCTCCGAATGAGTAATCCAAAGACGTCATACCAACTGGTTAAACCTGGCCGACTTCAAAAGTTGAGGTTCAATAAAAGTCAGGCAAGCTCTGGTTATGATTTGTATGACAGGACAAAGGACGGTGACGTCACTTCGTGTTGTTGAAAACGGGAAATGAGATCAGTCCGTCAAGGGAGCTCGAAGCGACAAGATCGTCGTGAGAGAAAGCGGACGAAATTGTCCAAAGATGTAGACAAATAAGTTAAGACTGCGTCTCTATAAATGAGACAGAAGATCGACATCTCGCACCGTCTACAGAATTTAGAAGTTAGTAGATAAGACAAGAAGAAAAGAAGAAGCAACATTAGATGACCACTCTCTCCCGAGTAAAAGAATAATCAGACCAATAAATCGTTCACGACTCTCTAGGAAGGTCCTTGGAGTTCTTTCTTTCCCGTTGGGAGAGTTTCCGTTTCAGGGGACCGATGTTCCACGCCAGCAAACGGGAGGCCACTAGATGAAGGAGGAAAATCCCACGGAAGAGCTATCAACAATGAAGAGATTCGGCCAAGGTAAGTAATTGGGACCGGTATGTAACATATGTTTATTTGGTTACCGTGACTTGCTATTTCCACGAGAAATAGGACGAGACGAACCGGGTTGCCACAACAAAAGCTTGGGGTCCAGTTTATTGAGCAGCTCTACGAAAGAGGTATGGAGAGATAGAAAGAGATCGAGTCGCCAACAAACAGTGAGTAAATACAGTAAATACGGGAGGCCACTAGACGAAGGAAGAAAAACCCACGGCAGAGCTATCAACGATGAAGAGATTCGGCCAAGGTGATTAGTTGGGACTGGTATGTAACACTACTACATTTACTATTATTCTTGTTATCTTTGTTGTTGTTGTTATTATTATAACGTCTACTGTTAGGATATGGTTTATCAACACACATTCTCTGTGTAAATAGTATTACTTCAAATGTTTTCAGTTGCCTTATCTTTTTTATACTGACGCGCCGGCGCTGTCGTAATCATAATCGTCTAGGGAGCTACATTTCGCCTTCATAATCATCATCGTCTAGTGGGCTGCATTTCGCACTTATCACTATCATCGTAGCTGTGTCTGTAATCAAGAACTTCACAGGAACCGAATGAAAAAGACAAGTTTAAACTGTGTCATTAAAATAAAGAGAAATTTATACGAATAAAAGTCACACATTTACATTAAATTGAGAGAGACAATCATGTTGTTCTTTACTATTTAGTTATAGGGAAGGATGTAGGATGCGCATACAACACGTGACGCTATCAACCTTTTTAGGGATTACATTTTGAATTGCATCCATAATTCCGGTCTAATTGTCCCTGCTTCCAGAATTTACTGCCGACAAAAACGACTATCCTTCCTTCACCGGTATCGTGACGTCACTGTTTGAAGGGGGACACTGAATTTGTCAAAATACATTTATGTTTGACTTTTCCCTGAACTCTCAACTTGAATCTAACCCACAGTTCTTTCCTGTTTACATTTTTGTCCGAGAGCGAACTGATATTTCAGATTCTCGTGTCAAAAAAACTTGCAATGATGCACCTAGATACTAGATCTATACTAGCTTATGTAATGATTTTCAGATACATCAATTATCTAACATATCTTCTTCCCCTATCAAAAACAAGCAATACTATGTTTCACACCCATCTGCACGGCTTGGTATGAACTATGAACCAAACACGGCTGGACATTTCTTGTCCATCCATTTCATCCAGCCGGAATTCCCATCGGTCTTCTATGACATTACTTTTTGGATGTAAGTGAAGTCTACTTACGATTATTATCGGTTCAATGGCCACCTTATGTCACAATCGATTATTGGGCGTCCTTCGCCCCCGCCCCACTGCGCAGGTATTACGGAGTGACTCCCGCTCCCCTGAAGATACACTACTCACAATACGCGCTCAGTGTTCCACTATCTAAAAACGGCCTGACCACTTGACCCCATCGGGCATCTGCATACAGTAAATAGGAACACATCTAACATCCATGCACATTCTTTCAATGCATTGGTATACAACCGATTGTCAATTAATCTTACTTACGCGTATTGCCGCGATATAAGAAGAACCAGAAAAACACTCTTTTTAACATGTCATCTTGTATGGTCAGGAACGAATTTTATATAAGGTTACGCCCTATCTATAATTAATACATCTGGACCGTAGGTTCAAGACATCTCAGTACACCCGGTACGAATTCCAGAAAAAAAACCCCAGCACACCCGGACTAAGTCACAACTTCTTTTCTTTGGAGCAAACAATAAGTTCAGGCTCAGTATAATAAACGCACCCCATGGTTTAAACTACATTGTGCAACAGAGGGGTAGTATGTCACCTCAAACTGCCACATGGCACACATCGGGTTACAGCCCGGTTTACTTCCTACCCTTACTATTATGCAATGATACTTAAACACGGCACCTTCCTTTAATTCGACCTCATTTATGGCTCCCGCACACCAATTAACTCCAAACCTCATTTGATGCGAATGCTGCATCATTTCCAAATTGTATCTGTCCCGTGATTCGATCTACGTGATGGGGAGGTAGAGAGTTGTCTCCGGGCACAGATGGGCCAACATCTAAAATCTAAAAGATGGGACCACAATTCTCAACTTAATTATAAAATTCATATACACCAGATACGTTACGTAGTTGCGGTATCTCTTCGGTTCCCAAAATCCACAAAGTTGTCTACAACCGACCCAACGTGGATGGACCTTACTGTGAATCGAACATCCCTTTGACTCCATACAGCCATCCTATACGGTAGACACATGCAATTTAATCGAAAAATTAACTACCGTTCTGGTATCCCAAATTCACATTTGACCTCTACACAACTCTTCCTCAAGTGCCGAGTAAAAAACAAAAACAATCTAAAAGAGCACATTACTCAACTAGCAGACCTACATTTATCACCTACATTTTTAACCTGGCTGACCCTAATTTAACTATCCACGAACCTTAACTAACTGTTTTTTTCTCATGAAGTAATTATCAACAGACACATTTTCTTCCTATTTTGGCAAAGCCCACACAATAAAAAGTTTTCACAAAAATGTACGGCCTCCCTCTCGTTATAATCAAATATACAACAATATATATCCAAGCCAACAAAAAAAACGATAAAAAAGGCATCGTCAACTTTCGTTAAAAAAACAAATCCAAAATTACATTGTCCTTTTCACACTAACAAAGTGCTACCAAGCCGCACACAACAAAGAACGAACATTCAATACGCATTCCCTTTCCCCTACTCTCTCCTTGATGGCACTGATAAGAATAACCCTAACACAACTCGCCTCACTCTCTCCCTCTCGCTCTCTCTCTCTCTTGTCTCAACACCGATCACAAACACAATGCGCGACCCTTCTCCCCAACCCTCTAATTTTTATTTTGTTTTTTCCCTTTACTTGTTTCGCCTCTCTGTCGTCTGTCTTTACCCCTTTCATCGCTAAATAGTCCATAACTTTAAATAATGGATTCAGACTAAAACAGCAACTAAAAAAGAACAAAACCAAAAAATAGGTAATCTCTGATTGTCACTTCGAGACTGTCTCTGTACGTTTGTGTGTGTGTATAGTACGGCATATCACCCTATTTCCATTATATCTAAAATATTTATATATTTTATATATATATATATATATATATATATATATAATTTTCACCGCTTAGTTTATGTGTGTGTGTGCTTCATTCTTTTCTCATTCTTTTTTAATCGTTCGTGTGGTTTGCGTCTCTTCGTTTTCTTTCTTTTTAACTTCTTAATTTCAGTTAGTAAAAGTCGTTCATATAACTTACATAATATCCGATTGTTACTTGGAGGCGCTCTTTAGTGTGTGTGCGTATATTACTGCACACCACCTTATTTCCATGCTATCTAATATATATATATATATATATATATATATATATATATGTGATTTTATGAAGGCTTACCAAAGCATTCCTTTCAAGACACCAATGATCACCATTAAAGATATTTTTTCTTACAAATACTATTTATTCAAATTAAATGTTTTTTCCTACACGTGTTTGACTACCAAGCAGTTACTTGCTTGGCAGATCATCAGGGAAATTAAATGTCTGGAATACTGGTTTCAACTGCCGACAAAACACAATGTGGCGTTGTAATAGTTGAGGTCACTTAAGAAAAGAAGAGGAAAAAAATAAAAATAAAAATAAAAATAAAAGTCAAACTTAAAAAGCAAGGAAGAACAACGGTAAGAAAAGAAAGTCCTAGAAAAGTCTTAGAAAAGTAGCTTGTGCATTATTTCTTCCACCAAGCCAACAAGCAAGTAGTCGGTCCCAAATACATTCAATAAAACCACAAAACCGGAACAATGTGCGATAAATTGGTTTTATTGTTCCGGTTTTGTGGTTTTATTGAATGTATTTGGGACCGACTACTTGCTTGTTGGCTTGGTGGAAGAAATAATGCACAAGCTACTTTTCTAAGACTTTTCTAGGACTTTCTTTTCTTACCGTTGTTCTTCCTTGCTTTTTAAGTTTGACTTTTATTTTTATTTTTATTTTTATTTTTTTCCTCTTCTTTTCTTAAGTGACCTCAACTATTACAACGCCACATTGTGTTTTGTCGGCAGTTGAAACCAGTATTCCAGACATTTAATTTCCCTGATGATCTGCCAAGCAAGTAACTGCTTGGTAGTGAAACACGTGTAGGAAAAAACATTTAATTTGAATAAATAGTATTTGTAAGAAAAAATATCTTTAATGGTGATCATTGGTGTCTTGAAAGGAATGCTTTGGTAAGCCTTCATAAAATCACATATAAATGCTCTGTACTCTGTAATCGAGTATCATCGAGCTTGTTTTTTATTGGAACAACCCCGGTCTTCACTGAATGATCTATTTTATAAGTGAAAAATCTAAATCTATATATATATATATATATATATATATATATATATTTATATATATATGTATATATATTTCTTCTATTTAGTTCATGTTGGTGTGTGTATTTTATTATTTATTTTCATTGATTTAATAGCTCGTGTGTGTTTTTACGTCTCTTTGTTTCTCTTTCTGAGTAACTTCTTAATTTCAGTTCGCAAAAGTCTTTCATATAACTATTCTCAATCAACCGATCATACAAAATACGAAAGTACTTACAATTACTGTATCTCTTTCTTCTTTTATCTTTCTTTCCCCTCTCTCCGTTGTCTGTCAATCTGCTCTATACCGCCTTTTCCCTCTCTTCTCTTTAGGACCGTCGTTGTCTCTGCAACCCATGTCGTACTGTTACTCATGATGGTGAGCGCTGATCGAACAGCAGAACATCGGCATATGTTATGTATTAGTTTATTAAGACACGTTCTCTGAATCAAAGTTTACTTACTGCAAATATTCTAGTAGTCTTATCTCTTGTTGTATTGTAAGGCACCGGCGCTGCCATCATCATCATCGTCTAGTGGACTGAATTTAGCCGTGAACATCATCAGCATCGTAATGTGTCAGTAATCAAAAACTCCGCATGCACTAACATTACAATTTATTTCGAGAGAAATTCTCCTCATACGATTAACGCTTCCGAAAACTGAGTGACTAAAAACGTATTTATTTATTTCACACGGTATATTACGTCACTGCTTCACGGGGCATAATGTGTCATAACACATTTATGTCTGACCTTTCCTTGAACTCTCAATTTCAATTTATACCACAGTTCATGCCTGTTTTCATTTTAGTCCGAAGGGCGGACTTGTTTTTTGGATGTTCGTGTAAATATAACTTGCACTGGCCCACCTAGATACTAAATATACACTAGATAATGTAATCCCGCTTCATGTTCGTCTTTCGATGATGTAACACTACTACTTCTACTATTACTGTTGTATTTTTTGTTGTTATTATTATTACTGCTAGAACTACATTTACTGTTATTGTTGCTGTTGTTGGTATTATTATTATTATCATTATTAGTATTATTACTTTTTTAGTTCATTGCTTATTTTGTCTCTATTTTCTTTACACATTTGTTTATTTATTCTAGTTTGACATAAGTTTATTTGCAGACCCCACTTCGGACTATATATTTTAAATTTTGTTTTTAGTTATCTTTAATTAGGAATAGCTCGCCGATGTAAAATAATATCAAAATTTAAGATAACTGTAAACTTGTGATATTTTTTAAATTATCATTTTTACATACGTCCTAGCATCACGACGAGAGGTTTTGTTCGTCTGTCGCCAGTCGGTCGGTCGATAAACGGCTCTTCAGTTTGGAAAAAAAATCGCATGTTATTTGCTCTATAATGATTCCCTTTAAAATAGCATGCCCTTCCTTAAAAAAATGGATACACCTTGTTTTTAAACGAGTCCACTAACTTGTATAAGAGCGTGCATTTACTTATTTTGATTAGTCAAACTACTGTGTTCTCATCTAGGATACTATTCTCACACCCTTCTGGACGATGTAAACTCCAACATCTTGTGAAGTTTCTCGAACTCGGGAATGTGTACGGATTTTTTTTACGGAGCTTGTGTTTGATCCACGGGGTAGATTGTTCTCGTTCCGTCGGCCATTACCGGACTGTCTTAAGTAATTCGTAATTGTATTCCTAGTATACGCCCGCACTGAGGATTAAATCTCCAACCAAAAGAGGACAGTTATATAAAACTGATTATTACTTAACATATTTAAACGTTTCGCCACAGGGCCTCAGTACGGTCGATAATAAATTATAATTACTAATTACTTAAAACTTCTACAAACTCATGGACTACAACGAAACGTAAGTAAACTAACTCTGCTGATTAAATTCCGTACTGATTATTCAGTTCGATATAAATATTTCCGAGTTTAACAATGGGCACCTGAAAGAAGGTCGGTGGTTAGATCGGCTTAAACGTTGTAAGAATAACATCCAAGATGGGAACAGTAATGCAAATGATATACATGTTACAAATTATGAATTCTCATCTCATAAATTCTGAAAAAGAAGAGTTTCCATTACTCGCTCAATTGAAACATCAAGTCTTGTGACGATTTATTTTCAAATACCATGTGTGTTAGTATGTTATGCTTAATTATGAATTATTATGTTCGTTGTTTTTTTACGCTGAATTTTGACATATAATTCCCCTCGCTAAACGTGTAGATTTAATGGACGGATTTTAAAAAATGTCGCGTTTTTTTACATATTTAGTATATCTTGGTCAAAACAAATTTGATTTGCAAACATGGTTTCGTAGAAAATGTTTTCACTGTGGAATTATCTCCTCTACAGAGTTATTATTGTATTGCAAATGGCGTCGAATATCAGTCTAAACTTTACACGCATGAACTTTTTTTTAATTATCAGCTTTAGTAGATTGGGGGAGTATTTGCTTATGTTTCCTTTTTATATTTGGCAAGATATCACTTATAGTTTTGATGCCTCGCAGTTATATTAAGTTATCACGTAGCCTCTATTGATTTTAGATATTTGCGAATTTAATCATTTATAGAAACAATTCGGTGTCCGATTTCTGTTGACATTAGGATTGTGCCTCGATACGGAATCTACTTATTATGTTCGCACACGCCGTCGTATTGAAACAATAAACAATTAGTTGCGCATCTTAAAACCTCCAAGTCGTAAAAGCAGTAATCCATTTAGCGTATTTAATGGTTGGATCCTGGATTATTGATTCAGCCTTTAGCCGGGTATTATTACCTTCTATTTTCTCAGAAAGATAACCAGTCGATGTTAGTGAAATCTCCGGATTAAATTATAGTCCCACTTTTGCGTTTTTAGCGGCGCACGTGTTCGAGTATATACTTCTCGCACAGGTTGTCGCACATTTTTGGTGTTCTCTTATAGTGTATAACATAGACGAGTGTCGGAGAAAGATTAAATGACCGTATTAGAGACACTACTGCGTTTACACACCTACACATTTATTCAACAAAAAGACATAGAATGTGTTACCCGAACATGTAACGAGGTACAAAATACAGTACACAAAAGTAGAAAACACAACCTATAGCTTGCATAATTTTGGTTACTCGGACTACATTTCTCATCTTGAGTGTGATTATCATAACGGTTTGGCCACTGTAACTCCGGCCTTGTTCATGTGTATCTCTTCAAACTCTGGTATATTTCTGTCGAAATTGGGAATCTAGACGCAAGGACTCGTGGCACAGTTAATATAGTACCAAGTTAAATTCAGTTCCAAGTGATAGTCATCTGAAGGTTGAAGGTTCAATCCACGGTGCGGGCAATACGAAGAATCGCGAATTACTTAAACCTTATCCTTGTCATAGCTGATGGAACAAGCGAATGCTACCCCGTGGATTAAATAAAGGATTCCGTTCGAAATTTCGTCAAGATTCCCGAATTCGAAGAGATACACCTGAAGAAAGCCGGAGGGTACAGCGGCCGAAACGTTGTGATGATTAGTCCCTAACCCTAACCCTGACCCAAATTATGCAAAGTATCACTCCTCAAATAATGCAGAAATATAACCTACATCTTTACTAAATAAGAAAATCATTACAGTCCTAATTACAATGAGAAAAGAAAACATGTGGCTGGGTGTGAAAAATATAGGATTATCATTGAGCAATGGAGTAAGTAAATGGTATTTACATCATATTTCATGCGTCCTGACCGTCTATGCGACATCAACCAGTAAGGCACCAGAGAGAAGCTGCGTCAAGGTTTAAAAAGATAATGAATACCTTGACAGTCCGATGGATTTCAACGATCTGCCAGAAAACGGGGGCATTTCTCGTACTAAATTCTGCACGTCGGTGGTATGAAAATAATTGGCCAAAATAAATCCAAGAGAGATAACTCGGATATAAATCAAAATTAGATAACTCAGATTATGTTGAGCAAACACTCTTGTTCATCTGGCTACACAATTACACAAATCATTTTGACGAGTAGTAAATATGCTAGTTAGAAAGCATCTCTTCCACTTGAGCATGAATGTTATAATTTTGTATTAACAATTTTTATGTTGATCCTGAATTCTCTTAAATAGTAAAACATTCCGGGATTAAATAAACATTATTTCACTTTATGAATACAAGTAAATGTAAATTATTTGACAAAAAGGATGTCGTCAAATTTAAGAGCATCTTACGATACACAGCATGAATATGATTGTTCGCTCTATAATACCTATATATATATATATATATATATATATATATATATATATATATATATATATATATGTATATATATATATATATATATATATATATATATATGTGTGTGTGTGTGTGTATATGTGGGTGGGTGGGTGTGTGTATGTGAAAAAAAAACGGAAAACAGGTTACTATGCAGGAAAAAACCAAAACAAGAGATTTGACCGGTTTCGTTCGTATAAACTAAAGTTTTCTGCATTTCAACCTGTTTTCCATTGCTCTTTTTTCACATATTTTGTCTACCACGTCATTTCATGTTCGATGATTATCGTGTGTGTAAGTGTGTGTGTGTGTGTGTCTTTGTGTGTGTGTTTCCATTTCGATACGTAAAAGGTCGCTAGTAAAATATTCTAGCCCCCAAACATAACCATGTCAAGTTGTGAGAGGAAGCGAGAAAGCAAATAGTACGTAAGGCAATGACCTTAATCTTACTGAAATGAATTTATAAATAGTAACAATAATTCATATCTGAAAAAGTAAAGTTCTAAATAAATTGCATGATGTTATATGAATATTTTAGCAATACATCTAAATACATAGCGATTTCAAACACGAGGAACACCTAATTATTTCCTCATTTTTTACGTTAGGTGTTACACGAGTTATATATGTAATATCCATCCGATGGAATCGTTAATTCTTTTACATTTCTCACGAATATTGAATTCAATAAACATTTGACGTTTTAAATACCATTAAATAATATATTTGGACAAGAGTCGGTCTACTTATTGATATAGATCATATAATCCTCTAAGTATGAAACACTGCGTTTACTGTTTTTAAAATCTCTGTAAAATACTTTGAAATGGTCAACGAATGTTGAATATAATAATCATTATTTGAGTTTGTAAATAACATCAATACTATTTTATTACGAACATGCAACAAATAGTTATCTATTTAGTTTTTTATATTTCATTTATTAAAATGTTAAATGGAAGATAAATAAAATGAACCTTATTAAACTGTTCCATTAAATTAATGAATTATTTTCATTAATTAATGCAATACATAGATGAAGTTAACATAATTAAATTGTTAAAATACTATTAAATGAATTTGTGTAGAGATATATATAGAGAGAGTGAGTGAGAGAGAGAGAGAGAGAGAGAGAGAGAGAGAGGGAGAAATAGACTTACGTCGCGTTGTCCAACCTTTACAAGAACATCAATCATGTTCTTCAGCTATAAAACAATTCTGCAATTGAGAATTCATACACTAACTTCAAGATTTAAAAAATATGTATATACCCACTATAAATAATAGTATTAAGATATTTACCAACACATAAAGAAGAAAAACATTTAGTTGACTATATACCGACCTTAGGTACATTTAATGCTGGGAACCATTATTCCATGATTGGATTGTTGACATAACAGTCGTTTTGATATTCACGACATGAATCGATAAGTATTATGTGTTATATTGAACATACTTGATACCCTGGAAATGCTAAGTAAGTTTTGCTAGTATATAAATTCAAAAAATAGCATGAATACATAAAAATAATATAATATATTATAATAGTAAAATAAATCGAGCAAATGAAATATTTTTAAATTGCATAGAATATTAGCTGGTAATACAACCAATCGGCAGAAGAATTAACAGACTAAATTTAAACTAGTGATGATAAGACCAAATAGAAAACTAACATTTACATTCACATCCGTGGCTTGGATCATCTGATGATCGAAAGTCTGTGAAACAGTGAGTATGATCTACTAAAACATTTAATTATTTTTAGTAATGTAATGAAAGAATCAAGTACTATATGTGTGTGTATATATGTGTATACACCTCAATATAGCTGTGCCCATACGTGTGATCTTATTGTGTTCTCTTAAGGTTATATAATCTATATAAGATACCCAAGTGTATTGATATTTCAAATGTACCAGTGTAGACAATGTAACTGGTCCCGAATCTCTAAGTCCTCCGGTAAAAAGGTTATGAGGGCATACTCATCTTAAAACTTAAAATATATCTTATTTTTTATGAAATATTAAATCATATGTATAACATTTTGTGATGCAGCCAATGGAAGTGGTTCGGAACCTATAAGTCTCTTCATAAACTAAGGGAGCTATTTGGTCGAACCTTTTTTAAAAATTCGAATATATTTTATGTTGATGTAACTCATATCATATTTATAAAGTCCTTCGGGGAAGACAATGGATGTTATCTCGAATCTGTATGCTACCTTCTATGTGCCAAATAATATCTATGTGCCCCCAGTTCTCAGTGACCTATGGAAACAGTATAATTTTTAAAAATTAAATACGTTTGTCTGGTGTTAATGATGATGCTTACCCCATAGGTATAATACACTAATTCAAAGATATTACAAACATATCACCGTGTTTCGATTACATTAGGTGTGAAACGGTAAAATAAAGTAATATGGTTTTATGAGCACAGTAAAAAAGTACATAGTAGTGATCCTCATTCAATCATTACCAACCTCGTGTTTTCCTGCTACTATATATATATAAAATAACCAAGAGGAAAAAAGGGGTGTTATTATAATGGAATCATCTAACTCTATAAAATATATGTTCTGTAAAATAGTAAACTCACTTTAAAAGTAACAACACAGGTAAGGAGAAACTATATTTAATAACTTTAGAAAAACAAATCTGGAGGCAAAACTAAATCAAATATTCGTAAACTTTTTAATTAAAAAATAATTATTAAATAGGGAGGTGGTGTCTGAGCAACACTGCTGGGATGCCATGATGAAGAAATACTGTATTGTTTTTTAAATCCCGAAACAGTTTTCATGGTAAACAACTTACGATCCCTTATATAAAAACATATATAAAAATATATTTATATTAGAGTAAATTCTTGGAAGTTAACTAATATAGTAATTGCAGTAGATTGATTGACTTACTAGACAAAAATCTTTCTTCGAAAAAAAAGTTTTTCCAGTTTTGAAGGTTAAAAAAACTTCTGAGACATATATATATATATTAATTCCCGAAACAGTTTTTCATGGTAAACAACTGATGACCCCTTAAAATAGTGTTAGAAACAAACTAATATAATAACTGTAAAAAATAAATTGACTTACATGAGTGATTTTCCACTGAAGGCTTGGGACTATAAGTTTTATTTTTATTTTTTTTTTAATATAGTTTTAATGGTTGAGTAACTTCCGAGATTATATATATATATATATATATATATATATATATATATATATATATATATATATATATATATATATATATACATGTGTGTGTGTATGTATGTGTCAGAGAACAACTTATAGCAGCATAAATGGTCTGATGAATGTCGTTTAATTCCATTTAAAAACACTTATCGTTTTTCCAAGTGCAGAAACTTTTATTCGTGGTAAGTTCTGTTTTGAAATCAGATTAAAATCGTTTATCTAATGGTTATTGTTTGCTTATATATATGCGCAAAATATACACGCATGAATAACAAAATATATAGATATTTATAGATAGATATCAATATGTCTTTCGAATTTATTTGTATGCATACATATCCGCGTTTTATGCTTACTCCTTCCAATCTAGGCATAAAACATGCACTTCTATTGTTTAATCTAATAAGGAAAGACGACTTAAAATCGTACAAACTACACGAACTATTCAACAAAATCGCACTGAAATGTAGCAACAATTACACGAGGAATATTCTACAAATTATATAAAAGCACAATGAAGAGAACTACATAAACTCGGAAAACTCATATGTAATAATAAATACAAATATTAATGCCTTATAATGATAATCGAATCTAGTATGTAAAACTATTGTAACAACGTATATAACTTAGTATCGAATTGAAATATAATTAAATTCCACAATCAGATGTATAATAAATGTAAATACGTGGCAAATAACCACATCGGAGCAACAGCACACCCTTAAAAGTAGACGCTACGCGCACAAGCGATTATTAAATGAGAAATGTTCAAACCAAACATTCGAGATAGATATGGAGCATTAACATTAAAAGCAAAACACAATAAAGAAAACAAGACAATAGCAGCTACATATACTAAATATGATGTTCTCTTTGAACAAACAATAGCGATAACGACAGATTCTTTTAAACAGAGGATGAGACCGTATACATATAAATGTACACATGAAAGTCAATCACTGCTAAGTCACCAAAATAATAATTTAATTAATTAATTAAAATAAATAAATGAATTAAAAACAAACTAAACTAAACCAAATTAAATAAATAATGATGAATATAATAAACAAATAATTTACAAATTAATAAATCGTAAAGAAATTAATAAATATAAAAATATAGAAAAAATATGAAACCCATTACCAAGTTAAAACAATGTAGCTTAAAAACTATTAAAATCCTCCTGAAAGTTAAACTAAAACAATGAACCAGTTAAAACCCGATGTCCTATTTCGATACTTCCTCGTACTAAATAAAGTATAAACTGATAGCTTTCATGATTAAGCTAACAACATATTCGCAAGTAAACAAGACGAGAAAGTGCCAGTGGCTATGCGCTGTGTATGTAGAGTTGTACTATGACGATAAAAAAGAAGCATATATCTGTGACTCGCTATTTTGTTTATTCGTCTCAGACGCCCTTTTTCATACATCAAGAAGCCCGTATGAATATAATTGCCCCGGTGAAGGATCAATGAATATTTTCAATCTGAAAATACCGGGGCAATTATATTCATTTTTCTATCATTATTTTTTTTTATCGGAGGCCTAGTCTACATATTTACACGAACCATATTTTCTTGTCTTACAATAAAATGTTATATATATATATATATATATATATATATATATATATATATATATATATATATATATAACTCTTTGTCTGTAACATTAATAATTAAGGTAAAAAAATAATTACATTCTACAAATAAATAATTGTAACTGTTTATTCGTAGGAGTTTTTGTTTTAAACAATCATAAGCATTATTTACATAAAATGAGCAAACTTGCGATTATTTTAACATGAGCATAACTTTTGATCCGCACATTTTCAATTCATTAATGGATTGAAGAAGATGCTAATGTCGCAAGTTAAAATAGATTCGTGCCGTTACGTCATGCTAAAAGAGTTGGAATATAACATTGCAATACTTTAATGTTGAAAATTCACTTCCCGATGACTTAGACTCGCATTCATATGCAAACGGATATATTGACTAAAAATGCTCATCAAACGATCGTATTTATCGTCTGACTTCGGTAAAGATTTAAAATTAAGTATCTTTTAAATAACTTGTATTGTTATACACACATATACACACACATATATATATATACATATATATATATATATATATATATATATATATAAATATATATATATATATACATATATATATATATATATATATATGTGTGTGTTTGTGTGCGTGTGTGTGTGTGTGTGAAAGACAAAAAAAAAGATATCAAAATACAGGAAAAAATAATCAGGATATCGAGAAAAGACATCAACTTTCCTGTTTTCAAATGTATATTTTCCGTTTTTCTTTATCACACATATTTTCTTTCAAGTTATTTAATTTTATGATATATCGTTCATTTTATCCTCATTTATATATATATATATATATATATATATATATATATATATATATATATATATAACTATTTTATGCATCCACATAACATTTTATGATGAGATATACTTTTTTATGTATGCATTTTCAGTATTTACTTCAACAGTGCCTGATACGTAAATAGAGCTAAGTAGTAAGCTATGAAAATATATTTATGACAATTAAGCTACAAAGAGGCTCCTGGTTTTCATCTCTGGGGGAGAATCTTCAGGCTAAAATGCATTTTAGCCTGAAGATTCGCCCCGGGGATGAAATGCGAGAACCTTGGTGTAGCTTAATTGCCATACATATATTTTCATAGATTATATATATATATATATATATATATATATATATATATCATGGGTTGTTATAGATTGTTTGTATATAGCGTAGAGGTCGTAAATTTCATGTTTTTTTTTTTGGCGTGCATGTAATAATTTGTTTATGACATTAGCATTTCGCGTGGTTCGGGCTTGTGTGTATCGATATATTAAACACCTTAAAATCGCCTATTTGTTCTCGAACTCAGTGGCTGAAAATTGTAACTCTCTCTTAAGTATCTGAAATTAAAAGCGATAGTCTAGTACAAGAACATTTCATATTTTACAGCGGTTACTAGGATTATTGGATAAAGGAGTAATTAAAACACTATTTGATTTAATGATTATTTTACTAATGGCAATAATCCAAAAGTAACAAATTGTTTCGATTAGCATAAACCATGTGTATGTGATAGCCATATTGTACTTATATTTTCAGATCAGTTTGTCACATTCTAACTCTATGCACTTCGAGTGGTTTCTAATAAATAAAGAATCGAATTAATATCCAGTGTTTGATTCTATTTAGACCGACACCCACGTGGAGAAGCACTACCAAGAAAATAACGTTTTCGACTATTCAAACTTAAATATCTTTTAAACTTTTGTTTAATTCTGATGATGTACATATCTGAGAATCGTCGATATTCGAGATGCAAACAAATGACTCATACAAAACCGGGGAATTGCCTGAACTTAATCACACTTTTAGTATGTATTATATTATTAAGTATCGAAATATTAATGCATGTTTACATTTGGTGTTACGTCTGGATACGGCGCTGGGCGCTGGGGTAAGAGAGAAGGATGAAAAGAGAACAAAGGAGCAAAAAGAGCCTAAAGAGAAGATGAAGAGACGCTAAGAAAGTGAGAGGGAGTGAGGAAGGAAGAAAATACTAGAACATAGAGTGATATAAAGAGATGCTGCGAAAGTTATAGAAAAAGAGAGAGAGAAAATATTAAAAAGTAAAGTGAAACATAGAGTAGGACTAAGAGAATTATGGGCGGTGAGAAAGTAAATCAGAACAAAGAGAGAAAACGAGAGTAAGAATAGGAGGAGATAAGACGAACGGAACTGTGAAACGGAGGGAGAAAGATAAAATTAAAAATGAGCGAAAAAAAGAGTAGGAAGAGTAGTGGAAACGACACTGAAACATATAGAAGAAAGAAGGAGGGCAAAGAGAAACTCAAGAGAACAGAAGAGAATCGAAAATTGATAAGGAAAGGATGCTGAGTAAGTGAAATGATAAAGGGACAATAAAGGATAACAGAGGGAGAAAGAAAGCAGTATATGAGAGGAAAGGTTGATGAAAGTTTGAGAGAGGAGGAAAAAGGATACATATAAAATAGAGTAATAAAAAGAGTAGGAGGAAGAGAGGAGGATACGCTAAGAAAAATGATAGGAATGGGAAGGAAGTAAAAGAGAACACAGCGAGAAAAACACATAGTAGGAAGAGAAGAGGAAGAGATGTCTAGAACGTATAAGAAAAAAGAAGGAAGAAACAAGATAAAGGACAGAAAATGAGTGATGGAAGGTGAAAAGAATGTACGCTGATTAAGTGAGATAAGCAGGAAAGAGAGAAGAAGATGAACGTAGAAAGAAGAGAGGAGGAAGAGGAAACAAAAGTGACATTGAGAATGATGAGAAAACGAAGAAGGAACAAACACATTGATAGTGGGGCAATCAGTATGAAGAGAAGAAAAAGTGACGTTGTGAAAGGAAGAAAAATCGAAAGAAAAAAAGAAAATCATATTAAAGAAGAAGGTATAAAGAGAAGAGAGGGAAAGAAGAGGTTGAAAACAGATTTGAAAAAAAAGAGACAAAAGACAGTGGTAACAGAAGGAGAAACCGTATCACATTCATTTTGCCATCATCATCATCATCATCATCATCATCATCATCATCATCATCATCATCATCATCATCAGGGTATTTTATTTCCCTCCTGGTGGAGGGACCTCTCCCTGGTTTCTTTCCACTTTTTTCATCCCTGGCTAGGCGTGGAAAAGTAGGGCCTAGTTGACTATCTGAGGCGTCTCTCGACCAGGTGTTTGGACTTCATCTAGGTATTTTCCATTGCCTTGGGGTCATTATATGTTAACCTGTTGTCTGTCCATCTCAAAAGGTGACCTGTCCGTCAATGTCTTGCCATTCGTATAGTAGTGATGATGTCTATTTTACTATAATTTAATTGACATTAGAATATACTATTATATAATTAAAAAATGTAACACAGATTTGCCGACTGAAATGAAAACCAAGACAATTTTAAATGTGGGATTTATAGAACGTTAAAATGGATGTTTTAATAGAAAAATGACTATATTTGCCTGCCCACAATGTTGTTCGCGTCTAACAAAAGTAAAATGACTGCTTTGCGTACGCCTAAAAAGGCAATGATTTCAATATGATGTATCTGTTATATTAATTAGATGTGATGGGGCGAGATATACTTACTGACTTATTTGCTTGTTCGCAGGTCTGTGTGCGTAGGTGCACGTATATATTTTAAGGGTTGCTGGGTTTAACTAGCTCGCAAACACAGAATTACGGTTACTTGAAAATTATTAGCACAAGCGGTTTTCACTAAAATGCTAATCTTCAATACACGGTGTAAAAGATATACGTAAACCAATATCTGTAATAATCAACCTACTAAAAAGGAATGTTGAATTAATGAGACGTAATTATGAAAATAAATACGGAAATTACTTATGCCTAGTACGTATTGCATATGGTAAGTATATTAGACATTTAAAGTTCTTCTAATTCATATATAAAAGTGTGTTCTGATGATTGCGTGATTGCAATAAAGGACCACAATTATGAATAGAGATGAATAAAAATGTTACTTTTCATATATGATTGATGAAATATAGTTGTGCGGAGAGTGTTTTAAATGTATGAGTGGGTGGTGGTATACCAACTAAGTTGTTGGTTTTGTCGTGAAGTGTATGCGTCTTTTTTGGGGGGACTAACAAAATAATGAAATGGCTAACGGTTTACAAATGTACCGAAACGTATTATGACGCAATTTAATTTCAAAAGAAATATTTTCTGCGATTGAGTGCGGACGCGAGTAATATAATAATGGCTAAGTAGGAGACGAAATGCTTGTTCTATTACTTATAATCGACAAATAATGAGAATAATTAAAATGAATTGTTATAAGACATAACTTTATCTCAGAACTAGGAAATAATATAGCATATACTGTGGTATGTTCTGTTTATTAGAATAAAAGCTTTGCATACATATATATATATATATATATATATATATATATATATATATATATATATATATATATAGTAAAAAAGAAGTGTGGTAAATTAACTACCATCAAAGCTGGTAATAGATGCAATATTTATTTTATTTAAAAGAAAAGACAAAATCGAACCGATTTTTTTTTCTTTTTTTTTCTATAAACTGTCATATTTATTTGATATAGTTTATAGTTATACATATATAGAGAGAGAGCCAGAGAGAGATAGAGGTAGAGAGAGAGAAAGAGAATGAGAGAGAAAGAGGGAGAAAGACAGGCAGCCAAAAAGACAGACATACATACATACAGGGAGGAGGGTAGGGAGGAAGGGAGCGGAAAGAAAGGGCGATAATTAGAGAGAGAAACAGAGAGAAACAGAGAGAACAAATGAGAGCCACTATAAGCAATGGCTATCAGAAAAAAATTGATACGGACTGTGTCTGCACAGAATTAAAGTGCTCTTATGTGTATCTAGGCAAGAAAGATGGGTGTTGGATTAGCATATGAGTGTATTCACTACCTCTGATACAAGAGTCGCAAAGGCCAACTACTTGTCGCTATGGGCCAAGACAACAGCCATACGAAAGAGATTGTATTAAACACTCCTTCGAGTCTGGGATATCTTGTGTTAACCCAGAACAAGTTGTACGATACGCACAACAAGATATGGCTAACGTACACTCTACATGAATCCCGCGTAGGTTATGTCGCCAACATCAGCAAAAAGTGAATTTTTCTCAATTCAGAAGGCTACTAAGTTGCTGTCAACGATTGTCAAGCGATGGGTGGAGAGGGTGATTGCGGCATCCATACGTGTATATCGACTCATATACAATACTAAGTCAAACCCCATCCTGTATATATATATATATATATATATATATATATATATATATATATATATATATATATATATATATGTACGTTTATATGTGTGCTTGATTTAGAGACAGACTGAACGAGATATTTGAAAATGTAATGCCAATCCTAAAATCTCAAAAAAATATTTCTGTCTATATTGGCAGAAATAAATCACATTTTTGCCAATACCTAGCGGCATCATCATTGTTCTCGGAAGAAAAACTTTAAATATTTAGCAAAGTCTGCGACATTATATATATTTATATACATATAAATGTAAAATATATATATATATATATATAAATATATGTATATATATGTATATACACACACACAAACACACACACACACACATATATATATATATATATATATATATATATGTTCATATATATATATATATAGTTATTATGAGAGGAGTGTTAAAAAGGCACAACAATGTGCATGTTAAATTAGAAATAGCCGATATACAAATATGTAAAAATAAAATAAATTTATGTTGGATTGCTGGTAAGAGTTTGTCATGAAGTCGTAATTATTCTTTGAATATGTTCGTTTAAAGTTAATATATAAGCAGGTTAAATGGACATAAATAAATACGGGGAACATTTTATGGTAGTGCAGAAAAGTGTTGATGTCGCATGATATTCGTTTATATTCTAAATTATCTTTCTTTTTCTATAATTCTTACCATAATGCACTGCGTTGTAAACCGTAAAATTGAGTGCTTTCATAAATCATTGAAACATATATTTTGTCGTGTTCAGTCTTGCAATATAATTTCTACTGTCGCTTACGATCTTTATCATGACTATATTCTCAAGTTGTGAATAATGCAAAAATAAAAATCTATTCAGGACGAGTATTCTAACCGATAAAGAATAAATATTAAACATGAATTGATATAATCGTATTGCCATTGACTATATTCTATTTTCATTCTTACAAATATATATATATATATATATATTTATATATATATATATATATATTCATATATATATATATGTATAGATATATATACATATTCATATATATATATACATATATATATATATTCATATATTAATATATATATATATATATATATATATATATATATATATATATATAATTCAAAGAATCAAAAGAACATTTTAATAAGGATTCAAACATAAACAGTTCAAACGAATATAAATTTTACGTACGTGTCAAGCGAAAAGTGTATGAAGTGCGTCGAAATATAGAAGAACTATCAATGTTTACGCTACTTATTACTCTATTAACACATGTAAAACAATTGTGTCAATTTTTATCTAATTTCTTGTTAGAAATAATTCGTTTTGTTAGCTCGAAGCAAGAGTTTCTCATAACATTACGGCTATAAACATGTTAAGTCTTTTCTTATGATCTCTCCTAATATTGTATATATATATATATATATATATATATATATATATAATAGGCTATGAAAATATATTTATGGCAATTAAGCTACACAGAGGCTCCCGCGTTTCACCCCCGTTAAATTTCTTTTAACCTGAATATTCCCCCGGGGATTAAACGCGGGGACCTCTGTGTTGCTTAATTGCCATAAATATATTTTAATAGCTTACTACCAAGCTGTACTTCCGAATCGAGCACTGTTGAAGTAAATACTGAAAATGAATACATTAAAATTTTATATCGTTCTAAAATATTATGTGGATACATGAAATACTAATATATATATATATATATATATATATATATATATATATATATATATATATATATATATATATATAATTCGAACTTCTATTCTACACTAGTTGCGATAGGATGAGGCATTATTAACCGGGCAATATTCATATTTAATTAAATATTCACGCTGCTCAATTTTTGTTTTTATCATTTAACTTAATCAAGTACGTATGCTTGCTTTAAATATACTTATGCATTTAATTACTCACCTGAGAATATCTTCAACGTCTCCTCAGTATTATCCTACTCGTGTTAAGCCTAATATTTCAACGGCCAGCGGATTAGCTCATTCCCAAACTTTATTCATATGATCACATACACACAACCCCGTATACACAAATATACATTCATACATACATTCCGACAGATTCATATATACACACATTTACTATATCAATATACATTTAATCAAAGGACTAACAAGTATAAACATTTCATTTAAGGAAACTACAACCCCATACCCGTTCATCCACAATCAAACCACCCACGTACTATAATGCAACACATACTTTAGTCCATAGCAAGTAGTATAAGTAACGATTCATCAGACTAAACAAGGTTTAACTACTATAGACACATTTATTACACGACTCTAAAGAATAGCGGCTACATAAGCGCTTATATAAAGTATAAGAATATAGAAGCAATCAGCCCTAGAAAACGAGGCCGTAAAATCATCTTGTTTACACCCCCGTTTAAAATTTGAACAAAATCAAACATTGATAGTAAAATGCTGTATCTAATAAACTAACACTTTTGACTAGGTAATGAATTACATATGTTATTTAATAGAAATACATTACAATTAAGTTGTAGTTGCACATACAACCTTGAGAAAATAATATAATAAACACAACATACTTAAAATAAATTACATAAATAACGTTCTAAACAATAATGGGGCCACTGATAACTGTAATTGTCAATGAGATGGTAAATGTCCTTCACAGAACAACTGCCTTATTGCCTCAGTCACATATTGCGCAAAAATATACACGGCAGAATCTCCAGAAGAAAATAAGTTCTATATAGGGAGCACGTAAAGATGTTTTAAAGATATGGTTTTACGTACAAACATTATCATTTGGACACAAGAAATACATGATCGCCTCGCTTTACTGATAATTCTGGGAATTAATAGAGTATTAAACATTACAATAATTTGGTGGAATATTATCAGAAAAATAAGAACCTGTGGATCACTTAACTCATCCTATTTTTATGTATTGGTGATAATCTGGAAATTATGTAGTTTAAATACATGATACAATTACTTTACTTTAGTCAAGTAACGCCTCTGTATTTAAGACATTTCAAAGAGCATACACTAAGCAGCTTTTGAATTACAAACACTAATAGCTCAGATTACGTTGCTCCTAACTCTACTAGTATACTCCCTTTGTTTATTTATTATTGTCATTTTATTTGGATTTTAAAATTTGTTTTTAGTTTTAGTTTTTAGTGTTTTAATTTATTTACTTCATTACTTTATGTTATGCTATGTTTCTATATTTCACCTTAGTGTAGGTTTTGATTTTATTTATTTACCCCTTGCTTTTCCCTCTGTTTACTATGTTATACTTAACCTTTATGTTCATATTTTACCTGTATTTTAATTTATTCAATGCTAGGTTGTGTTTATTTACTCCATACTTAGTCATCATACAATACGCTGATATGTTATGTTTTATTTTATTTTGTTTGTTCGCCTTTGTGATGGTTGATTTGTGTGTGTTTAATGAAGTGTCAGTGTCGGTCCATACGTAAACATATTGAATTATGATTATTAAATAAGATTAGGGATGTGGTATACTGAGACAGGGGATGTTATACTTTTGTGCATATTATAGGATTAATATCGATAGATGTGTTCTTAATTCATAGCCTCTGTATTTAGTATAAACAGTTGGTATTTCAGTAGAACAGCGTGTATCCAATAAGTAATTGAGTAGACGTATAATTTTGTGGGGGAAGATGAAAGTGTCTATGTGGGTACAGTATATGTAGAAATATTTATGTATATATATATATATATATATATATATATATATATAGTCATAAGAATTTGGAAACTAATATATAGACGTTTTTTCGATATGAATAGGTATATATTGATGAAAATATACAGCATATTGTACACATAAGTGTGTATAAATTTAAACGGTGTATTCAGTGACATAATTCTAAGCTAGTGTACGTATTTCATTGTTTGTATGTATATATATATATATATATATATATATATATATATATATATATATATATACGTATTAATGTGAATAAATGTGGTTTGTATGTGTAGCTGGGTTTAATTATTGTGTTTACTGTCTAGTCCGCTGAACATTAACATATTTGGCATCACACGCGTATGATTATACTGAGGAGATGTTGAATATAGTCTTAAGTTGGTAATTAAATGCATAAAAGGATCTGTCAGCGGTCAAACTTACTCGATCAACTTACATTATAGTAACTAAACGTGAATGTGTAATTGAATATTAATCTTACCCGTTAAATTATGCACCCATCTACTCCCAAACTGGGATATTCAAAGAATTTAGAAGTTTGTAATTTCTTCTTAATTTTTAAGAGGTTTGAGGATATGGCTTTCACAAAAGGGAATAACTGAAACATGTATGCCTTCGCACCTCTTTCTTCTGTCTATTAACAATGCGTATAGGTATAAGCACTGGACACCTTGTTTCCTGACTAGGGCAATGAACATTGTCTCTATTTCTCTCTATCTGGGCAACTTGGGGAAAGTTCTTTCGTCATAAGTTCTACATGACTAGTCTGAGTCGCTCTTGTTCCGACAGGTTGAGGGTACATGTCAGACAGCTTATCTGGCTACTGTTTCCGACTAGTAGTTAGGATCCCTACATCTTAGGAAGCGCTAGGAACGGCTGCTCTATCAACAGTTGCATAATATCGCGGGTAACTGTACGTGCCATGTCGTGCATGGAAAGGGATTCTACAGCTATCCCCGGTGGGATTTCCCGATGCCAGTACCCCCATAAAGCAAGTCACGACTAATAGACTAGTTGTGTGAGCTTATTGGCACCAAACAAGCAGCCACTTTGCCCTCCTCACTCTAACTCAAAATAAAAATGAATTTACAAAATATTTAAAAATGCCTAAACCAGACATCCAACAAAAACATATTCGCCTCCGTCCTCAATAACTCACCGGATAGCCTATCACTAAGTTAAACGAACCTTCAACTGTCAGTCTCCACTCACCACTTTGATTACGTTCAACTCTACCGTAAGGACACTGGCAAACATAAACACGGGCTACGAGTTTATGGTCAGAACACTATCCCCTTGATAAAGAACATGAGTTAGAATCATATGGCCAAGCCTACATTTGCTGTAGATTGACCGTACATAACAGAGTTAGTTATTTATATTTCTTAAACCGTTTTCCTCCGGCCCTGGACTGTACCCTGCTTGACTATGTCTCTAAAAACTCAGATAGAACACTCGCACTCGACTTGAATGCCCAAATACATGTATTTATGGATTGTAATGCACACAACCGTGACTGGTTGATATTCTCTAGTGTTAGTGATGCATCTGGGATCTCTACGTTTAATTTCTCCTCAGCTCACAACCTCTCACAAACTGTTACATTTCCGACCCGCCTTCCTGATCGTGAGGAAAAGCAAGCCTCACTTCTCGACCTGTTCTTGACTTCACTACACGTGACTTCTGTTGCGAATGCCCATAGCGTGCTAGGAAACTCTGATCACCTCGTGGTAGTGATACTTATCACCTTAAAAACTCGTCCAAAAGCTGATTAAAAGTTTCTCAAAATGACTAGAAACTATGAGCAGGCTGATTTTGAACCCCTAAGGAGTAACAAAAGCGACAGTCAATGAAGTGAAACATTCTCACACCCGGATGATTAGTGTGCAAATGAGCTAACCGTATGGGTCAAATCAGTTATTGATACTTCTGTCCCTACGCAGAAATTCTTCAGCAAACACCACTCTACGCAATTGTTTTCCTCAGAATGTAAAGCTGTTATTTCTGAGAGGCAGAAGGCATTCCGAAGATTCGGCCGCCATAAGTCATCTGCGAATAGACATGAATTTATATAGGAAAGAAATTATTGCAAAGTAGTGATATATAAAATAAAGAGAAGTTATACAGAGATAATCAAAAAACGTATTCCATCACAGAAACTAGGTAGTTGTGATTTCTGGAAAATCAGAAAATAGCGTGATAAACAATTAACAATCGACAATCCCAACGCTATCAAATCACAACGATGCTATTTGCACGGCAATTGATGAGGGTTAACCACTTCCCCAGCGTTTTGCATTACACTTCAATTTGGACTCAGCAAAAAAACCTCCCCTAATTCCCATTGCAGACCGAAGCCATACTTGAGAACCTAGTCATCACTCCATCTCAGGTCAAATACATCATAAAAATACTTGACAGCTCTAAAGCCTGTAGGCCTGATCTTATAGCAGTAATAGTAATAAAGAAATGCTCTGCTGAACTGGCCCATGTCCTATCCAAACTATACAAAACTGCCTTGCTTAATTTTGTTACCTATGTAGTTAAAAACTTGCTTCTATGGTACCAGTATTCAGGAATTCTGGAGATAGAACTGACCCTCTAAACTATCGCCTAATCAGTCTACCCCAGATCTTTGTTAATATCTTTGAACCCTTTATAAATCTAGCGATAGTATGGCACCTCGTTAATGCTTAACTTCTTTCCGATCACCAATACGGATTCAGACAAGCACGATCTACCACAGATATCCTAACGGTCAACTCTGAACGCATATATCATACACTGGACAAAACAGGTTAAGCTAGGGCAGTGGCGCTTGATATATCCAAGGGCTTTGACAAGGTCTGACATAATGGGATTCACCTAAAACTACACACCGAGGATGCCAGGTTTTGGCGAAATATCTGTATCACTTTAAACTAACAAAAAAAAGTGCTAGTTTTAATAAAAAAAGAAAAAGAAAAAATCGGTTTCGATTTATTGGTTTTCTTTTTTATAAAAAAAATTGATATCGCATCTTAATGCTTCAAAAGGTATTTATTTTACCTATTCTTTCTTAAATTTAACAATAGATGCTTTTTTAAAAAAAAAATATGAACCTCAAAACACTTATACAAATCACGTGCTGCATTCACGTTCTTCATATTTGATGGTGGGAAACAACAACTTGCCCATTTTGCCCGGCTGTTATAACAACAAGCCGGTAAAGAGATAAAAAAATACAAATCCGATGACATCAGGATATATTACACACCGAGGATGCCAGATTTTGGCAAAATATCTGTATCACTTTAAACTAACAAAAAAAAATTGCTACTTTTAATAAAAAATAAAAAATAAAAATATCGGTTTCGATTTATTGTTTTTCTTTTTTATAAAAAAAATTGATATCGCATCTTAATGCTTCAAAAGGTATTTATTTTACCTATTCCTTCTTAAATTTAACAATAGATGCTTTTTAAAAAAATATGAACCTCAAAACACTTATATATATATATATATATAAATATATACATGTATATATATATAAAGAGATAGATAGATAGATAGATAGATCGATACACACACACACATATATATATATATATATATAAATATATACATGTATATATATATATATAAAGAGATAGATAGATAGATAGATCGATACACACACATATATATATATGTACATATAAATATATACATGTATATATATATATATATATAAAGATAGATAGATAGATCGATACACACACACATATATATGTATATATAAATATATACATGTATATATATATATATATAAAGAGATAGATAGATAGATCGATACACACACACACACACATATATATATATATGTATATATGTATATATAAATATATACATGTATATATATATATATATAAAGAGATAGATAGATAGATAGATCGACACACACACACACACATATATATATATATATATATATATATAAACACACACATTTATATATATATATATATCTATATATATCTGTAATGTAATTACGTATGTTATTAGATACACGGAGGAAGATAGGAAGGAAAGAAACATGAAATGTAAGCTCAGTTGAGCACGATTCATGGAAATAATGATAGAGTTTAGAAAGCATAATTAGAGAAACTCCTGTAGACAATGATAATTATTATATTGGGAAAGTTAGTGACATTGCACACT
Organism: Sepiola atlantica; assembly: GCA_963556195.1. NCBI lineage: Eukaryota > Metazoa > Mollusca > Cephalopoda > Sepiida > Sepiolidae > Sepiola > Sepiola atlantica. Next base: position 121,526,998 of record OY744522.1, read on the forward strand.
TTTCCTATTGGCAAATATTAACTTTCGTTCAAATCATTGTTTTAAATGAAAGAAAAGTATATTATTGTGGAATTGCCTTCCTTACTGTGTGTATTTTTATTAACTGCCCCAGTGAAGTTGCTTCTGCCATGAGATAAAAAAAACAAAAGCGACAACAACAACAACAACAACGAGGACGCATTAATTGTTCATAATTTTTCTTACATATATTACGCTACAATATATTGTCGCATTTCCCTATTAGATAATGTATATATTCTCTTATACAGACACGCAGGTTATTTGAACGTGGTTAAGTGCATACATACCTCAGTTTTCACGTGTCGTTTCGAAACTTGTCAGTGTGATGAAGCTATTTTTATTTGGGATGTTAGCACACTACATTTGATCTCTCGTGTGAGTATTTTCGTATGGCAAAGTAACAAATATTAACGTACAATAATTTATCTTTTATAAGTGGGTGTTTGTGAGACGAATCAGACAATTGCATTACATTGATGCATTTTTTTAAGGATTGATTTTCAAAGTAATGGATATCAGCTTGTCTGGGAAGTATACACGGTGAGAGTCGAAACGGTTACAGACTAGCGTACTGTCACGAGAATAACATGCGATTCGTTATGCTTATTGATATGAGACTAGGGATGAACAAAGAACCAAAGGTGTTCAGTCAACTTGAGAGTGAGAGGGAGTAATTACTACTACAACTACTATCCCTAGTACTACTAATATGATTACAACTGCTAATACAGAACTAGTACTACGACTGTTATTACTAATAGTATTACGCATGCGTACAAGAACTTCAATCGTGTGACGAATACATCAGCTATGAAATATTACGACAAACGGTGTGATTAAAACGACTGGCGACGGGTGATCTCGTGTCAGAGAAAAGACGCTCTTGCAACCCGAGATTCTACGAGATTTACGGCTCAATTCTGTTGACTTTAATCCCGTTTTCAAATTTCTCATGCAATTTTAAGTATATAATAAAATATTGATGGGATCGTCCGAAGTGCACGGGAATGATTGATGAGAATGGGAGAAGCTGACATTGGATGGCATCTGAGAGTGAAAGACGGATTTTAAGTAGAAAACCACAGAAAGTTGACGACGAGAAAAAGAGAATGATGGGAAGGAAGAAAGCAAATAGGCATCCGTTTCACGGAAAGAATGGAAAAGCCAAACTGTTTCAAATAAAATAGAAAAGACGAGCCATAAATACCCTGCATTACCCGGGATTTGGTTTACAGTTTTATATTTTTAGTAAGCCGTTTTTTATACGAAAATATTTTAAAATATGATTGGAAAAAGTTAAAATATAATTATTATTCCATTATTATTATTTTTATTAAAAATAATAATATTATTCAACTAGTAAATAGTCAAGAAAAAAACAAATGGTTCTCAAATCATAACTAATCTCTACTTGTATAATCATTGCATGTAAGTAGCTTACATAACCTGCAATCCGTTAATACTGTGGAACATAGGAGAGCGGTGACTTACCAGAGTATGGCTGCTAGCGATTGAGGATGTTCTTTCTTACATCTAAGACGAGGACGGCTATCGCAGAGAATTTATATCAGTATGAGATGGCGTTCAATTGTTCTAAAAACTTCGTCACTACTGAAGAGCGTTAGTCGTCAATTTGTCACAACACTTCAGTAGTTATTAGACCGTCGCGAGGTAAGTTTTTATTTTTTGCCAACTTCGCTCGTCGACTAGCTTCACTCTTGGTTACCTTTGATTTTTTTTCGAAAATACATAAGGACTTTCCTAGAATTTTGAAGCCAGTTTAGATTCTTCTAAATTATATATACATTTTGAATGTTCGCGATAGTTCGGCTATTTAACATCTATATGAATTCAGGAAATAAACAGAAACATTGAAGAAATTGGGAAGGAAACGAAACAAATAAGCAAAATATAAGGTAATGAAAAGTTAAAAATGAAAAATGAAGGGGGCAAGAATGCATAGTATTACATGTCTCCACTCGTCGTTGCCTGTACAGTTATTTAATGTAAGCTTTGAAGTTATATTTGTGTTCTTCTGTCAACAAAAATAAAGGAGGGAATGCAACTATAAAGCCAGAAAAAATGAACCGAAGAAGGAAATTGAACTAAAACAAGAATCAAATATTCAAGGACTCCATAAATGATGAGATAATGCATTAACATAAAGCGGTATTCTATTTTATTCATGATTCATCGCTTATCAAGGCCCGCCGCCACTCGAGGATTATTGTTAAATAAATCGTCTGTTGGACGAGGATCGCTGCCACTAGAGGATTAGAAACAATGGGTGGAATAGGAAGAAGATTACTTAAAATTAATTAGTTATCCCAAAGTAAACCGTAACCAGTACTCGTTTACATTATACTTGAAGACGACCAGAGATTAGAGCTTGGTTTAGCATCTACAATGAACAAAACGATACAGTAGAGAGATGCTTGAAACGCACGCGATAGAAATGTGTAAGGGAAGGAAGGCCTGGTTGATAGACAAATACTTTAAAACAATGAAAGAATATACAACTGATTATGAAAGAACAATTTAAAACTTAAAAAGTAAAATAAAGATACATTAAAAGACAAAAGAACAGTAAAAACAAATAAGTAAAAGTGGAAAACAAACGTTTTGAAGTAAATATAAAGTAAATAAGAAAAGAATGAATGAATTAAACAATGAAAAATAAAAGAAAACAGAAGAGAAAACGAATAAATGAATGAAAAGACGAAAGGACGAATCTAAGTTAAAAGAATAACTGCTTTGAAATAGTATCAATAATATTCATTTAAATAAATAGAAATTAGAAAAAAAGGAATATTCTAGAAATAGGTCAGTAGAAGATATTGAAATGGCAAAACTAAAAATAAACGAATTTGTCTGATTAAAAAAGCCGATTAGATGAGTAAAGATAGTGAAAATGTAATATAAAAAGCGTCTTCAGAAACGTCTGGTCTTCCACACACCGGAAGAATAGATCCGTTAAGGCGGAAGTAGGAATCAGCTCACATGGTTGCGTCTTCAGGAATCGATAACGGAAATAAGAAACTTGAACAATATTTTTTGCTGCTTTTTGTTCACAACGTTTGGCGTGATATCAACTGCTGCTAAGAAGTATCCGTCGTCTTGAAGACAACCGGAAGCGCAAGAAGCGCTTGATATACATGCAAACAACGGATACTTTTAAAATACGCCCTTTCAAACAGTGCGCGTAACGATGAAAATGATGTTTAAAAATTAAACGTAAAAGATAAACTCAAACGATATTTTAAGCTTAACTGAAACAGGCTGACAAAAAGTATATTTTAAAATTCACCGTGATAGATGAAAGAAATATTAACGCAATTTCAGCTTCATGTTCAGCTCTTCAAATTGAGGATTGCAAAAAAAAAATCACCGTGTTTCAGGGTGTTCGCCGAGTAGAATTGGTTCTGCCTTCTCCCCTCTTTGGTGCAGTTTGACAATGAGGAGGGCGGGCCAAGGATATTAAGTGACTATTAAAAAAAAGTGGAATTTATTTTCTTCCAAAACCCGTCGCATAAAAAATATTAATTTTAACACTCTCCGGAGAGAAATCAACAAATAGTCTTTTATACGAAGATATTTTTTAGTCACATTTCACTGTTTTTGACATAACATAGGTGCTAACTTTTGCCAACTTTTATTAATCAGAGTTCAACATATTTTAGAAATGAATAACTAACATTGTCAATAAAATTACAACACAAGCAAGTAAAATTTATCGTTTTTGTTTTTCCTTTTTGCGTATCCAAGTACAAACTGTATTAGCCGTCTGCGCACTGCCCTACTCGCTATAAAACAAGTTGTTTGTGATACAGATAATACCACCTCTTAATATTCATCTGATTAGATGGAAGTATTTAATGCATTTCTAATTCAATTATTAGAGTTGTCGACGTTGCAGTTGGCAGTCGTTACAATAACTAAATACTCTAACACACGCATATATATATATATATATATATATATATATATATATATATATATATATATATATATATATTAGGTATTTAGATCTGTATGACTAGGTTTCCTTTCTCTTATCTACTTGCCTATCTGGTACCTAAGATACTTAAGCTTTTTTTTTTCAATACAATATTTACTCTCTTTATAATGTTATTGCTATCTACCATATCACAGAATAGTTCCTGGATGTAGTGTTTGGATATTATTATTATCATTATCATTATTATTATTATTATTATTATTATTATTATTATTATTATTATTATTATTATTAATATTATTATTATTATTATTATTATTATTATTATTTACTCACTAGCAGTTCCAACACAGGTCATCAGTGATTGCTCACCGACAACCGGTGGTATTTCCAGGAGTATGAGTGACAACAAGTCTCCCCAGATTTCCAATATTCTCCACCTGTTTTCGATAGCCACCGCAAATAAATTTGCAGTATCACAACAGCCGTTTACCATTGCTTTCGCGCTGGTAAGGGCCATTGGTCTTCTCTGGGATTTGGGTGGCAATAAGCCTCCCCAAGGTCCCAGCAGTCTCTGCACTTCCAGTGGAGGTCTGGTCTGTGCTGTCCCTCTTCGGTCTTTTCATCCTCCTTGACCCTATGCAAATATTTTGTGTGGTGTCAGCCTAGGCTGGTACCATTTAAAAAAAAACATTTTTAATTTAAAAAAAAGAATTTATTTTTTTTGGACAACCTGGCGAGGATACAAAAAGTGAATTCTGTTTCCAAAGGGATAACACCCTTTGGGGTTTCAGAAGCAGAATCATTAAGACAGTTTAGAAAATTCAAGGGTTTGATAAACTGGATCAGATCAGCGCCTAACCAAACCATTAGCAACCTCAGCGCCGGTAGAATAGCCTTGTTCCTTTAGGTTATCAATTACATGACCTAATCTCGGGAATTCCAGTGTCATGCCAACTAAAGTGTCAATTAACCCACATATATATGTCCTGTTACCAGGAACTAGTTCAACTTATAGAACTACTTCGCTCAACTTTTGGTTGTGTGTTCAGATATGTACTGATAGAATACTCAACGCTAGTACCCACAATATCATTACATTAGAGAGACTCGTAACAAATAATTGGAAAAATACGACCTTTGACTTCCAGAGTCAAATAGATAGTTACCCTTACACCATAATGCCCCTATTTTCAGTAATTCACTGTAAACTGGTAAAATATATGGCTGCCCCACTACACCTGTAGTGATGCACGTGTTGATACCAGATTCGTTTGGTAAAGTATCTGAACATAAAGCACTGCGGTGGCAAGAAGAAGAACAGTATCTACAAGGTGAAAACAATTCTTCACCGTTACCTAGAGAATCAACAGCAGAATGTTTCTTGCTTGCATGAAGAGAGCAAACTTGAAGCGCCGAACATCATCATATCTTATCTTAGTAACTGACATACATAAATCAATCATCGTTCAAGTGTCCATCTGATACATAAAATATACAATGCTTTTTTTTTCCTTACCCGGGTTGAGAAGTTCTGTAAAGTGGGGTTAATTTCTGTGCGACGTTTGAGGGTATATAATAACTAAAGGCGCCTGGGCGTACATATAAAACCCTTAATGTCACCTGAGTGTTAATCGGGTCATTATAAGTCTGTAGAATCTCTTTCAGTGTAGGATAATTAGATGTATATTGCTATATGAGTTATCTTTATTATTCGACAAGTAGCTTCGAGAAAAGATTGTGACGCGTTAAAACGTGTTCAACTGTTATTCCACTAAAAATCCAATATGTAATAATTTATCAATTCATTCAAGTACGCTTCAATGTTTGTTATAAACATTTTAACATTTTCGAATCTTGGATCACGAGGTCTCTTACAATTAATATAATTTATCTTCATTAACTCCCCCACTAAAAGTAGAGGGAGTCATCAAGTGTTTGAAAGGGCAATACGAGACATGATAGTTAAGATTTGAAGCCTCCCCCAATTTTGCATCCGCAGAAACATCTTTTAACTGTTCATCAAAAAGTTAAAAGTTTTAGTATACCGATGTTCTGAACTCAAAGTAGAGCTTTCACTAACCTCTTCTCTTCTCTCAATCTCCAGAGTTCTCTAGACAGGTTATAGTTATCTCCTCGCCCAATCGATAAAGGCGAGATAGCCACCTTTTAATATAATATCGGTGTTCATAGACGACACATCTTTAAAATATAAATGTTAATTTTGCTCATGTAAATATTTCAAACCCTCTATCTTCCAGTCAACCTTTAATTTAAAGTCTGTTTGTTGCCGTAAGGATCTTCAGACATAATGATAATGAACATTTTTTCAACGCATTTCAAATTAATATAATTTGTCCGGCGCAGCGCATAAGCAAAGTCCGAATAAAGAACATATTTTATAAAAGTGTTGTCCTTTCTTTTCAAGTCAAGTAAACATATTTGTAAAGACCAGCACAACATATAGTTTGTAAAATGATCTCAGTTTAAGGAAAGAGTCCGAAGAAAAAAAAGGTGCAATCCATGACGATCTCAAATATTCTTTTAGCTTTATACTTTTTATGATGTAAAATAAAGCAATTTTAGCTTCATATTCAGATATTAAAAACGGACACAGGAAATTGAGAGTTTCGACAAAAGAATCACTGTGTAGAACGGTGTTTTCCTTCCGCCCCCTCTCCTCTAACGCATTGTAACAATGAAGAGAGTTGTTTAGGGATATCATGTGACTAGTAAAAGCACGTGGTATTTCTTTTCTTCCAAAACCTGGCACCTAAACATATTAATTTGAACAACATGATATCTAGCGTAAGCGTGACATAACGACGCAAATAATAACGATAGACACATACATCTTATATTTCACAGTCTTCTTTTGCAACTACTCTGAATTTTTGCTGTAATTATCGTCTTTCTTTAACGAATTGTCCAGGGATGTTTTTGTATTTTTTAGATAACCACTCATATACAAATATAAGTGGTGTCTAAGATCTAGTGAAGATGTAGTCTATTCAGGAGTACATTTCTTATTCATGAAAAAAGTACCAAATTGTTATTGAAGCCATTCCGACAATCATCGTACCTCGTGCTTCATCCTAGGGCTGTTCAGGCTGTTAAATGACAACAAGGTAACGCTGTATTAATAAACTCAGCACCTATGTAGAGCTTTTTTCGCAGTTGATGTGTACATAGATGCTCCTTAGAACACATTGAAAAGCAGATATCCCTATTATATCATGAACTTTAAAAAATCAATATAAAAAAACAGTACAGTTTAATCAAATAATATACTAGATGAAAAAATAATCACAATGCATGAAAGTGAATATTATCAATGTAGCAATCGCCGGGAGTATAAACATAATGGAAGCTTGGAGGAAACATATGAAATAATAAGCCGAAATATACAAATTACTAAACAAACAGCATAACTTCATAAGAAAATGAAGACATTCAAATAAATACATATTCATTCTCATGAGTCCTTATTAAATAATAGAAAGTACGAATAAAAACGTATTAGCAAGCATACAGGCACATAAAACCGTTAACAGATACACAATATAAATATATTTGCCGGCGAGCCCTGATTAATAAAAAAAGACAAGTGAAGAATAAATACATCAAGTAAACATTAATACAATAATTGTAGAGTAAAAACAATCGTCTAAACGTCACAGTTGTATATGAAACAACCGAAAAATTTGCAGATTCAGGAGCAAATATTTCATAATTATTAAAACAACAATAATTAAATAAAAACTATTCCTGTTGATCCGGTAAAATAGATAATAAGTAATGACAAACAATAACCCAAACAAAATATTAATAGCCAGTTGAAGTCTACGTGGATTATAAAAATAATTACTGAGACCGTGTTGAAAGTTCAGTATTTGAATGGAGTCCAGCGCTGAATCTAGATTCCAGGATATTATTACATCATTGCTGTTCAAACTGAAAAATACTTATTATAGTGCTTCAGTTAATGTAGATTCAGAATATATCTGGGCAAGGGGTGTATCGCTAAAACCATTAAATGCGTTTGTGACACATTTTTATTTTGTTGACATCAGATGCAAATGCACATCTTTAGATATTATTGTACTAACATTAGACGGAAGATATACTTGATTTTTACCACATTATTGTTCGAGTTCCACGTTACCCAAAACTGCGATATCAGATGAAATAAAAAAGGTGTTACGCATTACCTCTCCTGCAATTAATCTTGTAATAAAAGTTGTTGTTGATAAGCTACGTACATATATTAATTCGCATTACCGTATTCATAGTAAATAATTAAAAATAAAAAATAACATAAAACGGTAAAATAATGAATAAGAAAGCAGTAAACTTATAAGCAAACACACTCACATGCACACCTATGTACGTATATACATATATATATGTATATATATATATATATATATATATATATATATATATTTATTAATATTAAATAAAGTGTTACAACAACATCCGGACCAAGGTTTCAGATCCGAGAAAATCGGACCTTCAGCAGCGGAGTCGAAGGTCCGATTTTCTCGGATCTGAAACCTTGGTCCGGATGTTGTTGTAACATTTTATTTAATATTAATAAATATCATGCTCTTATTAATTATTTAGTTAATTTTACTTTTGCATTAATAATTGAGCACTCTGCTGGGAAACTCTCCCAATTAAGAAATACGATATATATATATATATATATATATATATATATATATATATATATATATATATATATATATATAAAGAGAGAGAGAGAGATACATAGATAGCTACATAGATAGATAGATAAATAGATAGATGAGTATATATATATATATATATATATATATATATATATATATATATATATATATATATATATATATAGTGTGTCAGGTTGTATATGAAAACAAATCAAATAAAGTGCTCGATCATATAAGTGAGCTAATATAATTTATTTAGATACTGTATATTACATATTTCAGCAATGTACCGCGGTTTCATCCAAAAGGGTAGATTTAGACATCTTAAGTAAATCTCCGTGCCCAGTGGAATCATCGGCAAGCTGAAATGATTGTAGTCACGTCTCGATAGGGAATGGCGTCAACAATGACAGAAACGGGTGTATCTCTGAGGGGGTCCCCGAAAAAATCCGGTGTGGGATAGTGGTTACCTAAGACTTAAGGGAGATAGATGTTAGTTCGTGAATGAAAAGCCTTAATGTTATTCCCTAGCAAGTCTTATGTATTTATTTATTTATCTGTTAGCAATTTTATTTATTTATTTATTTATCTGTTTTTTTGTGGGGGATTTGTAATGTTATTGTTTTACCTAGTCTGAAAAAATACGAAAGGGGCAGCTATGAAGTTTGCCGTTTGTGGTTTGTGAAATTAGGGTGCTTTTGGTTGTCATTTTTGGGAACAAATTCATGTATCGGATTAATTGTTCAATATAGTGCTGAAAAAGATGATGCACTAATGTTTGTATGGACTTAACGTGTTCGTTTATTTTTGTTTATTGAATTGGTGTTTTCGTATTTTCTTGATATTGATGAGAGGAAAGCGGTGTTTCGTTGATATGTCCCGTTTATAACCAGTAGTGTTGAAAACCCAAAAATGATTATAAACAAAATAATGGATGATATATGTTATTTCCGTTTGAGGGGTATACGTTTAGTCTCTGGGTGGGGGTTGTTAACTTCCATTTTATTGATGGTGTGTTAATTATATATCTATTTAGTGTATTTCAGAAAATTAATTAAATTCTTTATCTTATTATCTATTTTATTCCACTCGTACGCGTACTTCCGTCCATGCGCACCGGCAAATAAACGTATATACACATACGTGCATGGAACCACAAGCAGGTCTATATACAACATCTGCACGCATATGCGCATGAACGCACGTACACACATCTTCACTCACATGTACAGGGGTTATATTATTTTACATTTTTTATTATTCATTTTTTGTGTTCTTTTCATGTTATTAATTTAATCTTTTATTTATTTTATTAATATTATTTAATATTTTATATTTATTAATAATATGCTCCTATACATACACACACGCACCCGCATACACGTGCTTGTACATATACACGGACGTATACACACGCATGTACACTCATTTACATTTATACAGGGATGGGCAGGTGATTTGAGAATCTATTATATGGATTAGGGGGCAAACATTTTTTCGTTCTGTGGTGTATCTGTATTCCTGGGAGTTTAAAGGGTTTTCATGTATTTACCGTGATAGGAGGGTCACGTGGAGCATTTTTAATCTTTACAGTAATTGCCCTCATTTCTATATCCGTCCAACGATCAACTAGCTTCTTGATGCTTTCTACAAAAGAGTTATCTCATTTTTCAGAGAAAAAAAAATTAGGTCATGTTTTAGTTGGTCGCCATTTTCATAAATGTTATTGTTTAATTGATGCTGGAATGACCGGGAAAAGCAGTTGTATGATAGAGCAATGTCGGGTTAATATGGCGAATGAGGCAAAACTTCGCAATTAAAACGCATGAACTTTTCCTGGGTAAGTTTTACTGTGTGTGGTATTGCGGTATTATGCTGAAGAACTACAACCTTCCTATTGAGTAATGCTGGTCGTTTTGTTTTGATAAAGCAATTCTGAGATCATCCAGCTGCGAACAATATTTTACTGTAAAATGGTAAAGTTGTATTACGGTAAGCATTTTAAAATGTTGCTATTGTTTTCAAATGGCACCAATAACTGCAATATATATATATATATATATATATATATATATATATATATATATATATATATATATATATATATATATATATGGACAATGGAAAAAGAAAATTTTTTTTTTTTAAATATCCATCAACTTTTTCTCTTTTATTTTAAGACTTTTTCAAGATGATTGATTATATATATATATATATATATATATATATATATATAAACATTAATATAAATACATATATATATATATAAATATTAATATAAATACATATATATATATTATATATTATGTGTTTATTCTTTGTGAGTATATGTATTTGATCTCTCTGACAAGTATATATATATATATATATATATATATATATATATATATAAATTACTTATGTTCATTGTGTTTGTTGATATTACTTTGCACAAGATCTTGTCTTAGTTACGAATGAAGGAAAAGAAGCTATTTGCTAAATTTCAAAATATATTGTGACACACTTCACATATACTCTTTACACCCGCTTAAGTGATCTATATTTAAGTACCTCAACCAATTCAGTAATACTATTCTGCTATGTTTGTATGAAAAATGATAATAACAAATACAAATTGTAACGTTATAAGTCTACAGACATAGGCATAATTAAACAAAACAAACAAAAAGCAAATAGATTTTATTTTCACAAAAAACGCTCGACGAAATAATATATATTAAATAGCTATACATACAACACTCGTGATATGTCTGATCACCATTTGCTGAAACGTAAAGTAAGGCCCGTTAAATTTAAAAGTATGTTTTTAATTGAACGTTTAATTTCGAAGTGTGTTTAAGTAATTTCTTTTTATCATCTGAAACATAAACATCATTGGAGATTGACTGATCACGTTTTAAGAGTGAACGACCTGTCCTATCCTAACAAACTATTTTATTCTGTACCCTAAGTAAGAGATTGACGTTTTGGAAGACATCAGAAGCGCCACAACGATTGTTTAACTGAGGATATGGAAAGGTGTGCAATTGATCACACAGTATGGGAAACGAGTGCACTCGGGAGAACAAAGTGAAGGAATATTATCATAAGTGGTGTGTAAATGTTCGAAAGTGAAAGGCGTCATAACGTTGAAGAGCTGAGAGCAGGAAGAAAACTGCGCCGGAAAAATGAGCCACGCACACTAGTGTCAAACGATAATGTATGCCCGAATTTTGATAGGATCTGTGGATCTCGAATTGGATAGTTTTCTTATATGAGAACCAACAACTAAAGCCCCTGGAAACTTGTTATGCCACCTTTCCTCAAATGGACTACGTGGACTCTTCCTCGACTATAAATACTGCTCCTCAGTGTCGGGACAACACCAGTCTATACTAGCAGTAATGACTTACGTAAAATCACTCTCCGTTGTATGATTCTTTTTCAATGTATTTTGTTTTCTCTAAGTTCGTGTCTTCCTTCCGATCCCTTTAAAGGGTCACCACAACTGTGTACTAAGTACAGAGAGGGTTTATTGAGAACCTTGAAAAGGATTCCACAAGAACTGGCGACGAAGTGAAGTAAAGTATTCTTAAGAACATTAATAGCGACAAAGTATATTATGGGTTTGTTTTAGAACATTAAAAATAACAAACGTGGAGAAATCAACGGCAAATCAAACCGACAACGTCCTAGTTCTAAAAAGTGGCTTAACCGCCGAACCAAAATGAAAAAAAAACATGTGAAAACGTTCATATATTCTCTGATTGACGAAAGATCAGTGAATTTTGTATTGCTATTCCGGCACTGCGCTAAGTTTTAACAAGAGAATACATATGTTATTTTCTCTCTAAAAGAGATAAATCCTGTTGCCCAGTGAAACAAATCAATGATGTATGTTTCTTTTCATTTGTTTTGACTAAAATGCGTGCCATAAATGCAATTGTCACGCAAAAAGCGTATTAAAAAGTGTTTTCGAAGAGAAAATGCTTTTATACAGGGTGACTCAAAAAAACCGGGCCCCGTGTACACTGTGTGTGATATTTCCTTTAGTTATTCACCGATTGCCCTTATTTTACAGGACATGGCAGAATCAACTATCGTTAGTACACCAAGCTCTCAGTGGGAGCTGGGACAAAGAATACACTGTGTTAAATTTTACTACAAGACAGGCTCGTTTAAGAAAACCCAGGACAGTTTCATGCATCAGTTCGAGTGTGAAAACGCTCCACCCAAAAGCAGAATTCAGAACTGGGTGGACCACTTCGAGAAGTATGGAACTGTGGAGAACTTCAACGCTGCCAGTTAGAACCGCCCAAGCCACTTGGGACGTCCCAAGAAGCGGACAGCCGAGCTGGTCGAAAGTGTGAGAGAGTCTCTCCAGGTGAGTTCGAAACGCTCTGTGCGTAAGCGAAGTCAGTCTCTCGGTATCTCCCGTGAGACTTGCAGGAGAGTGCTGGTGAAAAATACTAGGGCTTACCCATACAGAATACAGACGCTGCAGACCTTTACAGCCTCAGACAAGAAGCAGAGGAGCGCTATGGCAGTCAAGATGCTCGATTAGATCGAGGAGACACCAGGTTTCCTTAACCTCCTTTAGACCTCAGATGAAGCCCACTTCCATCTTGACGGAAAGGCGAACTCCAAGACAAATGTATTTTGGGGGTCTTCCAGACCCAATGAAGTAGCCACCAAGCCCCTGCACTCTCCTAATTGCACGGTGTGGGCTGCAATCTCGGTCAGAGGCATCATCGGACCAATCTTCATCGAAGAATCTGGCGCAGCAGTGACAGTCATCAAGGAGCGATATGTGGAGGTCCTCAAAACCTTCAAGAGTCAGCTCTAGACGCTCTACCGTCGCTCATGAGCAAGTTCTGGCTCCACCTCAAACCTGTCCCGAGATTTACTGAAAGAGAACTTCGGAGGCCGAGTGATCAGTCTCAAGAGTAATTTTGAGTGCCCCCTCCCCCTTAGCCCGGACCTAAGCCCCCTAGATTATTTCCTTTGGGACTATCTTAAGGACAGAATGTACGCAGGGGAACCCAGAACCATCACGGAACTCAAGGAAGCCATCAGGGAGGAGATGAGAGCCATTTCCAATTCAGTCTGTAAGAACGTCATGAACAACTTCGTTCTGCGCCTCAAGAAATGCACGGAGCTAAAAGGAGTCCATCTAGAACATATGCTGTAGAACGGAGAAAAAAGCCAAAGAACCTAATGTTTTGATATGATGTTGTAAATATAATAAACTAGTGATGCCCCAAGGTTCATTTCATTTGGACGAAACACTAAAAAACGGGGCCTAATTAGATTTGGGCCCCGTTTTTCGGGGGTCATCCTGTACTATTTCTCTTTTTACGACTATGACTAAGTTTAGCAGCATTATATAGAATTAATGACTTCAAAAAGCGGTATTCTATCACATGTTAAACATGGTTTCTTTTAAAGCAACGATAACAGAACTTGTCAAATAACAAATACAACAGAAATTAGAACAAAGGCTACAAAAAGCTGAAGAAAGACAACTAAAAAATCAAAAATGATTTAAAAAGCTTCTACTTGAACAACAAAATAAAATCCGATCTAAAACTAGTGCAACTAAAGCATCAGCCGACTTCTAGAACTAGAAAAGAAGCTGAAGAAAGCATTCTGAAAACAAATGAAGAAAAAAACCGAAGGATTATTACAAACAATGTCGAACAAGAGTCAATGTAACGCAAACGAAAATGCTTTTTCGAAGAATAACGTTTGGTGTGCAATTGACAATGTAAATTTTTCCCCAAACGAGGATAAAACCGCTGCTTCATATTTCAGAAGGTATGATGATCTATACACAATAGATTGTGCACATTTAGCAGACTCAAAAAGTTCGCATACTGCTGCGAAAATCAGGCACCACCGAACATACCAAATTTGTGCATTTCATTTTAGCACGAAAAAGGAGCGACTTTACTTTTTTCTGAAGCTCTTAATAGTTTAACAGAATTATTTATCCGTAAGACTTCTTTGTTCCACAAACAGTGGAAATGTTTGTATGTAGTCAATAAAGATGGCGAAATCTAAGCAACGTCCGCCTCAATCGTTAATAACCACTGAGAAAATTAGTTGAACGTAGCGCAGATGACTTTACATGTGTAATTTTCATGCCAGGACTCGTATAAAGAAACGACGCATAAATAAGACGTACGCTTCATAACAAGTAAGAAAGTTTACGAAATTTAACATTTTAGAAATTAGCCGAAGACTGCCGGTGAATAATAAAATTCGGAAGACATTGAAAAGTCTGGCATTGCACACATAAGTAAAGTACGCCAATAAAATACATTTCAAATTTCTTTCAAAAACAACTAAAAACAAAAACACACCAGCCGAATTTAAACACACGATCGATTACCGCCGATCCTCTGCTTCCGTTGTGGAGCCTTTCATTCGGAAACGGATTACCAATACCGTTTTCAAAACCTGTCTAACTTGTAATAAAGTCGTACACAAGAGTTTGCATTGCAGAAGGAAAGGAGGAAATTAAACTTAGGTTTAATCCACAAAAACTAATGAACAGAACGGCCGAATTACTGGGAAATATGGACAGGTAAAACTCCTGAATGGTTCAGACGTGTCGACAATCTAAATGCATACATAACTAAGGTCTGGAAACTGACCATGCTAAGAACTAACTAAGTACCTAGAACGAGTACTGGTTAAAATATTATAGTCGAGGGTTAAATTATTACCAGCATTACTTTGAAATGAACTAGGAAAAGAGTAAAAATGTTCATATTAAAAAATACAAAAAAATGATTGGCCACAGACTTATTGTAGCTGTTCAACCGATGGGGGATACTAACCAATATTTTCGTCCAGAAAATAAAAAGAATCTTACGACCGAGTAAAGAAAAACGTAGTTATTTCAACAATTAAAAATCGTATGACATGGACTGAAAATAAATTGTCTCCAGAAAATTAAAGCACACAAAAACACAAAATTCACGCTGAAAATAATGGGAGCACCTGCTCATAAGTGTTGGGTCCACACCAGCTCGTGCGGTCTTTCTGTAACTTCAGTTGCTTAGATACTTCAAACTGGTAGATACCAGTCGAGTATAGGTTTTCGACAATCAGTATGGCAGGCACTGGACCATTTTGGTGGCCTTTTATCTGTCGGACTGATGTATTAGTCCTGGGTAGTCCTATGAGGTCAACCCTTCCAGGGCTAGCTTTTTTTTTGGGGGGGGGTGACTAAGTTTACTGCTTACTGACTTAAGCGCCCTGACCGAGGAATGCCGACAGGGTGGTCCCGGCAATTTTTTATAGAGCAGAATGCTCTTTCTTTAGGGGCGCTTGCTTGACTCTCCCCACCTTCCGGCCTTGTGCGACATATTCTAGCGGTAGGAAAGGTATTAAATACCTGCAGCACCACCAGTCTATACTTGCAGTCGAGACTTACTTACGGACACCATCCTTGTTCTCTGTTGTATTATACTTCTTGAATGTACCGTGTTCGTGTTTTCCTTATGGCCACTTTATAGGGTCACAACAAAACGCATACACTCTATTCAAGTGACGACAATGACGATGATGAGGCATGATATAAACCCGGGAAACATATACAAAAGTTCAATCAATTTTTCATCAAGTATATCTAGAATGTATGTTTTAAATGTGCATACAAAGATGTGAACCAACAAACAGTTGGCCTGATAACGTATCTTCTTGGACATCCATATCAGACAGTGAGGAAACATAATATAGTAAGAGACATGTGGTATTGACGACACTTATTGCATGAAAAATAGTCTTAATCACACATCTGAAGCAACGTTTCTATTGATCTTAATTACATATGCGAAGATATTGTTACCATTGTTTTATGCTCCCCGTAAGAAATATCAATATTTATTAAAACTATCAATATCGAACAGAATATAACCTTATTAAAGTGAATATATGTGAGTCTCTCAATAAAGCATCAACATCATGGATACAGTGGTTTATGTTGTTAACGAATGAACTAGTTCGTGTCAAAGAAAGCACATGCCATCTATTTTGATGTCTGCACGGACAAGTATATTGTATCCGACATAGAACACTAGTTCTAAATTAAATAAGGTTAGTTTCTCAGCGTCTAGATATAGGCATTTAGTTTGTACAGTTGAAAATAGTATATTGTACTGTGTGCAGAAAATTCCAATTGAGCGCATCAACTTCTGCCAACTATGTACCCTGGAAACTTATATGATAGCTACTGCACCCAAGAACTTAAATGTTATTAACTCCAAAAATGAACTTATTTCAAATTGCAAACACAAGCGTAAATTTAAATACATTAATTTCATTACCTCCTCTGACACTCCTCCTCCCAGTCAATAACTCCCTCCTTTTTTAGCATCTGACAAATCTCTAAACTATATCCCAGGGTAATCTTGTAACTTCTATTCTTAACGCCCCTAATCTCACTAATTAACCTTCCCAATAAATGTTCTTCCTCCCCATTGCACCTAACAACTATATCTACCCGTAACACCTTTAGTAGATTGAACTAACATTATTCCTCCTACTACCCACCGATCATTAACATATCTAATATCTAGACATTTATACCTCCTCTGCAATATAGCTCCTACTATCCTTTTACTTCAGCTCTACTCCTAACCTCTTATATTTATCACTTTTTCCTCTGTCCGTAAACCTACCCACAAACTCATCCATGGCCTCTTATTCTCACTTCCTTATTATCTCCCACACATCCACTATATCGTCCTTATATTGGACTCCTCCTAATAACAACATCTTCCACTGTAACTTCTTTTTGTCTTCTTTTTAAGTATGATCTTTGATTTCCCCTCCAATTGGGTTAATTTATATCCCCCTATAATTGTTATTAGATCTCATACACACTAGCATTAAAATGTAAGTTTGCTTAATTTTCAATCCAACCCTGGCCCATAACACTTATATTAATTCAATTGTCACTAGCATTTCTACCCTATCTCCTTAATAGCCTCCATACCCCCTACAAATTTATTGATTCAGTCTAGTTGCATAACTACATATTTTGGCCTTTTTTGAATAATCCTAATCCCTACTCGCGAGTCATTTTCTATCGGTCTATTCTCTTTTGCTCCCCTTATCTTATCTTTGACCAATTTTACCCCCATCCCCTCTAATCATATGTTCAAACTACTTGGTAACCCCTTGCAAGCTTCCCTTATGAATCTACTTTAATTTTAAACTGTAATTGTTAATGTTTACCCTGTTACGACTCACTCACCATTTAAACTATAGATTATAACACTGTCACTGCACTCAAGTTTTAATTGAACTAACCCAATTCAACCCCCTATTACTTATAATCGAAACAAATTGTTTCAAACAATCTATCCTTATCCCTTATACTGTTCCCCTCTCCTAAATTTCAATAAACTGAGTAGGACAGACTTGATCTTTAATATTACTAACTCTTTTCCTTAATTTATTTCCCCCCCCTTATTTTCCCCCCTTTTTCTCCTTTGTCATTTAATGTCCCTTCTAATTATTCATCTAACCCTTAATTTGGTTTTAAAATACATTTTTTAATTAACTATTCTCTATCTCCTTTTAAATTTTAATTTTTAATTTTTAATTTTAATCATTCACTCTCCCACATACACCTATTTATTTTACCATGCTTTTAACTAATTCTATTTTAACCCTTTTTAAACCCCCAGAAACCCCAACCAGTAACTACAATTTATTTTGCTTTTAGCTGTCTTACTTGTTATCTCTGAAATGTTAGAAGCTCACTCATTAGAATTCTATTTTTAGAATCGGCAATCTCTATACTCCCATTCCGCTTCAGATTAATCCCACCCTCCAAAACATATATCCTAACCTTGACCACCGCCCGGCCACACCGTCAACCACCCTGTCACTTTAACTTCATCCCCATACCAACCCTTTCTCGTTTTCGTTTTTTCCTTCTTTTTTATTACTTCCCAACTCATACAGCGGCTATTTAAAGAATTCCGTACCTCATAACCCTTATCGCTTTAAACCTTCCCCCCAACCCCAAATCTTTAACCGTTTGCTTTTTTTTGTTTCATTTGGGTTTAAACCTTGGACGAGATGTCATCTGCCTTGTTTGGTCTAGGAAGTATATCAAAATTGGCCAGCTTTTCTCTTTTCAATTCGTTTTAAGTGCGTTTGGATTTACTTGTAATTTTAAGCACTTTCTCCACACTGCTCCCACGCAAAGAGTTTTTTTTCACGTTCTACAATTCATCGAACTTCTTTTTAACGGAAATTTACCACCCGGACAAGCTGCATATCTTTTTTACGGAACTTTTCTTTTCATTCACTGCGTTTTTTTTACAAAAATTCTTTTAAAAATAATTTTCATATTTTTCAAATATTTAGACTTTGTTTTTTCGAAAGCCAACTTATCCATCTGTATTTCTCCTCTTATGATAAGATCTCGATCTTTGAAAAGCCTTGGCTTAAGGAAAGAATAATAAACACTAGTGTATTACTGAATACACCTTGCATTGAACAATTGAAATTTGAAATAAATTTGGACAATCGTCGCATATTTATCACTCTTTTTTTTCTATCTCTCTCTCTCTCTCTCTCTCTCTCTCTCTCTCTATATATATATATATATATATATATATATATATATATATATATATATATGTGTGTGTGTGTGTGTAAGAATTAAAATCAACTCACTAATTTCAAGAAGTATACTAACTATACCGGCAACGAGTTCCTAAATATAAACGTATAAACTTTTGCTTATTTCTGATTCGCCAATCCCGGAATAATATACGAGACATCTCTCAGCGTGACCCTGTGGTTTTCGTATTTAATCTCGTGACCTTTTCTGTCTAGATTCTTGTAAATATTTGATTAGTAATGATGAAGCTTACTTATCGTAGATATCTTTCATTCAAGCTGAGAGAGAGAAATGAAACACATCTGGCGACAGAAATACCTTGCAGTCTTGTATTATATAAAATATGGTCTGAGTTTAAATGTCAAGAAATAAAAAAAACATACGATTTATATATATATATATATATATATATATATATATATATATATATATATATATATACATATGTATATGAGCTTATTTATATGACAATTGAGCTACACAAAGACGTCAGTATTTTATTCCCACGGGATAATCTCAGGCTAAAGGCGTCAAATTATTGTAAATATCGCTTTTACTTCTTAGTAGCGTTTATTCTATCTTACTTACTAATCGGATTGGTTGTTTATTACTCCCTCTTCGGTTGTAATTTTCATCACCTAATGGCTGAGACCCTCTCAAAAATACCCTTGCTGTTATTTGTTTTACAATATTTCTTTTTTTCTGGAGAGGGGCCGTTTAGCGCACCTAATTTTTAAGCAAGCCACATTAATAGATGCCTTTAGTATAACCTGTTGAAGCTGACATATTTATTTTGTTATTAATTTTTACTTGAAGGATTTATTTAATTTATTTTTAATATAATGATGTATTTTATTTTTTAATTTATCATTTTCTATACAGATCCAACAGTGAATGTTATTCAGGATCTACAACTATTTGCGATTTTTTTTCCAAAAGTTATAACTTATTAAGATGTTTAAAATCTGAAATTAGATTCGTATACGAGGTGCATGGTGCTACTATTATGAAATATATATTTGGCGTAACAGAGGAAGTGCTACGTAATAATCAGTTCTTGGTGTCAGTTTGAAGGTTTAATCGTCAGTGCGAGTAATACTAAGAACACACCTACAAAATAATTCAGACTTCTGATCGGTCATTATGATGGATCTAATCGAAAGAGCCAAACGCCGTTTACCATATTTGCTTTGTTAACAGTAAATAAAGTAAAAAGTTAAGTAGGACTGTGAAACAACGGTTGATGAGTACGGAAGTCGATAATTCCAGTACGCAGATATGACGTCATATATGAGTGACAATAGAAATGTATTTGGGAGGGGAGATTTCATTTACAGTGTACACATACTAATCCATATATTACTAAAACGTTGATAATTATGCGTGGTTGTCACCGTGCACACTTTTCGTCTATGCATGGACTTTTTAGATGCTGGCAAATAGCCCAATCATATAAAAAGATATCGAATGAGGAGGGAAGTGGTAAGAGAAGGTCATTTATGTAAATATTTAATAGAAACGAACGAGCAGTGAGAGTGTTTTAGATATGGCAGTCGGTAGGTAAACTCGTAGATATGTGGACAGTTTGTTTAGGAGACATGAAGCGTTGTTGATAATCACACGCTTTAAAAAGGAGCAGTAGGACTACAATACCTCGGTTCGTGGGAACTGAAGCTATAATGTCAGTAAGCGATCATAACGTCATATATGAGCGAAATCCTGGTGCAAGCGTTGATTGAAATACATTCGCGAATCTGTACACTAGACTTAAATACGCTTAACGAGTTGTTTCTCTTCATATATTTCTGTCTTTATGTCTACAAGACGATGATAATTACAGCCGATGTGATGAGTCAACAATGATGAGATTAATTGCGGCGTGAGACTCAATAAACCTACTCGCCTTCTGAGTCTCAGTGTTGTCGAATTAGTTGTTGGAGCGGTGTGCCGATGGCGTTCAATTTCAGCTATGTTACAGAAACAAGTGCGGAGACGCATGCGTAGCAAAATACATTAAATGCAAAGAGGAGAGAAGGAAATGAACAGGGGGTATATATTTTAGGTATGGCGCATGACGTGTGTTTCGGAATCGACCCCCGCAATTTATATTAAACATTTAAAGGCTAGACGAATATTTACCATTTTTAGATTGACATCAAATGTCATTTGCTGCTAGGTATTTATGACATTGACTGCAGTAATGCAGAGGAAAACAATATCACCAGCACTTAAGACCACACGTATTTCAGAAAATTTTAAACACTTTTTGAAAAAGAGTTATCACCTGGAAATATATTATGTGAGACAGTTACCGTATATATGTTGTGACGCTATGAATTTATATTTAATAACAGAGAGAAATCACTACGTTTTAGTCCACCTGACATATTTCATTTTTCTAGCCTTTGATGCCCATTTTAAATAAGTATTTTGGGGGGGTTGCAACTACTTAAACTAAGGAAAAAGGTAAACAATCAATGTCTAGTGTTTCATTGTTTGGCCCTTTATCAACGCCGAATTTTATATACAATGTGTGTATGTATGTAATTTGAGTTCATGTATACAGTCGAGATCATGTAAAAATAACGTGACTTAATAATACTGTTATGTTAATAGATTTTAATAAACATAAAAAAATAGTTGAAAATCAGGACAACAATGCAGAAATACATCAATTGAGTGGTTTCGAATTGATTACCCTGAATAAACACTAAGTATCTCTAAAAGGTTATTTTAAATAGATACAGCTCGTTAATAATTAATTGTGCTGGCACTCGAATTTGCAGATCAAAATGGATTATATGTATCAACGTATAACTCATGACACTTATACATGAATATACCTCTAATTCTCTTCCTCGACCCTATCTTTCTTTTTCTCTTACTCTTTCCCTCTTTTTCCCTCCCTTCTCTTTCTCTTTCTCTCTCTCTCTATCTCTGTCTGTCTGTCTCTCTCTCTCTCTCTCTCTCTCTCTCTCTCTATATATATATATATATATATATATATATATATATATATAGGCAGTTATTATTTAAGCAGGCCTTGTTAAACAAGACGGAGTTTTTGCGTTTGTATAGCTTTTTTGTGAGGTTTTCGAATCGTCGAGCAATCCGTCGTGTTTCGAGTGGTAGTTAATATAGAATATGTTTGTAATTCCACTATTTCTCTAGCGCTTTCGACCTTCTTGGTCGTCTGCAGGAGTAGCTTGTTTGTATTATCAATGAGAAGACATGAGTTATTTTTAATAGGTATCTTCAAAGGTCAATGCTAGAAAAGAGAGAGGGGTGGTTAAGTTGATTATTATTGTATGTTTACTGTGTCGTGTTATATTATATTTTATCACATACAATAATCACTAACTCGACCCCCCTCAAGGATCATGTGTTGTATTAACTTCCATCTCTATATGTATATGTGCGCGTGTGTTTATCTTTCATGTACGTACTTTACAATTATGATTTAATTTAATGTACCCAGTTTTGGCGTTTACAATCCCCTGCTCCTAGAAAAAATAGGCATAACAATGGGGCATACCGTCAAAATCAAAATATGATCTATCGTACTGATAAATTCGTCGATTGGCAGTGGGTTAGCTACGAGAACCCCTACCACCATTCAATGATATTATATGTAAAAAGCGCATATACAAAGCTTGTGTTTCAATTAATTTATCTGGTTAATTTATTCTGCTAAAAGTTAAGTATTTATTATATATATATATATATATATATATATATATATATGTATGTATATATATATATATATATGTATATATATATAGATAGAGAGTGAGAGACAGAAGTAGATATATATATATATAAACTATGATGTGTGTATATATATATATATATATATATATATATATATATATATACACAAACTATTTCGCTGTTATCCTACGAGCGGCTAGACTAGCAAAATATCAAACCAAGAATGGTACTATACAAAACCTATTTGATATTCGGCAGCTCTATACACTGAGCTACAGAATTGGTGCCTAAAATAATATCTACAATGTATTTACCGCCAATTTTACAATGCTCAATGAGTTCATTTACAAATAGGGTTTGCTACACACACACATATATATTATATATATATATATATATATATATATATATATATATTACTCTGAATAATTATCTCTACACTGATGATTAAGAAAGGATGAAACGTATACGTTAGTAGATAATTAAATATTATATATTTAAATATATGTATATATATATGTATATATATATATATATATATATATATATATATATATTTCTAAACATATTCTTTTCCTAAGTTATCCCCCTTTGATGGCACATATTATAATAATAACGGCCCACACGTAAATTTAAATTTAGAATTGAATAAAGAAAAAAGAGAAAAAAAATAATAAATCATATAAAATAAAATATAATAAAATTATAATCATTAGTATATTAATAAATAAATGTTTATAATATTTTAAGTTTTGTTGAATAATTATTTAATAAAATTTTGACATTTTCTGCGTTCCTTCTTCCAATTGTCTACTGCGGTATTTAAATGGTTTGACACCGGTTTTTCCCGCTTTTTCGACCCTCTCGGTCTTCTATTGTTGTCTTTTGAAAATGAAAGTTTTTTTTCGAAAATTTAAGATTACCTTTAGCCGAAAATTTTTTTATTTACCAGACATTATTTACTATTCTGGTATTTAATCAGTTTTTCGTAGAAATTATTAATAAATCATTTGGAGTTTCACTTTCTCTTATCGTTTATTTCTGTTCACTTTTTCCATCTTCCGGCAACTACATCTCATTGCTATAGCCTCGGACTACTAATCTGCACTTATATTTACCAGCAATGCTTCAAGAAAACTACAATCTTCTTTTATATATATATATATATATATATATATATATATATATATATAATATATATATACATATATATACATATTCATATATATATACATATATATACATATATATATATTCATATATATATACATATATATATATATATATATATAGTAAGAAATTAATAAATACCACGCTTTTACTTTTAAGTTGTACTTAATCATCGAGTAGTCTATGGGGTTATCCCCTACTAACCTCACACACACACACACACACCCACATATATATATATATATATATATATATATATATATATATATATATATATATGTACATATATATATATATGTACATATATATATATATATATATATATATATATATATATATATATATATAGATAGATAGATAGATATATAGATATATATAGATATATATATATAGATATACATATATACATATATATATATATATATATATATATATATATAGGATCAAAATAAACCAAAGTGAAAACTTTTAGTAGATGGAACCTATTGTGAAAAGGATTAGCTCAATATACGGGATAGAGCAATAGTAGAGATATTAGAAAAAAGAGTGATAAATATGTGACGATTAGTAAAAAAAAGAGTGATAAGAAAAATAAATTTGGACAATCGTCACATATTTATCACTCTTTTTTCTTATATCTCTCTCTCTATATATATATATATATTATATTATATTGGCAGCATTTCCATAAAACACTTCTGATTAAAAGTAATTGCTGCATTCTTCGCGTAAATATTATTTTGATATCTATGCGATATAAAAGTTTGAAGTTCATAACACTAAATCAACATTGTTAAGTACTTATTACTTTCGATTTGACTCGACATCCAAGTCAGTTTATCAGACAACGTGTTAACGTTGAGAGAATTATGAGCAAAAGTTAAAATAAATAAAGATTTAGATCTTCAACAGTTTAGTCATTGTGTATCAGTTGGACATTTTAATACCTCTGAAATTGTTCCTCTTATTGTCACGAAATTGTTCAGTCAGATATTTAATTAACTTGTCCTGCAAGTTGCTCACTATTTAAACTGTCATGTGTTGTTCCAACGTATTGACAATACATTTCAAAAGCAATCCCATTGATATTAGAATGCTAGACTTCGGTTTTCAATGAAACGGAATAATTGAAACATTACATGAAATCATCAATCGCCAGAAATGTTGTAAAATGAGAAGTGTTAAGTGTATTTCCGAGTTTGTCTGTCAGAGAATAAGCAACAGCAAAAAGCCATTTTACTTTGGTCTTGTTTAATAATATTAATATTTATAGCATCATTCATAATGTATAATGATAATGATGTTGGCTAATGATCGCTTTCGTGGTCTAATTACGATATAAAAAAAACACACAAGACACATTGTTGCTATTACTCAGTCGAGCTCTGAATGCGTGTGTATTATCGTGAGCGGAACAGAGGTCCCCAAACGTTGCCCGATAATAGCTGTCTCATTGTTTCCTCGGTCCGATCTGATCGTCTGCGGTATTTCGTCTTTGCCACTGATAGTCGGAAATGATTCGCCCACTCTTAAAACGCCTGATTTTTTTCCTAGAGTGAATGATACGCGGATGGTAAAGGTAAAGGTCGCATAGCCTGGACGCGCACGAGTGTCGTTGCCGACACTGCACACTGACCATGGCCGTAGCGGCGGTTATTTGTTAAGAATCACTGTATCTAGGGCACAGCATATGGAAGGCAGGAACCCATCCCTCTCTTTCCGCTGCCTTGAACCTTCCCTGAGTTTTAGTCAGGTACCCATTTACTGCTGGGTGGACAGAGGGCGTTTTCAGACCCGAAAATTCGCATGCCGTGAGTCGGATCGAACCCGGGTCGTCCAGCCCAAAGACAAGTGCTATACGCGGAAAATGATCTTACTTTCTCAAGAATTCAAAAGACCTCGGGTGCGCCGATTGTCGTCTTTTAACTGACTTTACTTCCTGATTTTGGGAAACAGTTCCTCAGCTTTTCAAAGGAGGGGCGTCGATATCACGATTCTCCGCTATAAAGGGCAGTTGTCTGTATGTCTGTCTGTTTGTTTGTATGTCCAGATACTCCTCAAAAACTACGCGGCGACATGTCAAAAAGTTGATATCTTCAGAACCGTACAACACCTGGGATCATAATATCTCAAAATTACAACAAAAGAACATGTTGCTGGGGGTCAACGGGGCCAGTCTTCGGCAGCCGGTCTGGTTTTTTAAAACTTTTCTAATGTTATTCAGTAGTAATTTGGAAATCAGCCAATGTAATTATGTAATAATAATTTTGTTTTCAACCAACATATTCTTGTGCACGTGACGTCACAGTAATAGGTATATGACGTCATCGTTATAGGTTTTGAATTTTTTTTTCTCTTCAAAATTTATTTTACTTAAACATATTTTTATGCATAACATATAAAAGTGTATTCTGATGTAAAATTCACATAGTAAGATGATGAGAGTATTCCCGAATCTATAAACCCACGTCTTAGGGGTCCATGCGGCATATTTCATCGGGGGGGGGGGGAGGGGGGAGGGGCTTTTCAGTTATTTTTCATTATATATATATTTTAGAAATATGCAAAGTCACGCTTTTAACAGGAAATGACGTCAGAGGAAAAGAGTGTAGGGAAGAAAATCCCTCACACTACAACCCTGCTTTCCCTCTCACTCCCACCCTTTCTACCTTCCCTTCCTCCCTACGCCCATTCTGTTGTTATGATACCACCCTCCTAGGCATTACCTCCTCCTTTTTGAGAGTTGTGGAGATAGTGCGGCGGTGTGACTGCTTCAGGTCAAATTAGGGTGAGGCGGAGTGTCGGCATTCGCCGGTGGAGCGCCTCAGGCCAAATTTGGAGATGGGGGATTGTCGGCATAATGCAAAGTCACGATTTTAACAGGAAATGACGTCAGAGGAAATCCCTAACGGCACTTTTTTGAACATTTTTTGAGTTTATAGTGAAGCAAGGGTTGCTTAATCCTAACGAAACATAAGTTTATATTGAAGCAAGTGTTGCTTAATCCCTAACGGCACTTTTTTGAACATGAGTCCATAGTGAAGCAAGGGTTGCTTATTCCATAACGGTATTTTTTGAATATGAGTTTATAGTGAAGCAAGTGTTGCTTAATTCTAACCGCATTTCTTCTTTTGACATGATACCATCCTCCCAGGTGTTACCTCCTTCTTTTTGAGAGGTGTGAAGTTAGTGTAGTATCATTAAAATTAAAGTAATAAATAATTATGCTCCACCATTGTTTTCACTAATATTTGTATACATATTAAATAACGTCTAAATAAGTAAAGTAAGAAGAGAAAAATTATGCTCCGCCATTGTTTTCACTTATATTTGTATACATATTAAATAACGTCTCAATAAGAATAGTAAGAGAAATAATTATGCTCCGCCATTGTTTTCACTAATATCTGTATACATATTAAATAACGTCTCAATAAGTAAAGTAAGAAGAGAAATAATTAGGCTCCACCACTGTTTTCACTAATATTTGTATACATATTAAATAACGTCTCAATAAGAAAAATAAAAATAAAAATAATTATGCTCCGCCATTGTTTTCACTTATATTTGTATACATGTTAAATAACGTCTTAATAAGTAAAGTAAGAAGAGAAATAATTATGCTCCGCCATTGTTTTCACTAATATTTGTATACATGTTAAATAACGTCGACAAAAGTAAAGTAAAAAGAGAAATAATTATGTTCCACCATTGTTTTCACTAATATTTGTATACATATCAAATAAGGTCTCAATCAGTGAAGAAAGAAGAGAAATAATTATGCTCCGCCATTGTTTTGACTAATATTTGTATACATGTCAAATAATTTCTCAATAAGTAAAGTAAGAGAAATAATTATGCTCCCCCACTGTTTTCACTTATATTTGTATGAAGATTTTAGAGGTCAAGTCGAACTTTTTTTTCTTTTTTGTTTTGTTTTGAACTCAAAATATTTCTCAGGGGTGGGGGTAAAGTGAACAATTAGGTCGCTGGAGAGATTGAGGGGTCGGGGAAAATTTTAGGGGTCAGGCCGAACTTTTTAGGGGTCAGGCCAAATTTTTTTGTTTTGAAGTCAAAATATATCCCATGGTTGGGGGAGAGTGAAAAATTAGGGGGCTGGAGAGATTTAGGGGTCGGAGAAAATTTTAGGGGTCAGGCGGAACTTTTTAGGGGTCAGGCCAAATTTTTTCTTTGTTTTGGTTTTGAAGTCAAAATATTTCTCATTGTTGGGGGAGAGTGAAAAATTAGGGGGCTGGAGAGATTTAGGGGTCGGGGAAAATTTTAGGGGTCAGGCGGAACTTTTTAGGGGTCAGGCCAAATTTTTTTGTTTTTTTTTGTTTTGAAGTCAAAATATTTCTCATGGTTGGGGGAGAGTGAAAAATTAGGGGGCTGGAGAGATTTAGGGATCGGGGAAAATTTTAGGGGTCAGGCGGAACTTTTTAGGGGTCAGGCCAAATTTTTTTGTTTTTTTTTGTTTTGAAGTCAAAATATTTCTCATGGTTGGGGGAGAGTGAAAAATTTGGTGGCTGGAGAGATTTAGGGGTCGCGGAAAATTTTAGGGGTCAGGCCGAACTTTTTAGGGGTCAGGCCAAATTTTTTTGTTTTTTTTTGTTTTGAAGTCAAAATATATCTCATGGTTGGGGGAGAGTGAAAAATTAGGGGGCTGGAGAGATTTAGGGGTCGGAGAAAATTTTAGGGGTCAGGCGGAACTTTTTAGGGGTCAGGCCAAATTTTTTTTCTTTTTTTTTGTTTTGAAGTAAAATTATTTCTCATCGTTGGGGGAGAGTGAAAGATTAGGGGGCTGGAGAGATTCAGGGGTCGGGGAAAATTTTAGGGGTCAGGACGAACTTTTTAGGGGTCAGGCCAAATTTTTTTCTTTGTTTTGGTTTTGAAGTCAAAATATTTCTCATTGTTGGGGGAGAGTGAAAAATTAAGGGGCTGGAGAGATTTAGGGGTCGGGGAAAATTTTAGGGGTCAGGCGGAACTTTTTAGGGGTCAGGACGAACTTTTTAGGGGTCAGGCCAAATTTTTTTCTTTGTTTTGGTTTTGAACTCAAAATATTTCTCAGGGTTGGGGGAGAGTGAACAATTAGGGGGCTGGAGAGATTGAGGGGTCGGGGAAAATTTTAGGGGTCAGGCCGAACTTTTTAGGGGTCAGGCCAAATTTTTTTGTTTTTTTTTTGTTTTGAAGTCAAAATATTTCTCATGGTTGGGGGAGAGTGAAAAATTTGGTGGCTGGAGAGATTTAGGGGTCGCGGAAAATTTTAGGGATCAGGCCGAACTTTTTGGGGGTCAGGCCAAATTTTTTTGGTTTTTTTTGTTTTGAAGTCAAAATATTTCTCATCGTTGGGGGAGAGTGAAAAATTAGGGGGCTAGAGAGATTTAGGGGTCGGGGAAAATTTTAGGGGTCAGGACGAACTTTTTAGGGGTCAGGCCAAATTTTTTGTTTTTTTTTTGTTTTGAAGTCAAAATATTTCTCATCGTTGGGGGAGAGTGAAAAATAAGGGGGCTGGAGAGATTCAGGGGTCGGGGAAAATTTTAGGGGTCAGACGAACTTTTTAGGGGTCAGGCCAAATTTTTTTATTTTTTTTGGTTTTGAACTCAAAATATTTCTCAAGGTTGTGGGAGAGTGAAATATTAGGGGGCTGGAGAGATTTAGGGTCGGGAAAATTTTAGGGGTCAGGCGGAACTTTTTAGGGGTCAGGCCAAATTTTTTTGTTTTTTTTTGTTTTGAAGTCAAAATATTTCTCATGGTTGGGGGAGAGTAAAAAATTAGGGGGCTGGAGAGATTTAGGGGTCGGGGAAAATTTTAGGGGTCAAGCCAAATTTTTTAGGGTCCGCCCAAATTTAGGGGCGGCGATATGTACGTATTTAGCTTCCACACCGGGGCGGCCATAGGTACTTATTTAGCATTCAGCGGTGGTGATAGGTACTTATATAGCATGTGCACATGGGCGGTAATAAGTACGTATATAGTATGCGCACTGGGGCAGTGATAGGTATGTATTTAGCATGCGCACTGAGGCAGCGATCAGTACATATATAGCACGCGCACCGGGGCGGCGATAGGTACGTATATAGCACGCGCACAGGGGCGGCGAAAGGTACATATTTAAAATTCACACCGGGGCGGCGATAGGTACGTATTTAGCATTCACACCAGGGCGGCGATAGGTATGTATTTAGCATTCACACCGGGGCAGCGATAGGTATGTATTTAGCATTCGTACCAGGGTGGCGATATGTACGTATTTAGCTTCTGCACTGGGGCGGTGATAAGTACGTATTTAGAATTCACACCGGGGCGGCGATAGG
Organism: Sepiola atlantica; assembly: GCA_963556195.1. Taxonomy (NCBI): domain Eukaryota; kingdom Metazoa; phylum Mollusca; class Cephalopoda; order Sepiida; family Sepiolidae; genus Sepiola; species Sepiola atlantica. Next base: position 121,557,496 of record OY744522.1, read on the forward strand.
TATGTATTTAGCATTCGCACCGGGGCGGCGATATGTACGTATTTAGCTTCCACACCAGGGCGGCGATAGGTACGTATTCAGAATTCAGGGGTGGCGATAGCTACGTATATAGCATGTACACATGGGCAGCAATAAGTACGTACATAGCATGCGCTCTGCGGCGGCGATCAGTACATATATAGCACGCGCACCGGGGCGGCGAAAGGTATGTATTTAGCATTCGCACCGGGGCGGCGAAAGGTACGTATTTAGCATTCGCACCGGGGCGGCTATAGTTACGTATTTAGCATTCGCACCAGGGCGGCTATAGGTACGTATTTAGCATTCGCACTGGGCCGGCGATAGGTATCTATTTAGCATTCACACCAAAGCGGCAATATGTACATATTAATTATTCGCACTAGGGCAGCGATAGGTACTTATGTAGCATGCACACCGGGGCGCAATTGGTATGTCTTTAGTATTCGCACTAGGGCAGCGATAGTTACTTATGTAGCATGCACACCGGGGCGCAATAGGTATGTATTTAGCATTCACACCGGGGCAACGATAGGTACTATTTAGCATTCGCAACGGGGCGGCGATAGGTACTTAAATAGTATCTGCACCGGGGCGGCGATAGGTACGTATATAGTATGTGCACTGGGGCGGCGATAGGTACGTATATAGTATGCGCACCGGGGTGATGATAGATACGTATATAGTATGAACACCTGGGTGGAGATAAGTACCTATATAGAAGGCGCAGATAGAAGTGTTACTTTTTATAGAAATATGTCATACTATTACCCTGGGCAATAGGAGAAATGGTGGGGAAGAAACAGCTTTTGCAAAAGGCAAAATTAGAAAGTAGCGGCGAAATGGGGCGACCAGGGAAGAGAAAGGTAGCAGATAAAGAGACGGCTATAGAGAGAGGGGGCGGACATAGAAGTTTGAATATAAAGATGTTACACACACGATCTTTCTTCAAATATATGTTGTTATGACCCCGAGCAACGCCGGGTAGCCCCGCTAGTCTCAATATATATAAGGCAAAAATCTGTGATATGTATGTAACGCTAAGGCTTTTAAAATACTAAACAAACACCTCCGAATTAGGTATTATTTTAACCGGCATAACCTCGAGAAAATAATATCGAAAAATTTAAAAAAAAGATTCATTTTTAAGGGATCAAATAGCCATTTTTTCGTTTAATGTGATCACGATTTTTAATGTTATCTTGTGCACATGACGTCACATAGATAGGTACATGACGTCACAGTGATAGGTTCGGATATTATTTTATGCTATCGTCTCGTTATTATTGTTTTTTTTTTCATTTTTCTTCGGACTATTGCCCTGATAAAAGGGAGGAGAATAAGCGAGAGTTATTTTAGTATAACTCTAGAGGCCTCCTTGTATTTGGCAATTGAAAATGAGGAAAAATATCATAATGAGATTGAAAATAATGAAGAATACCATGAGAGGATTAAACATGATGAAGAATACCATGTGAGGATTAAAAATGATTAATAATATCATAAGGGGATTAAAAATGATGAAGAATATGATGAAGTGATTGAAAATGATGAATAATAGGGTGAGAGGATTGAAGATGATGAAGAATATCATGAGTGGATTGAAAATGATAAAGAATATCATGATAGGAGTGTAAATGATGAAGAATACCATGAGAGGATTGAAAATGATTAAGAATACCATGAGAGGATTGTAAAATGATGAAGAATATAATGAAAGGATTGAAAATGATGAAGAATATTATGAGAGGATTGAAAATGATGAAGAATAAAATGATGGGATTGAAAATGCTGAAGAATATAATGAGGGGATTGAAAATAATGAAGAATATCATGTGATAATTGAAAATGATGAAGACCATCATGAGAGGATTGAAAATTATAAAGAACATCATGAGAGGATTTAAAATGATGAAGCATATCATGAGGGGTTGAAAATGATGAAGACCATCATGAGAGGATTGAAAATTATTAAGAACATCATGAGAAGATTGAAAATGATGAAGAATATCATGAGAGGATTGAAAATGATGAGGAATATCATGAGAGGATTGAAAATGAAGAAGAATATCACGAGGGGATTGAAAATGATCAAGAATATCATGAGAGGATTTAAAATCATGAAGAATATCATGAGGGGATTGAAAATGAATAGAAATATCATCAGAGGATTGAAAATGATGAAGAATACCATGAGGGGGTGTAAAATGAAGAAGAATATCACGAGAGGATTGAACATGATGTAGAATATCATTAGAGGATTGAAAATGATGAAGAATATCATGAAAGGATTGAAAATGATTAAGAATATCATGAGAGGATTGAAACTAATGAAGAATACCATGAGAGAATTGAAAATGATGATGAATATTATGAGAGGATTGAAACTGATGAAGAATACCATGAGAGGATTGCAAATGAGGAGGAATACCATGAAAGAATTGAAAATGATGAAGAATATCATGAGAGGATTGAAAATGATGAAGAATATTATGGGTGGATTGAAAATTATGAAGAATATCATGGAAGGATTGAAAATTATGAAGAATACCATGAGAGGATTGCAATTGAAGAAGAATGTCATGAGAGGATTGAAAATGATGAAGAATATCATGAGAGAATTGAAAATGATGAAGAATATCATGAAAGGATTGAAAATGATGAAGAATATCATCGGATGATTGAAAATGATGAAGAATATCATGAGAGAATTGAAAATGATGAAGAATATAGTTAGAGGATTGAAAATGATGAAGAATATCATGAGAGTATTGAAAATGATGAAGAATATCATGAGAGGATTGATGATGATGAAGAATATCATCGAAGGATTGAAAATGATGAAGAATATCCTGAGAGAATTGAAAATGATGAAGAATATAGTTAGAGGATTTAAAATCATGCAGAATATCATGAGAGTATTGAAAATGATGAAGGATATCATTAGAGGATTGAAAATGATGAAGAATATCATGAGAGGATTGAAAATGACGAAGAATATCATGAGAGGATTGAAACTGATGAAGAATACCATGAGAGGATTTAAAATGATTAAGCATATTATGAGTGGATTTAACATGATTAAGAATATCATGAGAGGATTGAATATGATGTAGAACATCATGAGAGAATTGAAAATGATGAAGAATATTATGAGAGGATTGAAAGTGATGAACAATACCATGAGAGGATTGCAAATTATGAAGAATACCATGAAAGGATTAAAAATGATGAAGAATATCATGAGATGATTGAAAATGATGAAGGACAAAATGATGGGATTGAAAATGATGAAGAATATCATGAGTGAGTTGAAAATTATAAACAATACAATGAGAGGATTAAAAATGCTGAAGAATATAATAAGGGGATTGAACATGATGAATAATATCATTAGAGGATTAGAAAATGATGAAGAACATCATGAGAGGATTGAAAATGATGAAGACCATCATGAGAGGATTGAAAATGATGAAGAATATCATGAGGTGGTTGAAAATGATGAAGAATACAATGAGAGGATTGAAAATGCTGAAGAATACCATGAGAGGATTGGATATGATGCAGAACATACTGAGAGAATTGAAAATGATGAAAAATATTATGAGAGGATTGAAAATGATGAAGAATATCATGAGAGGATTGCAAATGATGAAGACTACAATGAAAAGATTGAACATGATGAAGAATATAATGAGAGGATTGAAAATGATGAAGAATAAAATGATGGGATTGAAAATGATGAAGAATATATGAGCGAGTTGAAAATGATAAAGAATACGATGAGAGGATTGAAAATGCTGAAGAATATAATAAGGGGATTAAAAATGATGAAGAATATCATGAGAGGAGTGAAAATGATGAAGACCATCATGAGAGGTTTGACAATGATGAAGAACACCATTAGAGGATTGAAAATGATGAAGAATATCATGAGATGATTGAAAATTATGAAGAATATCATTAGAGGATTGAAAACGATGGAGAATATCATGAGAGGATTGAAAATGATGAAGAATATCATTAGAGGATTGAAAATAGTGAAGAATATCATGAGAGGATTGAAAAAGATAAAGAATATCATGGGAGGATTCAAAATGAAGAAGAATATCATGAGAGGATTTAAAATCATGAAGAATATCAAGAGGGGATTGAAAATCATGAAGAATATCATGTGAGGATTGAAAATGAAAAAGAATATCTTCGGAGGATTGAAAATGATGAAGAATATCATGAGAAGATTGAAAATGATGAAGAATATAATGAGAGAATGTAAAATGATGAAGAATATAGTTAGAGGATTGAAAATGATGAAGAATATCATGAGAAGATTGAAAATGATGAAGAATATCATGAGAGGATTAAAAATAATGAGGAATATCATGAGAGGATTGAAAATGACGAAGAATATCATGAGGGGATTGAAAATGATGAAGCATATTATGAGAGGATTTAAAATCATGAAGAATATCATGAGGGAATTGAAAATGAAGAGAAATATCATCAGAGGATTTAAAATGATGAAGAATACCATGAGGGGATGTAAAATTAAGAAGAATATCACGAGAGGATGAACATGATGTAGAATATCATTAGACGATGAAAAATGATGAAGAATATCATGAAAGGATTGAAAATGATTAAGAATATCATGAGAGGATTGAAACTGATGAAGCATACCATGAGAGAATTTAAAATGATGAAGCATATCATGAGTGGATTTAAAATGATTAAGAATATCATGAGAAGCTTGAAAATCATGAAGAATATTATGGGAGGATTGAAAATTATGAAGAATACCATGAGAGGATTGCAATTGAAGAAGAATGTCATGAGACGATTGAAAATTATGAAGAATATCATAGGAGGATTGAAAATGATGAAGAATATCATCAGAGGATTTAAAATGATCAAGAATATAATCGGAGGATTAAAAATGATGAAAAATATCATGAGAGGATTGAAAATGATGAAGAAAATGATTAGAGGATTGAAAATGGTGAAAATATCATGAGAGGATTGAAAATGATGAAGAATATCATTGGGCGATTGAATATAATGAAGAATATCATGGGAGGATTGAAAATGATGAAGAATATCATCGAAGAATTAAAAATAATGAAAATTATCATGGGAGGATTAAAAATGATGAAGAATATCATGAGAAGATTAAATATGATGAAGAATATCATGAGAGGATTGAAAATGATGAAGAATATCATGCGAGGATTGAAAATGACGAAGAATATCATGAGAGGATGAAAAACGATGAAGAATATCATGAGAGGATTTAAAATGATGAGGAATATCTTGAGAGGATTGAAAATGAAGAATATCATGAAGGGATTGAAAATAATGAAGAATATCATGAGAAGATAGAAAATGATGAAGAATATCATGAGGGGATGTAAAATGAAGAGGAATATCATCAGATGATTAAAAATGATGAAAACTATCATGAGGGGATTGAAAATGTTGTAGAATATCACGAGAGGATTTAAAATTATGTAGAATATCATTAGAGGATTGAAAATGAAGAAGAATATCATGAGGGGATTGAAACTGATGAAGCATACCATGAGATGATTTAAAATGATGAAGCATATCATGAGTGGATTTAAAATGATTAAGAATATCATGAGAGGCTTCAAAATAATGAAGATATTATGGGAGGATTGAAAATTATGAAGAATACCATGAGAGGATTGCAATTGAAGAAGAATGTCATGAGACGATTGAAAATTATGAAGAATATCATAGGAGGATTGAAAATGATGAAGAATATCATCAGAGGATTTAAAATGATCAAGAATATAATCGGAGGATTAAAAATGATGAAAAATATCATGAGAGGATTGAAAATGATGAAGAAAATGATTAGAGGATTGAAAATGGTGAAAATATCATGGGAGGATTGAAAATGATGAAGAATATCATCGAAGAATTAAAAATAATGAAAATTATCATGGGAGGATTAAAAATGATGAAGAATATCATGAGAAGATTAAATATGATGAAGAATATCATGAGAGGATTGAAAATGATGAAGAATATCATGCGAGGATTGAAAATGACGAAGAATATCATGAGAGGATGAAAAACGATGAAGAATATCGTGAGAGGATTTAAAATGATGAAGAATATCATGAGAAGATAGAAAATGATGAAGAATATCATGAGGGGATTGAAAATGAAGAGGAATATCATCAGATGATTAAAAATGATGAAAACTATCATGAGGGGATTGAAAATGTTGTAGAATATCACGAGAGGATTTAAAATAATGTAGAATATCATTAGAGGATTGAAAATGATTAAGAATATCATGAGGGGATTGAAAATGATGAAGAATACCATGAGAGGATTTAAAATGATTAAGAATATCATGAGTGGATTTAAAATGATGAAGAATATCATGAGAGGATTGCAAATGATGAATAATATAATGAGAGGAGGGAAAATGATGAATAATATAATGAGAGGATTGAAATGATGAAGACTATCATGGGAGGATTGAAAATGATGAAGAATATCATGGGAGGATTTAAAATGATGAAGAATATCGTGGGAGGATTGAAAATGATTAAGAATATCATGGAAGGATTTAAAATGATGAAGAATATCATGGGAGGATTGAAAATGATGAAGAATATCATCGGAGGATTTAAAATGATGAAGAATATCATGAGAGGATTGAAAATTATGAAGAATATCGTCAGAGGATTGAAAATGATGAAGAATATCATGAGAGGATTAAAAATGATTAAGAATATCATGAGAGGATTGAAAATGATGAAGAATACCATGAGAGGATTGAAAATGATGAAAAATACCATGAGAGGATTTAAAATGATGAAGAATACCATGAGAGGATTGAAAATGATGAAGAATAACATGAGAGGATTGAAAATAACGAAGAGTATCATGAGAGGATTGCAAATGATGAAGAATATCATGAAGGGAATTTAAAATTATGAAGAATATAATGAGAGGATTAAAAATGATGAGGAATATCATGAGAGGATTGAAAATGAAGAAGAATATCATGAGGGGGGGGGGTAAATGATGAAGAATATCATGGGAAGATTTAAAATAATGAAGAATATCATGAGAGGATTTAAAATGATTAAGAATATCATGAGAGGATTGAAAATGATGAAGAATATCATGGGAGGATTGAAAATGATGAAGAATATTATTGTAGGATTGAAAATGATGAAGAATATCATTAGAGGATTGAAAATGATGAAGAATATCATTAGAGGATTGAAAATGATGAGGAATATCATGAGAGGATTGAAAATAACGAAGAATATCATGAGAGGATTGAAAATGATGAAGAATATCATGAGAGGATTGTAAATTATGAAGAATATCATGAGAGGATTAAAAATCATGAGGAATATCAAGAGAGGATTGAAAATGAAGAAGAATATCATGAGGGGATTTAAAATGATGAAGAATACAATGAGAGGATCGAAAATTATGTGGAACACTCTGAGCGGATTGAAAATGATGAATAATATCATGAGGGGATTGAAAATATATAGTATGAACACCGGGGCGGAGATAAGTACTTATATAGAAGGCGCAGACAGAGGTGGTACTTTTTATAGAAATAAATCATACTATTGCACTTGGAAACGTAGGATGAAATGGTGGGGAAGAAACAGCTTTCGCCAAAGACAAAATTAAAAAGTAGCGGTTAAATGGCGCGACCAGGGAAGAGAAAAGTAGAAAGATAAAGAGACGGCTATAGAGAGAGGGGCAGAAATAGAAGTTTTAATATAAAGATGCTACGCACACGATATTTCTTCAATTATATGTTTTTATAACCTCGAGCAACGCCGGGTAGCCCCGCTAGTTATAATATAGAATATAATAAGGTCAGTATTGATATGATTTAGAAAAATATGAATACTATAATATTACTGATTATATCATTTATAATCTACAATAATTTATCTACAAATATACATATTTGTAATAATATAAATAATAACAATAAAAATAGTATTTATCTGTTGATTATGAATGAGTACTAATCTATGGTTCGCTTCTGTAAAACATTCAGAACCGTAACTCGTCTAACTAAAACAACTTTACAAAATTTCGTTTGCTCCTTATGTGAACCTAACACCAAACGGAGCTTCCATGTGCAAAGTTTATTTTCCTAAAATTACACGTCTATTTAACACAACAGTGCGACTGCTTCCCAACGTACTACTACATGGTCATATTTAAGCCTAATGTAAACAAACACTCGTTGAGCCGCCAACTTAAATACAATTCTGTTAGATTTCAACCATCGTTAGAAATCATCACGGTCTACCTGACAAACTAATTAACCCTGATCCTGTAGATGCCTCTTGGCCTCGATAAGCCGTGACTCATTAGTAAAACATAAATAAATAAATACAAAAATAAATAAATATGTAAATTGAATTATCGTAAAATATAAATTATAGGGTCATAACAATTTGGTTTAATTAATAACTTAATAATAATTTTTAAAAAATCAATAATAGTGTAGTATTATTGATTTTTTCCAGTTTCTCAATAATATATATAAAAAAAAACATTCAAAATAAAAGTAAAGAGGTTATCAGATAACGTCAGGTAAGCACGGCGTCGATGATGATGATGATGATGATGATGATGATGATGATGATGATGATGATGATGATGATGATGATGATGATGATGATGATGATTGCGTAGGAAATCCAGTTCCGTAAGGACTATGAAAACGTTATCATTTTGAACATACAGACAAAATGTTTAGAGACACCCGAGACAGTATTGGAAAATTGAAATCACAAAATCATTTTCGACATCGACGTACAAAAAGAAAAATGTATTCAAGCCAATAGATTAGACGTGATAACTAGCTATTGTGAAGAATCAAGGAAGATTAAATGACCGAAGAGGAACCGTACCGAGCAAACCTGCATTGAAAAAAGGTGGCGTAAGTGCTGGAACCTTAATGAAGTTAGTGCCTCTTCAATACCAGAGATGGTCATTGGTTATTGTTAGCGAGACATCGATAGCACACGAATGTTGCGAAATGAATTGTCATTTGTATTTGTTATCGAAAAAAAAAATTGTATGTTCGGGAAATTTTGCGATGTTTGTTGTCATTCAAACTTTAGTGAACACCACTTTTTATTGTCAGTAAGCTACCACAGATACTGATTATGTGAAAACCTCCCGTGGGATAATGTTGTAACGATACGGATACACGATTGTTACTAAAAGTTCATGTTTTTCAGAATTCAAAACTTAGAAACGTTTTCAAAAGTGTTTCTTTGACAATGAAAAGCCTTTAAAGTGTTAGTCACTTTTTGTCATTTTAGAGCCGCCTCTCGAGCATACCGCCCTTTTCTCTTTACCGCGGCCTGTAGATGTAGTTGTTTTTTTTTAACGATGGATTTATGTGTGAGTGGGCGTTTATGCAACAGTGGGTGCGTGTGTACATGAGTCTTTAACGTATGCGATTATGCTATGTTCTGTTTTCTCTCTACATGTGCGTGTTTTCCGTGGATGTTTGACTCAATTTCTTTCCTCAATTACTAACATATCCAGGGATATATTGATTACAATATTACCACAAATTGCCTCATTTTTTTCTTTGTGTGTTTGTTTCTCTATTCTTCATTAGCCGTCAGCGTCTTGGTCGTCTATTGCTGTGCGGTTGATTTGTAAACTAAATTCATCGTTGTATCTCGCTTCTCAACCGCCGATCGTCTAGCGGTGTATCTGTTGACAAACTTGTTCTTACAACAAAAGGGGACTCAAGACAGAGGTTGAATTGTTTTCTGAGATGCTTTTATTTATCTTTTCCATCCAAACAACGCCAACAGAGAGGTCCGTGCTATATTATCATCTTAATACTTACTTTTTATGCTGCTAAGTTTGTGGACACTTTTATACTCGACAGAAAAAAAGGAGGAAGGATATCCATCTTGCGTCGATACCGACTTAACGTTTCACACCCTTTTTCGACACGTTGACTCGTTACGACGTCCGATGATAGACTAACAATTTAGGTAACAGGTAGAATTTCTTGTCCGGCTCACCTGCTGTGCCAGGACTGAATCAATTCAAAACTATATTTTTCTAACAGTCCCAACTGTGACGTTATATTACCTCTGTCTAGTCAAACAATCACATAACTGTATTTTTACTTGGTTTTAGATTAACCTTTGTGGGCCCCAGATCTTTCATCTCAGCAAAATCCTGTCTATATGTTATGAAATTGAGTATGAATCATTCAACTAAATAACGGATCATATTAATCTAGACTCAAATTATTAACTGACCTCGGCTACCATTCATGCTAGCTTACGTACATGTCTAAAGGAATATAGGCGCAATAATAATAATAATAATAATAATTATTATTATTATTATTATTATTATTATTATTATTATTATTATCATTATTATCATTATTATTATTATTATTATTATTATTATTATTATCATTATTATTATGATTATGATTATTATTATTATTATTATTATTATTATTATTACTATTATTATTATTATTATTATTATTATTATTTATGATTCTGTATGTACATAGGACTTTTTGATTATTCAACTGGACACCCAGTGTGAAAGTTTTATTACTGAAGGATACTGTTTTAATTTTACCTTTGTACCCTACTTAAAATGTTCCCATTAAATATAGATTTTCTTTCAACAAAATGAAAAAGCTTGCTACTGTGCACGTCTATTCGTTGGCTCCAAACTTAAATTTCGTAAATATGTTTTCCTATCGTAAATATTTTTTTAAAAAATCGCTATGATGTAAAATTTTAAAAACATATATTCACCAGAATATCTGTTTTACAAATTTTACATCGCATGGATTTTCAAAAAAAAATATTTACGATAAGATGTATTAATTAAATTCTGAAAATATCATTTAAAATTGATAATTGTTTTGGTTTCTTATCGTATAAAAAATAGCATATTGAGTTTTTGTTAACAAACAGGATATTCGGATATGTCGATTATGTTATGTGTTATAGCGGTCCTTAAACCGACTACTCTGCTGTCCCATGACCAATATATATTTTCTACAAGAAGATTGCCCTTAGTTACTTCATATATATCAATGTTGAATATTTCGAATAATTCACAGATATGAAATACAATTTCAGACCAACAATAAATGAACAATCATGGCTGCCATTGTAAAGACAAACCAAAACAAGTCCAATTATTTATAAACAATAATGTGAGTAAAAGAGAAGCAAAGAGACAATACAGACATAGGTAGATAGATAGGGGGGAAAGAAAGAAAGAGAGAGTCAACAGATGACGATTAGAACGAAACTGACGCCGCCGTTATTGCACGAACGATAGCCAAAGAGATGCGTTGGAACAGCCAGACTGACTCACGGGCCTAGTGCCTAGACGTTGAAATCCTCCGTCCAATATCCTGAAAAAATACACTGTATTTAAACAATTTTGTATATACCTTTTGTCATTGAAGCTGTTCTGATAAATGACATAGATGAATTACATGTTACTGACGTTACTTTGTATATGAGTTATTTTTATTGACAGAAGTATGTAGAGAAACCTCCTGGTTGGTGTGTCTGTATTACAACACTTTTAATGCAACAAGCCTAAGATCTAGTGCACGAGAGTTGCGTCGACCACAGCAATGATCGTACTATTGTTTCAATGGGTATCAAGAACTAACGAGAATCTTGAACAAAGTGTCTTCCGAAGAACATTCAATCTACAGTGTACACTGTTGCAGGAATATTTTACTGCAGACTACGAAAGAGTCGCTTTCAAGTAAAATATCAAAAATACTTATTAGATCGCCCTCTCACGTGATCAATATTGTGTCATTCTGCGCATTATTTTCAATCCTCTCACAGCATCCAAACCCTCCAGCTTATTAATCTTAATCCGCGGTTAGCTTCTGATCTTGGAAAGTTGAAAACTATTAGTATAAAATTGATTCATTTAATTAAACTAACTTTGCTGTTGTACATATCGCTAGTGGTGAATGTATGGCTTTGATTTTTTAGTTCGCTTCTGACCTCCGAGATCGGGTTCGAATTGGGCTAGACATTTTTTTCTTCGTCTATCTCAAGAGGTCATCATTCAAGACATTACATCGTCCTTCAAAGAAAATCCCAAGTTTACCCCTATCATCTTTTCACTTATTAGAGGGTTTGGTCTGTTGCCGAGCTTTTGAGGATCCTCTACTGGGGAATACCTTCTATTACATTACGAATCAGGGGGGGGTCGGGTAATCTAACTCGGAATGTATCCCCTCCCACGGTATTGGTGCGTAACTAACTGTATTAAATCATGTAGGATTTGTGAACAACATTTAGATGAGGATATACTCAATTAAGATATCACGTACTCCTGTAAGTTATTAACTTTATAAGTATACACTCTACTCTTGCACGCCTTTTACCATGTGATAAGTGTATGTATTAATTTGAGATGTGTAAGGATTTGAAGCTCTGCATGAGATATCTGAAGATATTAAGTCTTTTGTACTCTGAGTTCGTACAATATGTGGCCCTAAAACAAAACATTTAAATTCAAAAAGCTGCATTTCAAATTTAAAAAAATGAAGATGTTCACATTTAATAAAGTGGAAATGGATAACAAATGCTGAAATTTCATGAAACAATTTTATTTGCATGCTTAATTTAATTTTTTAATTTTTGAAGTTGAACTTAAAATTTTATTTCATTATTTTATCCGCAGATTAAACCGTCTAATCAATTGTTAATTTAAAATGTAGTTTTTGTTCAATTATTCTATTTACTTGTATTTGATGCTAATACTGTTAATTTAAAGTTGATTATTTAGAATGTTATGATCAAATTTTCAGAATGTAATGGCGTTTTAATTTTAATATCGTAATTAATTTATATCTAATTTTAATTTGACTATGCCATTTCATATTTTGAAGTTGATTTTATTTTAATTTGATGTCAATATTATTTTTAATTTACAGTTAGTCATAATGAATTTCAAGTTCAACTTTTTTATCTTGATGTCAATAGGGTGTATTGGAATTTTTATTTGAAATTCAGCATTTATGTATTACTAATTTCGCTCGTTGACCTTTTTAATCAAATTAGTTTAATTTGATGCTGATATGTGTTTATTTAGAGTTTACCCTCAACCACTGATATTAACAAAACATAATACAGTTTTCGTAGTCGTTTATCTTTTTTAACTTTCTAATCTAGGTATTTTAAGTTTGATTTTATATTTTCACTTGATTGTTAATAAAATAAAATACTTGTGTTCAGTAATTTACGTTCTTTACGTAATATTTCAGAAAATTAAAATGTAAGTTAACATTTTTATTTAAAGTAAATCGTTTTGCAATTTAATATTTGTTAATTTTAAGTTATAGTTTTAATAATAAAAATATAATACACATAGACATTGTAATAAGAAATTCAATTTTTATGAAATTCTAGTTTAGACATTTGAATTTGGAGTTACTATTTTAATTTGAATATTTATTGTATGTTTAACAGATGTAATACAATTATAATCAAAGGAGACATTTAGCGGATGTTAGCCAATTGTAGAACAAACCCCGAGGGCCAGCTTAGATCTCTTAGCACACCTTCCAATCTATCAATTTAGACCACGGCATGCTGATTATGACGTTATTCCGCCACGTGTAATTATTGATGAAAAACATAAAATAATTTGCCCTAGTGCGGAGACAATTCAAGAAATAAACATATTCTATTATCTGAAAAAAAAACTCATTTGAAATCTGTCTAATATCGAAACTTATTTCAGTTTTGTAAGCTTATTTCATCTTTATTTAGAGTAGTGCTTTTTATTTGTTTAATAATTCTTATTGGGGTGGAATATCTGTATAAAAGACTTAAATGTGTGTTCGTACGTTATCAACTTCCACATGCATTAAAATACATGAGATAGTCCGTCCAGCAATATCTTGTTATATGAATTAGTTGTAAGGTAAAACAGAACACTTTACTATTTAAAAAGTATGTTTCCCAAATAAAATTATCTCGCAATGTCGACTAAAAATACCATTTTAAACCAATTCATTCCATAAAGTGGAACAGGATAGGTAACTGACAATTATGTTTACGGTAATACAAGACATAATAGTTGTTGTTTTAAAAAGATGTTTAATGCTACAATTTTAAATAAAAATTGACAATAGGGATATGTTCGTTTTATTTATTTCGGGAATATTAAGCTGACAGTGGAAATTATTTTGACAGTGGAAGAAATTAATTATTAGGAGGTTTACATATTTATTATTTGAAAATAGATATTATTCGTAACAATAAGTGAACAGAACTGTCTACAAACCACAAACCGCTGCCCCATCGCCGCAATGTTGCATCCTTGTTCTTGTTTTACAAGTACGGAATTCCATGCGACTGCACTTATACACCTAAGCGTAAATGCCCGCTTACACACCCAACTAGCAGCAAGGTACACTAACTACGCTGTAGATGGCACCAGGCGGCGGAAACCATTTCTAAGCTATCAGCTTCTTTCACCGCTTGCCTTTGGAATTCCATTCTCTGGTCCATGTTTGTGCGATTGTACTAACACGCTGAAATTTTAATGTCACATAAACAAACATCTTCGTCATCTATTCTCCACTTTAGATGCCCTCTATGAATCTGATCTAATCCTAAATCTCGATTGCAATATGCATTGTTTTGGGTAAACAAAAGTAATATATATATATATATATATATATATATATATATATATATATATATATATATATATATATATATATATAGATGTATTATAAATTGAAAATAAAAGTCATTATCAATGCAAGATTAATTTTTTTTTACTTTAATCTTCTTAATTTCGGAATAAAATTCTATCATCAAAGTTGACCAGTATTGTGTCATTTGTTTTTTCATCAAAAAACACAAAAACAAAAAGAACCAAACTTTGTTTTCCTTTGTTTTTGTGATGAAATATCCTTGTTATTATGTATCCATGCCGATGTCGTTGGCGGTTATAAATTCAAATTCTCGAAGTTTAATTGGCGTGCTCGTAGTTTTATTAAACTACGAGCACGCCAATGCCTTCTTTCGTTTTACAACCAGAATTTTAATTCATAACTGCCAATGACATCGACGTGGATACATCAT
>OY744522.1:121575186-121585186 GCA_963556195.1 Sepiola atlantica
GAAGAATAAATAGTTATAAAATCATTTATCATGTAGTTCTATCTACGATAACGATAGCGATAAAAGGAGCCTAATGACAAAATCGAATATTATTACCATTAACAGAACGATCCCACCGTCACCAAAAGAAAAGATATGTTGAATATTGAATCAATGTATGTTGAGTAGGCTTCTATCTCCCTTTGTGAGATCACGCTGGATAACGGATTTATCAGATTATAGTAATGTAGTGTTGGTGTCTGCTTCACGGTTAACTGAATTCGATTTTTTTTTAGAAATAATGTACCTTAATAAACACGACTGTTTGTTCAACTTCATGCGAAAGAAAAACATATGTATACAAATACAGATATACTGATCAGTCTTAATAAGTAGTAGGACTACACTTCGAAAACAATAATAGGTGTAAGGCTCTTAAAATTCATACTATACTTTTCCTCAAATACCCGTCCCGTAACGGATATAAGTGCTAAGCAATCTCGTAAATACATCGGAGTTCGACATAAATATACAATATAATGACGCACTTGAAGAAGGTCGCAGATTATATCTGTCGAAACGGTGTAAGAACAGTAGTCTGAACAACACGCTATTTTTTGTTTCTCTATTAATCTGCCGCCTACAAAGAAAATGGAACTGTTCTCTTTTTAGTTTTCATAATTCAAAAAGGCCAGTTTTAGATGCGTCTGAAATGTTTCATAAGCTTTTCCAAGAATGTTAAAAGTTCAACAACCTAAGAAGATACAAGTCGCCAGGAAACTGATATATTTGGCAACCACCACCACTTTGAATCTATTTTAAATTCTAACATAATATTCGTAGATGTTCCACCATCGGTCATAAATGATATATAAGTTTCTTTGCGGATCTCTGATTATAAATCATGGGTCACGCTTTACCAGCAACCAAAATATTCCCCCCCCCCAAAAAAAATCCTCTTCCTCGAATGTGACGTAGTGTTACAAATCACGTAAACATTACAAACTAAATGCGGTGATAGACAAAAAAATAACAATTACTATACGTTTATCAGTATCTTTAATCAACAAAATTACAACACTTATCTATTAAGAAATACCTTATATTAATGTGTAGCTTCCTAGTCCAATTCTTCTAGACTATTTATATTTTATGTGTTTTACAAGATTAATACATGACTTATGGGTTTCTATCAAAATTATATGGGGTCTCTTTAATGCCCTTTGGATTTATTTTTGTTACTGCCTGAAACACTACCAACTACTACTAATAACCTTGCGAAATAAAGCCACAAAAAGTATGAATATAGTATAACCATGTATATTTACAACGATATTATATTTCTAAGACTATAATTTCAAGTAAATTTATGATCGTAACTGAGTAAGTCTACCCATTTCTATTTTGGGCTATATTATCGACCCCTGGTTTCCTATATTATTCTGTGTCCGACTGATTATGGTTTCAGGCAAACATTTTTTTAGAATATATTAGCTTTATCATACCTATATTTCGCATCAATTCCCAATCTGACACTTGCTACTATAAAATATCTTGTCACGTAGTACGTATCTAACGCGTATATAGAAAGCGATAAGGATAACAAGACGCTTATGGCAAACCCCTATATTCTGTAAACTATGAAATGGTGCTTCCTTCAAAACAGAAAAGACATATATCAAATCTGGAAAGTTGAATGCGGTTTCAAAGAATTGTATCTCTATGTGACAGGTTGAAAATCAGCTCCACAATCACACGATACTGGAGATATTGTGTATTGTATCATTACACTTGAGTAATTATGTTGTCTAGTGTTATCAACTACTTTGTCAGCGCATCCCATGTAGTAGCAGAAATGTTGACACGTTTCTTATTCCTAGTTTTAGTAGAAGTAGTGGCGGTATGTATAACTCTTCTCACCCTTCTTTGCTCTTTGTGGCAGTCGCCCCTTTCTTGAGCGTGCTAGTTGTAATTGTTTCGTCTTTCTTTCAGCGGTGTTGCAGTCCGCATACTACGACAGTGATTTTATTACATGTGTTGACAACGCCATCTTAATAAAAACATTGATTTCGACTTTTATAATCGTCTCTGTTTTATTTTATCTTCAAGCAAATATGCAGAGGAATATACACTGTCAACAACACGGCCCTTGCTCTACCGATACACAACCCAAGAGCCCGACTTAACTAACTGTTTTCTAGTCACGGCGCCGTCATGTGACCTAATTTCAGCAAACATGTTAGCTAAATTCTTAGCAGAAATTTCCTATACGTATTCTGATTCCAGAATGGAAAATTCCATTTCAATTTAATTCTGACACACTTCACATCGAATAGCAGTGTAGTATCTCGGTATACGACATTAATTTTTTGAAGCTACCTTATTTGATTATTCTTTATATTATTAAAAAGTAAATAAAAAGAAAAGAAAAACTTACAAAATACCAAAATACAAAATACATCAGTAATATATCAACAAATAGTAATCAATATACTGCAACATGTAGTGATTCGACACTTCTCACCAAACAGCATGATACATATTAAACAGACATATGCATATACAGATACATACACATGCACATAGGTATGCACATATACACATCTATCCAGTCATATCTAATTTGAAAAGGCCAAAGTACCAATCACTACAAACAAAAAAAAGGTATAGTTCAGGATGAATTAATAGAAAATAAATTTTAAAAAAGACGTGCATATATAAGCGATCGGAATGAACTGAGGGGAATTGCCACTTACCAGACAATGAATTATTTGACAACTCATTAACAAGAATACATATTTACTTTGAATTCATTAAATATATTCTAATAACACATTATTTTATTTTGGATCTGTACTAAGATACAATTTTAATATTCATACCCATTGAAATTCAATTAGACTTCTTTCATATTAAGACAAAAACGCGTATCAATTTCTGGTAAAAATGGAGTCAAATCTCCGCTAATTTCTAGTGAAATATAGCCTGGATTTCACTACAAGTCCTACTAAGTTTGAAGAGATATATTACAGCACGTCTGATGATCCGACGTACCGTAAAACCTTTGTAAAGAGCTAGGATATGCCATATGTATTTTGCACATTAAAATATGTAACATATCTTATCAGGCATATATTCACAATAATTATTGTTCTTGACTGTTCACAATGTATTCGGGTTTCACATCACAGCAACAAACACTCACCGTTTTATGTCGTATTAAAAAACATGATACGGAAACACTTTCGTGTGGATAAATAAGATAATTTTGTTCTTTATAACTCTTAGGTTTAGCTATATGGTAAGAAATATCACTCTCTTTCACTTAACTTAGAAACGTAGCTCTTCGTAAAATAATATAATAGTATATATATATATATATATATATATATATATATATATATATATATATATATATATATATATATGATGTTTATGGTGGACTCTCCCGTCGATTGCGACGTATGAGGTTCCAACAACTTTCATTTGTGTTTAGATCGTTCATGACACCTGAGTCCGGCAAGAAATCTGCAAGGAAAGTTGCAGACAGTGCAAGAGTGTGAGTAATCGGATGCACTCTCGCTAGCTTTTCGCCTAACTCTGGCAGTTCTCATATTATCCACACAGGTCTCGTTGAATCTATATGTATATATATATATATATATATATATATATATATATATATATTGACAGTTTAAATCGTTGTTTTAAATAAAAGTTCAAATAAATAGCTCACATAAATATATTATAATTGTTTACAGCTGTTTTAAGACAATGTATATTTAAACATACAAGCGAATGTAGATAGGGAATGAATATCGTCCAAACTAAGCATGCCAGTCTAGTTAAAGACACATTTCATATCTGCCTCTGAAGAAACTGAAATTGCAACTGAAATGTATGGGTAGCATTTAACAAAAAAAAAGCTAAGTGTTTAAATTATTTTACTCTGGAATGTTTTCTTTATTAATCCATGTATTAACATGCAACGAGTATCTAGCTTTAATAATCTTTTTTCCAGGATTTTTGACTGTTCAAAAATCTGTATCTTTTCTTTCTTTTCTTTTCTTGCCTTTCTTTTCTTGGGGGTAGTTCACTAGCGAATGTAGATAGGGAATGAATATCGTCCAAACTAAGAAAGCCAGTCTAGTTAAAGACATATTTCATATCTGCCTCAGCAGTGAAGAAACCGAAATTGCGTTCGGGGTTAAAAGGGGGGGGGAAGAAGGAAACCTATCTTCAACTTACTGTTCCCTCTTTAGTATGCAATTCAACTTATTCTATCTTCATGTATACATATATATATATATATATATATATATATATATATATATATATATATTATATGAATTTTTTTCTTACCTGCGGGGGCTAGGAAATACCCGACTAGTACATGGGCGCAGGCTATTTTTATCCCTCTCGGAGTGTTGGACCCGTAAGACCTCGTAAGGCTATCCATCTAAGAGAAAGAAAATCTCTGACAAAAAAACCTTGCTACCAGCTACTTACGCCGTGGCAGTAAACTGTTGGGGGAGGATGGCTTCCTTAGTCCTGATCGACAATCTCCCTAGAGTTGGAATCTCGAACAAAATATCCGGTTTGCAAACCTACAATTGCTTAAGGAGTAGATAGGTTCTACCTATCGCCGGCCCTTGCACTCCTTCTTTGTTTATTAGTTAGGCGCAGAGGTAACAGCGCTGGGACGCCTCTAAACACTCAGTGCCTTGCTTGTTTCCTTACTAGGACAATGAACGCCGTTGTCTTTCTCTCTATTTGGGCAACTTGGGGAAAGTTTTGTCGTTAGTAAGTCTTACATGACCAGTCTGGGTCTCTCTTGTTCCGACAGGTTGAGGGTACAGGTTAGACGGCTTGTCTGGCTGCTGTTTCCGACTGACAGAGCAGGAGCCCAAACTCTTGGGTAGCGCCAAGAACGGCTGCTCCATCATCAGTTGCATAATACCGTGGGTAGTTGTACGTGCAATGTCGCTCATAGAAAGGGACCCTAAATTATCTCCGGTGGGCTTTCCCGAGGCCACAACCCCCTATGGACCAGGTCGTGACTAATGGGCTGGTTGTGTGAGCTTATTGGCACCAAACAAGTACCCACCTTGGCCAATCCACTCTATAATCAAATCAAACATGCCATTACAAAGAAATAAAATAAAACCTAAACCAGACACCCAAAAAACACTTTCGCCTTCGCCCTTGAGGCTTGCATTCTCAAATATCCGGGGACTTAGAACCAGCATCAACGACGTAGAAACCTTTCTCTTGACAAACTCACCAGATATCCTAGCTCTTAGTGAAACTAACCTCCAATCCTCAATCTCTTCTCACCACTTTGACATGACTGACTACCTCCCACTATACCGTAAAGACTCTGACAAACACATGCACGGGCTATGAGTTTATGGTCGGAACACCCTCCCCCTGACTAGAGAACATAGGTTAGAATCAGATGACTACGACTACATGTGCTTTAAATTGACTTTACATCACAACGTTAGTTACTTATATTTCCAATACCGCTCCCCGTCGACCCAGGACTGTACTCTGCTAAACTCTGTCTCTGAAAGCATAGATAGAGCACTCTTAATTGACTCGAATGACCAGATACATGTATTTTGCGATTTTAATGCCCACCACCGCTACTAGTTGGGATTCACCAGCCTTACTGAAGCAGCCGGCAACTCTACGTATAATTTCTCCTTAGCTCACTCCCTCTCTCAGACTGTTGATTTTCCGACCCGCATCCCCGATCATGTGGACTAACAAGCCTTACTTCTACCCCTCTTCTTGACCTCAATACCCGAGGCCTGTGTGACGAAAGCTCATAGCCCACTCGGGAATGCTGATCACATTGGGCTAATGATATATATCACGCTAAAAAGTCGTCCAAAAGCTGATGAACCGTTGCTCAAAAAAACAGGATACTACGAGTAAGCTGATTTTGAGTCAATCAGAGATCACATCAGTGACGCCCCATGGAGGGAAACCTTCTCACTCCCTGCCAATCAGTGTGCAAACGAATTAACTGAATGGGTCAAAGCAGGCATTGAAGCCTATGTCCCCATGCGAAAATTCTTTAGCAAGCCCCACTCTCCTCAATGGTTCACTTCGGAATGTGCAGCTTCCATTTCTGAGAGGAAACAGGCATTCCGTAAATTCGGCCGCCATAAGTCAGCTACTAATAGGCATACATTTATAGAGTCAAGAAATAATTGCAAGGCCGTGATAGGCGAAGCGAAGAGAAGGTATAATGAGTTAACAAAAAAACGCATCCAGTCACAGAAACTAGGTACTCGCGATTTCTGGAAAATCTACAATAGTGTAGTGAATAATGGTCTATACGATTCCCCCACTTTCAAACCACAATGATGTCGTTTGCACGGCCACTGATAAGGCTGAACTACATGCACAGCGTTTCGCTTCTAACTCTACTTTAGACTCAGGTAACGACCCTCTCCCTGATATACCATTGCGGACTGAAACCACACTTGATAACCTGGTCATCACCCCGTCCCAGGTCAGAGACATCATAAAAAACCTTGACACCTCTAAAGCTTGTGGGCCTGATCTTATACCTGGAATAGTAATAAAGAAATGCTCTGCTGAACTGGCCCCTGTCCTCTTCAAACTCTACCATAAATGCCTAGCCGAATCTTGCTTCCCCGATAGCTGGAAAATTGCCTCTGTGGTACCAGTCTACAATAGTTCTGGGAATAGAAACGACCCTAAGAACTACCGCCCAATCAGTCTACTGCCGATCTTTGCCAAAATCTTTGAATCCTTAATCAATCTAGAGATAGTACGTCACTTAGTTAATGCTAAACTTCTATCTGACCGCCAGTATGGATTTAGACAAGCACGATCTACTGCAGAAATCGGTCATCTCTGAACGCATGTATCATACACTCGACAAGGCAGGTGAAGCTAGGGCAGTAGCGCTTGATATATCCAAGGCCTTCGACAAGGTATGCCATAAAGGGCTTCTCATGAAAATACGCTCATACGGTATTACTGGGCAACTACTTAATATAATTAGATCCTTCCTAAACAAAAGAAAAATCCAGGTTGTCTTCGATGGCCGCTCATCTAAGCAACATGGCATAAATGCTGGTGTGCCCCAGGGATCTATTCTTGGACCTTTGTTGTTCCTGATCTATATAAACGATCTCCCTGATGACATAGTGTCTGATATTGGTTAATTTGCTGACGACACCACGCTTTACTCTCGCTATGTTGGCAAAACAGACGCGATCATATCTGAGGCTATGGCTGAATCCTTAGAAAATGACCTCCAGGCTGTAGTGGATTGGGGCCATAAATGGTTGGTGACTTTTAATGCCACAAAGACTAAGCTCCTTTCCTTCAACAACTACAAGAAACCTCTGCAACCACCGATTGTCATGGCAAGTAACACCCTACCTGATAGTTAATCATTCAAACTCCTTGGCCTAACCTTCACAGGTAACATGAATTGGAACACATACATTGAAGACATTGCCAAGGCTGCCGCAAAGAAGGTTGGCTCCCTCTACCGTGCTAGTAAGCTTCTTACACCTGATATTATCCTGTATTTCTACAAAGCCACCTTTCGCCCATGCATGGAGTATTGTTGCCACATCTGGGCTGGTGCATCATCTACTAGTCTCTCCCTCCTTGACAAAGTTCAAAAAAGAGTCGTCAACCTAATAGGTCCCTCACTGTCAGCTAAGCTCCAGCCCTTGTCCCATCGCCGCAATGTAGCATCCTTATGTTTGTTTTCCAAATACTTGAATGAATTATGCACCGATGAGTTAGCTACTCTGGTGCCCCTCGATGTAAATTCACTAGACTAACTCGACCTTCTAATAAATCTCATTCATTCACTGTGGAGGTCCCCACATACCGGAGAGCAGTCTACTCAAATAGCTTCTTTCCTCGTGCTGCTGGCCTCTGGAACTCCCTCCCTGCCCCCTGTTTCCCCGACAGTACTGACATGCAGAAATTTAAAACTAATGTAAACAGACATCTCGCTGCTCAGATCCCAATTTAAGCTGAACCACCAATCCTTCTCCCCTTTTCCTTTTTCTCAGTATCCCCTTACGTTTACAGTAGCGGCCTGCCTTGTTTGGGGTGAATCATGTTAAATATATATATATATATATATATATATATATATATATATATATGTATAGGTAAGCACGTATATATTTCTTTTACACGTGTTTGTAGCTGATGCAAAGTGGGTACGAATGTGACTGCCATAGTTTGTATCAATTGATTTACTTAACAACTAACGTAATATTTCTTCTAGATAATAAATCAACTTCTCGTATTTTCATTCCAGTGTTCTAGCCATCAGGAGATTTCTTATCAGCATTACAGCAAAGCAAGATAACACCCTAATGGCGGTACATCCGGGTTTAAGGCAGTCAAAATCTGCCATCGATTGTGTTTGCACCGTGCCTTTCGCTATGTAACACGATAGACTTGTAGGTGAAAACGCTGGGCATGTGTTGACTAGTTCTTGTTGAAACACATTTCGGAAACCATCAATAGGGAAAACACAGGACTAAACATAACGTAAATATACACGTTTGTGTTTTGTCACGTTCGACGTGACTAATTTCACTGTTTTTTATGGGTTTCGGATATTGTTGTGTAAATTATTTTCGGATAATCAAATTGCATTTCCGTCCGTATAGCTTTGAGCATTACGGATAAGCGCTTCACTGAACACCTACTCATTACTGTCTCATGAGGGCGTTGAACGTTTCGGCCTTTATAAGGACACAGCTCCTATCTCATTTAGTGCGGCCGCGTATAAATGTCACCCGGCTATAATTCAGAGTAATTTATTGAATGAATACCGAATATGGATACGACATCACAACTATTGTTTACCTTTTAACATATTTCAAATATAAGTCTGAAGTCAGAAAAATAATTATTTCCTTATAATAATATGTAAATAGTGATGTTCTTTAATAATACATATGTATATATTATGAATATATATATATATATATATATATATATATATATATATATATATATATATGAATTCAAAAAACATCAAATACGTTAAAGCTAGTTGTGTATAAATTTTACAAATATAAAAAGTGAAACAATCTAAATTGCTAGGATACTAGTAAACACTAGGTCTAAATGTAGCTCAATGAGTATGACGTTGGGTTCCGAATTCTGAAATATGACGACATAATATTGACTATGTTACACACTTGTATACAATTCAGTTATACTATTCTATTCATATACATATATACAAACACATACATCTCTCTCTCAATATATATATATATATATATATATATATATATATATACATATATATATATATATATATATAGTGTGTATGTGTGTATTCAGGCAGCATATTTTCATTTTTTTATTTACATTATTAAATAACACAGATAGTTTTTGCTTGATTATACTTTTTTTCATTTTTGTCAATATTTCGAATAGTTCATTAAGTATTTCGGGCAAATGTGTATAAGTTCGTTGTGTGTATTATTCCATTTTGTTTTACTTTTTCGCAAGTACTTTCGAATTGAGTCGTCAAATCATATTTAGACGTTGTTAGTCTTGGGGCCTTTACAAATATGACTTAACCGTTAAGTTAGTTTTTATCATAACGGCTAGTAAATTACAACTTTAAAAATAGCGTTTATAATATTGAAATATTACATGTGAGCGTGATTACGTGCAAGATTCCAGAGTATGATTGCTTTACGGCGAAACATTTGGTAACGTTAATTAATATGTTAGACATTTGAAATGTCGTGACTAGTTTCGTAATTCACATTATGTACTGTGGGATGTTTAGTTTTTATGTAGAGAGCTGAAAGAATTCTTAATCTTTTCATGTTGGTATCGTTGTGTATTATTTGAGTATTACTAACTATGATGTGTATATATTAATAAGTGGAGCAGTCATGTGTTTTTAGGTGTTGGAAAATGGAGCTAGTTGACAAGAGATGTAAAATGAGTCTTCAGGAAAATGTTGTGGTAGTGA
>OY744522.1:121592686-121637686 GCA_963556195.1 Sepiola atlantica
TGCCCATTTTGTAAATTTAAGCATGGTATAGAAAGTTTACTAAAAGTACACAATGAGGCTTCATCACTCTATAACTCATCACAGCCATGCTGAAAAACAACATGCGTCTAATATTTATTTAATACATATTTAATTGCAATATTGCTTTTTATCACTGAAATAAAACATTGACTGTAGTATAGTATACACTGATATAGCCTTTTTGTAAATGTTGGTAAATTGTATGTATACTAAATGTGTATATTTACACAATAACAACTGTTTGTAAATAAAACGTTTTCTTGCATCAAGTAAGATTATGTCATGTTATTTATATATATATATATGTGTGTGTGTGCACATATATATATATATATATAAATTTCGTGTATATATATACATATATATATATATATATATATATATATGACAATATAAACCAGTAAATTTATTGCTGACCATCTTATAAATAGCGCCGAATGTGCGTCGGCGTACACTAGTGACTGGTTTTCTGTCATAAGTAGATCGCATTCACTATTCCACCTCAAAGTCCTGGAAGCCATATATATCAAGTCAATCAAACCCTCCCTTTGTAAACAAAAGGAGTGGCTTTTAGGACTTAATGTGACCCTCCTCCCCATATTTTTTTCTCCAAAACTTGTCACTAGTTTTCATTATAATTTTCTTTTTAGTTTTTAGTCGTATTCAATTACTTCCACGTTAATACTCTGATGAGTGTGGACGAAAGCCGGCTTAGTATATTCATAAATTTTTTTTTAATTTCCTCTCGATTTTATACTTGTTCAATTTCATTCTACCCCCCAAAAAATATCGCAAACGTCTGCATTCCTCGCCGTTATTAAATTTTGTACCACGAAAAATGTATTTCAATAATATTTAAATAATATATATATATATAGCGTGTGTGTACATATGCAGCATTCCTTTATTTAAGCAAGCAGTGCTAAACGTAACATGATTTCCTGCTTGATTTTACCTTTTTAGTTTTTTAATGTTTCTAATAATCCTTTTTGTAGCGAAATCAAACACATAATTAATGACTGTTCCATATGTATCACTAGCACTTCCGATTTTCCGTCGAACCATCCTAGGGCGACTAAAACAAATGAACAAAAAATCTGCAAAAAAGGAGAGAATTTCAAAAAGCCAATCACTGATATGTCAAAAGAATAAACTGATGCAGCTCAAAAAAAATCGTTACCAAATTTAATTCTGTGACGCTAGAAAAATACCTCACAAGAAGAATTATATTACATTAAGCATTTTAAAATGTTGTTATAGGTTTGATACGTGATGTTATGTTTTGTGAGTTGGTGTGTTTTACTAAATATAGCTTCGAGTATTTTCTTAGCAGTTATAGTTTATTTAAGCAAGAGTTTCAAATGTTTGATTGGATGGGGGCAAAGGTTCGTTGCTGTAAAACTAACGTAGCTATTAATACTTATATTATTATTATAAGTAGTAGTAATAGTAGTAGTTGTAGTAGTAGTTATAATAGTAGTAGTGTTGTCGTTATTATCATTTTTATAATCATTATTATAGGAGTTGCATTCCCCCAAATGGCCTTTTAGCTCATAAATAACATTGGTTCTTGGGTTGAGAACTTGTTTTTAATTACACTATAGCTGGTTTAAAATTTCCAGTAGTAAATAATTAGTGTAATTTAATTATTATCATTTTCAATAGGAGATATGTATCGGTGTTCTACTTTTCTGACTTTTTTCTTTTAATCTCGCATTTAGTTTCATTTGACTGCATTGGTATAAGTTAATATAGTTTAAGTAATAATATTGTATGATATTAGTAGTAGTACAATTTTTAGTTTCGAATCATTACATCTATTTGTTAATCAATTATTTACTAAGCGAATGCCATATTAATGAAGACCTGTTTTTTGGTCGGGAGATTGTTTTTTGCACGGTTCAGTAGGTTTTTTTTACAATGGCTATATTATAGCGATGCCGCTTTTCGTAATTTATGAAGCTACGGTTTACGTTGTTTACTTTTTAATATGAAAAAGAGTTAAATGTATCTTTAGATGTGTCAATGAGAAACTGAAAACATAGAATGTTATGATTAACGTAAATAAAGAGGATTTTATTATGTAATTAATTATTTTGTATTCTGGATTTAGTGCATAGAATTCGCTGAAACTTATATGGACACATCCTCCTATTCGAAAATGGTAATATTTAGAATTTGTATTAATTTGATCAGTAATAATTTGAGCGAGATTCCCTTTAACTTCAATTGTATACGTTTTTTCTTGCTGAATTTCAAAATAATTCAATGTAATATGACACTTTTTTCACGCAGAAACAAACAACCGGGAAGACACATATAATTAGTAAGATCTTTAGTTCATGCAGCTCATCGGAAGATCATAATATAACTTCCGGAGATAAAAGCTTAATAAAATACAATTTATAATACATTTCCAACAGAAATGAGCTTGTTTCAAAAATGAAATTAGACATATTATATGCCGTAATTAGCTGACTAAATTTAACGTTTGGGGGGGGGGGATACTACAGTGTCCTATCTCTGGATTTGAAATAATAGTCTGCCTTAACTAAGCGATACTCTTATGATAGCTTTTTTATAATGAAACAAATATATTTTTAAATACATAAAATTAAATATTATATTATCTGGCTTGCATAGTTTGTAATTTTGATCATATTTTTCATATCTCTGAATTAGAAATACAAAATGTCCGGTTACTATGAATGCAATTATTTGTCATCATGTTACATTGAATTATTTGAAATTCGGCGAGAAAAATTAATAAACACATTGTCATTGGAATTTTGAATACGATTGTTAAATGTAAACATTCATCGAGCTTTTACTTTTAACATTTCTGGGAAATATAAGTTAAATATATTTATATACAAAAATATATATTTCCATACGTATATATATATATATATATATATATATATATATATATATATATATATATATATATATATATATTTATTTATTTATTTATTTATTTATATTGGTACATACAAATTAGTAAAACATTCGTACCGTTGGTTTCAAACACGGAAGGACTTAGCCATCCGGCTCTCTTCACCGTCTGTTGTCATCTGTTTCGGAAATGTATAGTAACGCGTCACTTGTCACTCTCGTTTTGACGCGTTATTTGCTTAGAGCTTGTGTATGTTTGTTTAAATTTAGTGTAAGGAAGGTTTAATAAGGTTTTAAAAATGACTGTTGAGATCAAAACCAAAGGAGATAAAAAAAGATATAAAAATATATATATATATATATATATATATATATATATATATATATATATATAAAACAAATATATATATAAAAAGATATATTACAAAAATTACAAAGAAGTTTATATATATATATATATATATATATATATATATATATATATATATATAATATATATATATATATATGTATTCTAACTCAAAATAATACGAGGTTTATGTCATAATTGAAATTATGCTACATTCTCCAAAATATTTAATATCAACAAATATTATGTGTACGTATGTTTAAATAAATTACTTATAATAATATCATTTTAGACTGAATTTTATTTGAACAAAACATTGTTTGTTTGTAGAAAGTATTGCAAATATTCTTACAGTTCCATGAGTAGCATTTTTAGGGTCACTCTATGTATTTAGTTTATGTATAAAGTACTTATATATCAATTATAATTGTTTCCCAGGGGAGGGCTAATTCCCCCGTACTTAATTACAACAATTTATATGCATGTTTACTGTTACTTGAAGTTAACTGTGTAGGTGTAGCACGCGGTACTGCCTCCAGTAGTTCTTCTTTTTAAGATGGGTGTATTTTATTAGAAAACTTAAACGTCTATTCAACCTTAGTGTTAGGAATTCTATAACTATTCAAAAATATTTGTCAAAGTAATGCTATAGCGTCGACAGTACTAGAACCTGACACACCGAGTCAACAGTCTTCTCAAGTAACCACATCATCAACACAAATGTAATATATAAGAATTCATACTAAGATGCAAGAAAAGCACATACGCATGTTCCTTAACATACCGAGGAATAATTATTAATTATAACTTCTAAATCCGTTTCTGTTCCGTGTCCACGTGTTTGCGTTTAGAAATATGAATTCCCGATGGCACCTCTACGCAAGGTGACAGATCTAACCGTGTGGAATGAGGAATATATTAAAGTCACCCTATCGGATTTCTCGCTGTCTCTTTCGAAATCCGCGTGACGAAGATTGATCGGCCGCTAGCGTGAATATCCTCCGAGTCGGACAGAACAATGCGATAACGTATTCATAAAGGGTAATAGATATTGAATCGAATGCTGAGAAGGTTTTTCGAAAACACAAAAGAATTTCGAAAGTAAAATCTCCAAAACTATATCTAAACAAGTAATTGCTAAATAACGTGTCAACTCACTAAATATTAAAATGCACAACATCCAAATACAGGTTGACCCTCAACAAAAATAGGTCATTAACAAATGTACATTCTTTTCTACCATCTAACCATATTTTTCTAAGAATAAACTTGCCTTTATGTCTGTCTTGCCCAGCAAGTTTCACTCATGAATGTCAAGCAGTCTATGTTTTATAGCTGTTCAATTAAATGCTATAAATGTACACATTCGTATTAGAAGCTCACCTGTATACGAATTGTAAATACTCATTGGTACTGCTTTAATAAGCTGTGATTGCGTTCTTAAGAACTCTTGGGTGGTCATGCTGTATTTTGTGTTTTGTGTACCAGTCATGTAATATTAAATGTACGAACGGTTTCTTGTGCATTATTCGAGTATGGACTTCCCTCTTTTCCCTCTAGGATTGCAAAATATAGTTAGATGGAATTTCAAGGATCGGGTGACATCTTATCTAGAAAAAAAGAAACCCTTTAAATAATGACAACCATATAACGTTCGATAACCCCTACACATAATATGGGTCTCCTTGATCAGTAAATTACGCTGCTATGATTTCAGATTAATAGTTATATTTGTTATGTGTAAATACCAGTTTCTTAGGACGACACACTAAAACATGTAACAAAACTAATTCTAACATGATGATTAATTTTTATATTTAGGGATATTACACATAGGAAGGTATATATGATAATGATGATGATGGTGATGATGATTATGACAACGACGACAAGAACGCCGCCGCCGCCGCCGCCGCCGCCGCCGCCGCCGCCGCCGCCGACGACGACGACGACGACGACGACGACGACGACGACAACAACAACAACAACAACAACAACAACAATAATAATAATAATAATAATAATAATAATAATAATAATAATAATAATAATAATAATAATAATAATAATAATAACAACAACAACAACAACAACTAGCGGGACCCGTGTAAATTACACGGAATTTTTAAATTTTAAAATTTTTATTTTTACTTACACCGTGTTGTGTTGGTTTTTTAATTTTTTTTATTATTATTTCTTTAAAATAAAACTGAAAAAGTTGACGAAGTTATCGTCTGCCACACTGACCCTAACCGTGGCCATGCCCTAACTCTAACGACGGTGTCAAAGTTAGCGCGGGTCCTAATGTAACAAAGCACCCTCTATTTGTTAGTTACACTTGCTTTATTATGAGCCCCCTTCCCCCCCCCCTTCTAGATAAGAGTGAAATTATTTTTTTAAATGGTAACTCGTGTACGATGGACACTGCGCATATCTACTAAAAAGGTTGATATGCCATCCGTTCAAAAAATAAAAAATAAAAATAATAATACTGGCCCTCTCTACAACCAAAAGAAAACGTAATTAAATAGACAATGCCCTTAAAAACGCCAAAATAAAAAACAAAAAATAGTTTGAAGTTTAAAGCAACACAAAAAAGTACTTTTTAACCAGGTGAGTAGCATACAAAGATTCGGAAGGTCGTTGCTTTCGATGTAAGCATGACACACAAAATCACACACGCTATTGTATTAATATGTGTATTCCCGGTCGTCCCCTCCTTACCTCTGTTCCCCTTCCCTACCTCTGTTCCCCTTCCCCTTAAAATGTAGAAAAAAAAAATCTTAGAGGTTGGTTGGGATCGAACCAGTCGGGCCGAAGTCAAAAATACTACGTCGCTAACCGTTACGCTAGAGGGAAATACTTAAAAATGTTTTGAAAATAAAGCGACTTGACTGTTTTTAAAAATCTAGGTGCGACACGCATGCGCAGAGCTTTTGCCGGAAGCGTGACACACGAACACACACGCTATCGTATTAATATATAGATAATAATAATAATAATAATAATAATAATAATAATAATAATAATAATAATGGCTGATGTAAGAAAAGTAGGCTCATGTAATATAAGTAAGAGATTGAAATGCAGGATGTGGTTGCATGTGTAATTCAAGCCAGAATTCGTTTTGAGAGTTTGCGATTCATGAACATCGGGCAGTAAATTTGTAAAAAAAAAGCATCGAGTTTTGTTAGTTAGAAAGGAATATTTAAATGAAAATATATTTTGATAATAGGGTGAAGTGAGAGAGGAACGAGGTGTGAGCAATCTTTTACACGGAATAGCGGCACAGTTCTTTGCTAAGCTCTTCTTAAGAAGCCCCGCACTCAGCCTTATGTGTATAAGGAAATGAGTATAGAAAAAGTAAACAACGTGAAAACCTTTTTTTACTTGAGTTTTCATCTTGCTATATACCTTTGATGAACATACTGCCCGAAATAACTCAACGTGCAACTGCTGCAAACTTCGGAAGCATATCAAGTTACTACCTCCTTTGAGTTTTATTGAACGCGGTATATTGACGAGCTAAAATGAATCTCCTCCGGAGGGGTAATTGATACGTGACATATAACTAAAAGAAGCAAGGTCACGTATAACCATTTGAAGAACATATACACCCTTTACTTCTTGTAAACTGAAATTTGCATGAGCTTTTCTGGCAGAAAACAATGGACAACGATTAAAGTGGTTAGTGATAAGTTGGTAACACCCAACACATGGAGCACAATTTTCTAACGTAGAACCAGTAAAACGCATACACGTTACGAAAGAAAAATCATCTCAAAAAATTAAAAATAATCTAAAAACCTTAAATTTAACCGTAGAAAGAACTATCCTTCTGCTCGTGCCACTATAACAGTTTTTTTTTAGAGATTCGCTAAATACATTAAAACAGAGAGACATTTGAAATACTAAATTTAGGTTCGTTACCAGTGTCAAATATCGATATAACAAGATGAGTACGTTAAACCAAGTTGTTTCTATTGGTGAGAATTTTAATTCGAGATCAAAGATGTGCTTTGAACTGGTAATTTCTAAAGTTGGACAGATTTCGTTTTTCGAATGCTATTGATGTATTGCAACCTTGCAGTTAACTTGCCAGAGCTGGGCAATAATAATAATAATAATAATAATAATAATAATAATAATAATAATAATAATAATAACAATAACAATAATAATAATAATAATAATAATAATAATAATAATACTACAAGGAAAGACTTATCACCGCAGCAAGTGTCAGCGTGCAAACGAACAATTTGGGACACACAGAAACCAGAAACAAAAGAAGAAGAATAGAAAAGTGGAAGAAAAACAACAACATCCACGCTTCAGAAGACTGACAAGAGAATGAAACCCACAAAAATAGTTCGGCATGGCAAAGAAAAGGACACTTGAACAGAGTAACGGAATCTTTAATGAGGGTTTTACAGAAAAATGCGATTAGGACAAACTCCATTAAAGAAAAAATAGATACAACCCAGGAAAACAGTAAATGCAGACTGTTTGGACAAAGAGACGGAACAGTAAATCATATAATAAGTGAATGCAGAAAACTAGCTTAAAAAGAATACAAGCGCAAACATGACTGCGTGGGGAAAACAGTACACTGAGAATTGTGTAAACGATTGAATTTCGAATACGCATGCAAGTGGTACAAACATAAACCAGAAACAGTACTGAAAAATAGAAAACACAAAATCTTCTGGAATATGGGTGTACACACCGAAAAACTAATACAAGCAAGGAGGCCGGATGTTATAATAATCGACAAGAAGATACACTCTTGCTAAATCGGAGACTCTGCCGTTCCACCAGTCCGCAGAGTTAAGATCAATGAAACGGAAAAACGAAGAAAATTCACGGAACTTGCCAGAGAACTGAAAGCTATATAGAGCATGAATAAAGTCATTGTGATACCAGTAATCGTAAGAGCACTTTGAATAGTCAAGAAAACCTGGAGAAAAGACTGGGATGAACTGGAATAAAAAGGAATACTGAGGCCATACCAAGGACGGCAATGATCAACACAGCTGCAAATTTAAGGGACATCGTTGAATGCGGAGACCAACCCGCATAAGTTACGAATGTTAACCACTCACATGGAAAGATAAAACAAGAAAAGAAAACCACAGGACAACACAACCGCAAGAATATAAACTGCAAGAAACATCATAAGCTGGCCCCCACTGAAAAAAATATGTGTAGAGGGTCAAATTCCTCTTTCTTTTCGTTGCAGCAGCAGGACTAGTAGTAAAGTAGTAGTAAGTACATTAAGTACATCAAATACATCGTAAAGTACCTCCAGTGGTTCCTCATATGAAGTTTGTTTTCCCACGTATCTGCGTCTCAATGGATCTACATGGCGCTTGTTTTTTCCACTTCGGAACCCGACATATCAGGCGTCCAATTGTTATGGTGACAATACGTTCTTGCCAGAAAATGTTAGCCTTTTTTCATTAAAAAAACAACACTTTTTCACCTACATTAAAATGTCTGGTCTTACCATCCGTGCTTTTAAAATATGTTTTCGTTACTGGCAACAATTTGTCAAAAATGGTTCTTGCCAACATCATATCTACCGATGCCATGTTCGCCGCAATGTTTCTGTTCGGTGTGATCCTGTAAACCTTTAAGAATTGTTGGATCTTCCACTCTTTATTTAGCCTACCTCCGGCTTTTCTTAAATCCTTTTTGAAGGTATCTACAAACGTTTCTGCCTGCTCGTTACTTCTCGGGTGGTAAACAGGTGTAGTAATATGTTTTACACCAAAGTTTTTGCAAAACATATTCAACTCTCCTGGTGTGAATTGGGTCCCATTATCTGTGACAATATAATCAGGTAATCCACACCTGGCAAACAGTTCATGCAAACACATATTGTTATGGCAGATGTTGGCTTTCTGCATTTCAGAATCTCTGACCATTTTGTTAAACTGTCTATTACACTCAAAAAATATGCCCCATTGAGCGGCCCAGCAAAATCTAGAGGTAGTCTAGACCATGGTGTGTCCGCTTTCGGCCATGATGCTGTCATTATTTGTTGTGTCTTAGCTGCTAGAGCACAACCTCTACAGCTCTTAAGTATCATCTCAACATCCTGGTTCATACCTGGGTAAAAAAAACGTATAAACACATAAGCGATTTGATTTTGCACATCCTGGGTGACCACAATGAAATTCCTTTAACAGTCTTTTTTGTAATGCCACTGGGATCACGACGCGATCGACGTACATTCAAATTTCGTCGCAAATTTTATACTTATTATATTATACCAGCGAAATTATATTTTCCCTTTGCTTGCACTTCACTTTATCCATCATGTTTTTAATAAAATTATAATTTTTAGATTTTATTTGTATTTCTAGCGCAGTTATTGGGAGTTCGCGTACGGTTCTAACCAGTACTTCTTTTATTTCACTTTTGCTGTAATCTATTTGCTGCACGAATTGGTATTCTTTTCGTTGATCCCAAAATCGAAATTAATGAACGATGATCCGTCTGTAAAATAAATGACGGTCATAGATGAATTTGTAAAGTTTTTAATTTCGGAAATAATGGATTAACTTTATCCCTTATTTGGCTATAGTATTTTTCATCCGAGATTACATCTCTGCTCACATGAGCAATCGGGGGTTTGGTACCTCCTATGTGTTCTTTATGAAGGAGTAAGGCTACGATACCGTAATTACTCGCATCACTAGCCAATGTTTTGCTAATTTAGGGTCATAATGTGTTAGAAAAAGTTCTGATTGAAGCACATCCTTAATCTTTTGAAAAGCTTTCTGGCAATTTCATGTCTATTTTCTTTTTTCTTATCTTTTTTTAACAATTCGTTTAACGGGGAACGTAAATCATGTATACTATTATATATATATATATATATATATATATATATATATATGTCTGATAATAATAAGCAAGACCTGGAAATGCTTGCAATTAAGCCACAATTATCGGGCGGGAATATTTTTAATTGGACTAGACCTTTCTGGATCGGGTATTTTGCTTTTTGCGTCCATAATTTGTCCCAAATATTTTATTTTGGACATAGAAAATTCGCATTTATACTTGCTGAACATAAACTCATATTCAGCGATTTTTAAAACAAAACATTATACACATGTTCAATGTATTGTTCAACGGTTTCGCCCTTGATCAATATATCGTCCAAGTACGCCATAACGTAATCCAAACTCGCTAAATTATTATCCAATATTTTTTGGAACAAACTTTGAGCTACTTTCACTCCGAAAGGTATACGATTAAACGAATAAAGCCCTCTATGCGTATTGATAGTGAGCAATTTCGTACTCTCTGCCTCGACTTCTACTTGCAGATAGATCCAATTTCGAGAACATGATTCCGCGATTTAAACGGGCAAAAATGTATTTTGAGCTAGGCCATAGATATTTATGCTTTTTTGAGTCTGTTGAAAAATCCACGCACACACGATGTTTTTATTTTCATTTTTTATGTTAATCGTTGGTGACGCCCACTCTGAATATTGTACTCTTCTAAGTACTACCCATGTGTTCTAGGCGATCGATCTCCTGGTCTATCGATTCTACAGCTGTATAAGGTACACTACGTTTTGGTTTGAAAATTTGGGGTTGCATTTTCCATTACCTCCAATTTTACTTTTGTTTTTGCGCATCTGCCCAAACTTTATGAAAACATCTCTGGGAAATCATTTTTCAGAGTCTTCTTAAGTTTTTCACTTTTACTATTTGTGTTTGGGGAGGAGTCCTTTACCGAGTTTTAGAATGAGCTTATCGGTATATCCTGCAAGTCAAAGAAAACCATCGTGTCGGTACCGAATATATCGGAAGTATTTTTCAGCTCATAGACTTTAGCTTTAAACGTCTGACCTCAAAAATAAATATTGCACATAAATTCCCCTATGAAATTACGCTTTCTACCAATTAATCTTTTTGCGAGCTTTTCGCTGCGAACCAATGTTGTTTTTTCAATTTTTTTTCCAGGCGTCTTCACTAATTACAAACAACTCACTACCAGTGTCAATCTGGAAACGAATATTTTTGTTGTTCATTTTTATATCAACAAATTTTCTTCCATGAATGTCGCCGGAATTTTTCCTGGAAGTTACAGCATTCACACAACTCTAAGCGCTCGACCTTTTGTTTCTATGCATATTCATTACGTGCCAAAACCTTACCAAAAAATTACGCATTTTTTTTTAAAGGGACACTTGCTTTTTATATGAAGCCTTAAACACGAAAGAATATGTGTCTAGTTTCCGCTTCTTTGTGTGTGTTCACATGTTTTTGTTTCCACCTGGGTGTGCTTTCTGCGTAGCGACGAATAGGTTCAAAATGTTTATTTTTTTAACTGTCTCTTCTGGCATATCGGACCTGAACCACGTATTTTTCTTCGGTCTTCACCGTATCGTGTCGCATGCTTATGATTCTATCACATTCGTCAGCAATCGCTTGCAACGTTAAATTAGGATTCTGCTCCAACTTCGTCAAGATTCTTCGGGCTGATCTCGGGATTTTTGTTTGCGGTTGAGCCCTGCACAAAATTTGACAACGGAAGCTGTCTGCAGTCAGTTCTAACTGTTTAAACTGCTGGCATTCTCTATTTACGATTCCGGCATAGCTAAAAGATATTCGTAGTCTCTTTTTGTTAGGTTAGAACGTTTCCTAGGTAGGTTTAAAAAGGACAATTTTTCGCCAAAAACATTTGTCAGGATTTGAACAGTTTCATCGAATGAAATTTCGCCCGGTACACTTGGTAGAATATAGTGGCAGTACCTATCATGGCACGCTGGGTTCAATTCTTGAAGAAGTAAGCGAACTTGTTTTTCTTGCGACCATCTTGATTATACTTTTTTGAAAATGTCGGCAAACCTCCGATAATAGGCAGAATTATAATACACTTTTCTTGGTCATACGTGAATTTTCCAATCGAATTCGCAACCGTATCTGGTGAAAAGAATCAAGTTTGCTTTAGTTGTGGTGTTCGCTGAACAATAAATTTCAACATTTTTCCAAATCTTTTGTAATTTTATTTTGTCTTTTATCACTTTTTTATTGTTCTTCTAATTGTATTTAAAAAATTGGACCATAGTCTGCTGTAATTCCTCAATTTTTTTTTAAATATATATTTTTCCTCAGACAAAAGCTGTTTAAAATACGCTGTAGCCTTTTAAATAATGGGAAAATATTATGTACATTACAAATAAAATCAACACAAACTACTTTTTCTCCTCAAATCCTTTAAAAATGTCACTGTCAAATTGTAAAGACAATTTGGTTGGCAATTTCCTTCGGGAAAACAAAAAACTATGTTCTTACTTGAGAAACGATTTCTCGTGTCTTTGTAATGTTACAGTCGAGGTTTCAAATCCATTGTTCGGGAATTTTTCTTCATTTGAGTTTCATTATTGATGACTTATTTATTATAGTAATACAAATAATTTGTTTTCCGTTAGTCTTTATTGGAGATCGTCAATTTGTTGTGTGTAAACAAACTGGATTTTAAATCGTAATCCTTCGTCGTTGGTTGTTTTATATTGTAGTAATAA
Organism: Sepiola atlantica; assembly: GCA_963556195.1. NCBI lineage: Eukaryota > Metazoa > Mollusca > Cephalopoda > Sepiida > Sepiolidae > Sepiola > Sepiola atlantica. Next base: position 121,605,505 of record OY744522.1, read on the forward strand.
CCATATCTAAATAAGGACACACAAGACAAGAATAGAGGGAAGAAGAAATGTATTAAGAATACTTAATTACACACTATGAATCAGTCGCAAATAGAGGATCTAGGCAGACGTGATATAAGCTGTGCGATAAGGTGTCGACTTCATAGTGACCGGATGAACCCATCTGTCCACTATCCCTAAAGTATCAATACACAAACCTGTCTGTTCAGTTTCTTGGTTAAACATAAATGTTTTACTGTTGCTCTATTCTGAATGAAGCACTGACCAATTAAATAATGAAACAATATTTATATACTCTATTATCTAATCATATTACTTTATATTTTATATATATATATATATATATATATATATATATATCAGTGCAAGCCATCGAATATGGTCATGATTAACCCCGTCTGAGACGTAATAAATTATAGTACTAATGGCTTCATATGGTGGTATACTTTTTTCTTTAAAACTTAATACATATATATGCACATACATACATACTAGCAGGAGGATCCGACGTTGCTCGCGGTTAAATAATGATCGCTACTATGAACGTGTTCACTATGACCAATACACAATATTACTTTCTAGGGTATTACTGTCTCTCTCATCTTCAGTCTTTAATATAGTCTGGAGAAGATAAAATGTTGGAACCCTAGTTTAAAATAATGTCTCATACATATCGTATAGATGTTATTAACATCATATATACGTCTTTGAGGATTTAAAAGGGTTCTGTTTTCTTTCGTTTGTTAGAGGTAAGGCCACATAGCTATTTGGAACATAGAGGGTAACATATAGATTTTGGACAACTGGAACTGTCTTAATCGGTTTATCGTATTCATATAATAGAAATTTCATCAAAATAGGATATTTGAATTTTTAAAGGAGATTCGGCCCACATAGCTCCGTAAGTGAAAAGGTCATTTAGAAATTTGGGACCACTTCCATTGTTTTTATACAAACAATGTATACGTATTTAAATTAAATAAAAACAAGATATATTTCAAATTGCTATTCCATTATTGCGCTTTTAGGGGTAAAATAGGGATTGGGGAATACTTCCTTTTTTTCCCGTGAAATTTGACATAAGACTACACGTTTAGATTTGATATACTTTCTGTATTTATTTTTATAGGAAACACACAAAGATAACACACACGCACACACACCTACATTGAATATATATATATGTATATATATATATATATATATATATATATATATATATATATATATATATATATATATACATGTGTGTTTCTGTAGGGGGCGTGAGTGTGCCGATATGTAGAGGTTTCAGCCGCGAATTCCGATCACGTCGTGCCGCTTTTGAATTCTTACGATGCTGCTGCATCATTTGCACAAATAACCTTAGTAATGGTATGCACTCCTATATGTACACTCTTCTGGATTAAATAATAGGTACACTACAGTCTCACTCCTTGCCTGTGCAACTAGTCTAAAAAAGTAAAAGACTATGGAACAACACCTTCTTTATATTCTTATCTCGACAATGTTATATGTCGCCGTGCGCGCATTGCCTGTTGGATTGGCACATAATTTCATTAAACTGCTCAATTAGAAATAAAACGTGCGTTGCCACAATTAGCGTATGGAGTTTTATTTGTTATTCGGAGCTAGAAGTGTAATTCTTCGTCCCGGTATGAACAAGATCATGTGTGGGTACAATTCGATAATACTAACGTTAAAGAACTAATTAAAATCTAAATTGGAAGAGGAGAGATTATAAGCGATTTCCTAGCAAATTACTCGGCCAATTTGGGATGTATATATTTAAAGTGAGATTTCCTACGAAAGTAATCTTGTTTTTGTATACAACTTACTGACGAATTACGCAACAAGCAACCCCGTCCCGCAGACTATACGAGGGAGTTCATGTTAGTGAAAAAAAAGAATAAAAAATAATGATTAAAAAGTATTATTAGAAGAATTATTTAAAAAATATATAAAGAAGGTGTCTCCCTCTACACATCATTCCCTATTCTCTATCTGGGTCTGAAACGGGATAAACATTAATTGTTTCTATGTAAGCAATTTGTAAGTAATTTCTGCCTTGCGTTAAGCCGATCATCCCTAGAGGTGATTATATGATAGGACTCTGGAGCGCACATGTTACACCTTTTTTTTGTTCGGTGTGGATTTGTTAGCCCTACCTAGAACAGAACATCTCCATTCAGAGTGTGCTTTTTATCCATAAGGATCCTCGCGAATCGTCCGAATGAGGTGCGGGTTTTTTCGGGAGCTAGTTGGCGCTTCGTTTTTAAGGATGTTACGTGATTTCTAGATCTATCCTTCAATTCACCCCCGCTCATCCCCGTGGGTCTGATGAATGTTTTGTGTTACCTCCCAACATTACCCCACACTTATAAACTACACTTGAAATCCTAAATGGCCCTTCTAATGGGCATTTGTTACTGATTTTACAATTGCAGCTCGACACTGGATCACGGGTAGGAATTCTACTGCTGGTTTTCCTATCATTGTTAGTTGGCCCATGATTATATATGGGGAGGTCATTACTGGGTGCATTTGAATCATTACCTGGTCTTCCTATCTTATAGCTGTTGTAACCTATGATGAATGTAACTATATTTGGGCAGGTATAAAAAGACAGCTTAACGGTATTCTTATTGATGATCTTGCCCAGTCTCCTGTCACTAAGGAAGTATTTCTCCATGATATTATAGAACACTCTTGGGATATCAGTTTCAACATGTCTGCTAAAAAAAGGGTTAAACCACGTGGTACGCCTCCTTCTATTTGTGTAGTGATAACCCTACTAGTATTGGCGGTTTGAGCGACTGAGGCAGGAGCCTCAACTCGTTGTGTTACATTTTACCTGTATACCCTATTTGCCCTGTTTTTTTTTGGGGGGGGGCGTATCTAGTTCTTTTTGTCTAGTTTTATACCCTGATAAATTGGGGAGATTAGGTATGAAGCCAAATTGGTTTGTTTAAATTCTTTTCGCCCTAGGCATCAAACGGGCGTAAGGATCATTTATTTTCATGCAAATAAATAAATATACACCAACGCGAAAAATATTTGTTTTGGTGGATCTATAGCGAATAAATATTTTTGTAACATCAATGAACATATATACCTGCTCTTTATCTTGTTATCGGGGTTCATTGAGCTTACAATAATTTTCTACGTTCCAGGATTAATAGAGAGTACGCAACTCTTTGTAAATATATATATATATATATATATATATATATATATATATATACGTATATCTATATATATATATATATATATGTATGTACGTATATCTATATATATATATATATATATATGTATGTATATCTATATATATATATAATGTATATATATATATATATAATATATATATATATACATAATGTATATATATACATAATGTATATGTATATATATTATATATATAATGTATATATATATAATATATATATATGTATATATATGTATATAAGTTACACATATATATATATATATAATGTACATATATATATATATATATATATATATATATATAGTAATCCAGGTAGGGTAAAAATCCACAGGGTAGAAATCCAAAGGGAATCAAACCGGGTTTATAAAAGAGTGCTCAATAAAAATATAGAGCTGTATTGTGAATGCTTTTATTCTAACATGTACAAGGTCTGCTACACTGGCATGTCGATGTTATCGATCTACAGCTCTCAAGAGCTGAGGTCTCATCAGGCAGAAAATTGTTTTTTTGATTCAACTGGTTGCTGAATTCCAGGGAGAATGAAGTCAAGCAAAAAAGAAGAGGAGAAAGAAATAAAAGTCATGTGACCGATTTTAAAATATGATTGCCGTTAGAAATTACTATTTTCTTATTTTTATCTTTTATATATTTTATTTTATATATATATATATCCAACGCTGAGCTGGGGTAGAAAGGGGGGGGCTAGGAAAAGAAAAAGAAAGAGAAGGGAAAGAGATACAATTGCTGTCAGAAAAGTTTAATTTACAGCTGTTAATATTTTTATTTTGTATTTTTATCCAACGCTTAGTTAGGGTGGGGGGGGGTTGGAAGAAAAAGAAAGAGAAAGGGGTTGAGGGGTGTTAGGGGTGGATGTCTATAGCCATTTAGGATTTGTTGCGGGGAATGGTTCTGAGTTAAATTCATATTTATTTTTATTCAGCGCTGGGCTGGATAAAGGGGGGGGGGTCGGGGGGGGAGATTAAGCAAGAGCGAAAGAGAAGATGAAGTAAGAGGGGGAGGGGGGGTTTCAAGTTTGTTGTGTCTGCTTCCTGTCAATGCAGACATATAACAATTACATGACACCCAGCTTACGGGGATATTTTAGTTTAAACTCATTGGTGGATTTATTGTTGAGTTCTTATATTTTGATCAATTGGCATTTAATTTTGATTATTTTGATGGATAGTTAAATGTATTTTAAATAATATTTATCAGTTAATTAATAAAACATAATGGTAATTGTCTTTATTTTTAGTAAGATTCATATATGGATTATTGGCAGTAATATTAGTAGGTTAGTTCTAGGTACTAATGAGTTAAAATATATTGGGAATTATTCTTGGTAAGGATCGTATATAGGTTTATGACATTGATATAGATGGATTATACTATTATATTTAGTTTTAATTATTTTGGAATATGAATAAATGTATTTCGATTATAAATAATAGTTAGTGATGGATTAATAAAACATACTGGTAATTGCTTTTATTTTTAATGGAATTTATATATCGATTAATTTCAGTGGTATAAATAAATAAATTTTATTATTCGTTGTGATCCTATTATTAATGGTGGGGTTAACACCTGTTATAGTATTAGTGGTAAGGTGTTCTAGTTAAAATTGTTAACGCAAGTTATGGTCTATGAAGGGGGGGATTAGGAATGGTGGGGGCCAGTAATTTTAATTAAAGTGATCAGTATATAATTATTTAAATATTTAAAAATTGGTTTTGGTAATAAGTAGTTTTGTGAGCTGGATGTTGAGTGCACATACGCACTCGTGCACACATATAAATACATATATGCACATGTATACACAAACATTCATACATGCACCCAAACCCATGCACATACGCGTGAACACACAGATACACATGTATGTGTACATATGTATACGTATACATACGCGCATACAGGTGCACACATACACACATAAATAGTTATAAAATTTTATATCTTCATACATATGCCCACTCATATGTCCACAAAAATCACCTATATATATATATATATATAAAATTTTACTTTTACATGTTATAGTATTTATTCAAAGATTGGGGTGGTTGTGCTGTGTTTGTAGTTGAGGGTTAAAGTTACTTGATTTGGAAGTGTTAATAAATGTTAATTTTAGCGGGCTTTTTGGGTATTGGGTTTTTTTGTTTTAATGGTATTATTTAGGGGGGGTTGTACAAATTACTGAGGAGGTGTGATCTGTTATGCCTACAGTTGATCGATGTTTCCTGTTTTTTGTTTAAAAGTTTTCCTCTGTCAGTAAATTTAATTATTTCAAGTTTTTCGCCGAGGCATAAATAGCATGGTGAGTTTAATGAGCTACAGGTGCTAGTTTTTCTGATAATGTTCCAGATTACAATTGGTGATTTATTTTTATTAGTGAGTTCCCAGTGGTAATTTGAGAGTGATGTTCTGTTTTGGTAGCTTGGGTTGTTGAATGAACATTTATGGCCGGTGTATCTTTCTTTGAAAGTATTACCTGCCATACCTATGTAGCAAAATCATTCTACAAAAAATTAACAAAAACATTAGATCAGCATATAAACTCAACCAATGGATCAACACGACCGATACAATTAATTGGTTCCGCAAAATAAAAAACAAAATAAATTGTTCCTTCATCCAATTTGACATAATTAATTACTACCCCTCAATTTCTAATGAACTCTTCGAAAGCGTCATGGAGTTTGCTACTCTTCTCTCGGATATTTCTGAAGAAGAGATTAACATTGTAAGAAAATGTAGGAAAACAGTGCTAATTAGTAAAAAAGATCAATGGACAAAGAGCAACCAATCTGGCTCTTTTGATGTTTCGATGGGCTCTTTCGACTCTGCAGAAATCACCGACCTAGTTGGTTTATACATCCTCTACAACCTAACTAATGATATAGATATTGAAGACATTGGCCTATATAGGGATGATGGACTCTTAGTAGTCAGAAACTCTAATGGGCAAAGGTGTGAAAATATTAAAAAGATTATTATTAGGGAGATGAGGAGGATATGCCTTAAAGTTGAAATAACTTCCAACATTAAAATAGTAAATTTCCTAGATGTAACTCTCAACTTAACCAAAGAAACATACGAACCATATAATAAAGAAAACTTTAACCCAATCTATGTACACCCCCTCTCCAACCACCCCAAAACTATCATTAAACACATCCCTAAATCTATCCAACATAGGATAAGCAATAACTCATCAAATGAAACAATCTTTAACAAACATAAAGAATTCTATAATAAAGCACTAAAAAACAGCGGATACAAGAATACACAAATTAAATTTAATAAACCTGCAACGACTAATAATAAAAACAATAAAGCAAGAAATAGGAAGATAATATGGTTTACACCTCCCTTCAATCAAGCAGTTAAAACCAAACTTGGTAAAAAATTTCTAAACCTCATAAACACATATTTCCCCCCAAACAATATCTTACATAAAATATTCAACAAAAATACACTTAAACTAAGTTACAGTTGCAGCGAAAATTTAGAAATGATAATTAAAAAACACAATAACAAAATCCTAAACAGCAACCTAAACCCTGAATCAAATAACAATAAAACAACTAAAGTAAAGTCCTGTAACTGCATAAATAAAAATGAATGCCCCTTGCAACAAAATTGTTTAATAACAAAAACGATTTACCAAGCAACAATCTCAACTAAGGAAACTCCTAATATAAAAAAATACTACATAGGTATGGCAGGTAATACTTTCAAAGAAAGATACACCGGCCATAAATGTTCATTCAACAACCCAAGCTACCAAAACAGAACATCACTCTCAAATTACCACTGGGAACTCACTAATAAAAATAAATCACCAATTGTAATCTGGAACATTATCAGAAAAACTAGCACCTGTAGCTCATTAAACTCACCATGCTATTTATGCCTCGGCGAAAAACTTGAAATAATTAAATTTACTGACAGAGGAAAACTTTTAAACAAAAAACAGGAAACATCGATCAACTGTAGGCATAACAGATCACACCTCCTCAGTAATTTGTACAACCCCCCCTAAATAATACCATTAAAACAAAAAAACCCAATACCCAAAAAGCCCGCTAAAATTAACATTTATTAACACTTCCAAATCAAGTAACTTTAACCCTCAACTACAAACACAGCACAACCACCCCAATCTTTGAATAAATACTATAACATGTAAAAGTAAAATTTTATATATATATATATATATATATATAGGTGATTTTTGTGGACATATGAGTGGGCATATGTATGAAGATATAAAATTTTATAACTATTTATGTGTGTATGTGTGCACCTGTATGCGCGTATGTATACGTATACATATGTACACATACATGTGTATCTGTGTGTTCACGCGTATGTGCATGGGTTTGGGTGCATATATGAATGTTTGTGTATACATGTGCATATATGTATTTATATGTGTGCACGAGTGCGTATGTGCACTCAACATCCAGCTCACAAAACTACTTATTACCAAAACCAATTTTTAAATATTTAAATAATTATATACTGATCACTTTAATTAAAATTACTGGCCCCCACCATTCCTAATCCCCCCCCCTTCATAGACCATAACTTGCGTTAACAATTTTAACTAGAACACCTTACTACTAATACTATAACAGGTGTTAACCCCACCATTAATAATAGGATCACAACGAATAATAAAATTTATTTATTTATACCACTGAAATTAATCGATATATAAATTCCATTAAAAATAAAAGCAATTACCAGTATGTTTTATTAATCCATCACTAACTATTATTTATAATCGAAATACATTTATTCATATTCCAAAATAATTAAAACTAAATATAATAGTATAATCCATCTATATCAATGTCATAAACCTATATACGATCCTTACCAAGAATAATTCCCAATATATTTTAACTCATTAGTACCTAGAACTAACCTACTAATATTACTGCCAATAATCCATATATGAATCTTACTAAAAATAAAGACAATTACCATTATGTTTTATTAATTAACTGATAAATATTATTTAAAATACATTTAACTATCCATCAAAATAATCAAAATTAAATGCCAATTGATCAAAATATAAGAACTCAACAATAAATCCACCAATGAGTTTAAACTAAAATATCCCCGTAAGCTGGGTGTCATGTAATTGTTATATGTCTGCATTGACAGGAAGCAGACACAACAAACTTGAAACCCCCCCTCCCCCTCTTACTTCATCTTCTCTTTCGCTCTTGCTTAATCTCCCCCCCGACCCCCCCCCTTTATCCAGCCCAGCGCTGAATAAAAATAAATATGAATTTAACTCAGAACCATTCCCCGCAACAAATCCTAAATGGCTATAGACATCCACCCCTAACACCCCTCAACCCCTTTCTCTTTCTTTTTCTTCCAACCCCCCCCCCCCACCCTAACTAAGCGTTGGATAAAAATACAAAATAAAAATATTAACAGCTGTAAATTAAACTTTTCTGACAGCAATTGTATCTCTTTCCCTTCTCTTTTCTTTTTCTTTTCCTGGCCCCCCCCCCTTTCTACCCCAGCTCAGCGTTGGATATATATATATATAAAATAAAATATATAAAAGATAAAAATAAGAAAATAGTAATTTCTAACGGCAATCATATTTTAAAATCGGTCACATGACTTTTATTTCCTTCTCCTCTTCTTTTTTGCTTGACTTCATTCTCCCTGGAATTCAGCAACCAGTTGAATCAAAAAAACAATTTTCTGCCTGATGAGACCTCAGCTCTTGAGAGCTGTAGATCGATAACATCGACATGCCAGTGTAGCAGACCTTGTACATGTTAGAATAAAAGCATTCACTATATATATATATATATATATATATATATAAATATATAGTATGTTGAATCATGTAGTCAATTGATCACTGCCAACTTTGATAATTATTTTCTTTTTTTCCTTTGATGCCTTTGCTAACCCTGCATTTTTGAGACGCTTTTATCAAGGAAACTAACCTAATTCCCGGGGCTGTCATTGTGCTGGCCGTGACCACGAATTTTATATTTTTTCTCTTCTATAAGATGTTCTCACTGCCAATAATATTCGAGGTCCGAGTCAATCCTCGAGGCTCAGGTTTCTTAGCATTTTGAACCTAACAAAATTATTTATTTCGGTCAAAAGTACGAATCAACCAGACGCTGTCTCCAGTTGCATTGCTTCTGGCTTTCTTTTAAAGGCATAGAATACCGTGCAATTCAAGATTCAATATATACGTAATTATCGATTATGTGTATGTATGTTCCAACATTACGCACGTATGCACAAACATACTAACACATATGTATATATATATATATGTATATATATATATATATATATATATATATATATATATATATAATAAATATAATGTATATGTATGTCTGTCTGTGTTTCTGTCTGAAGCCGACACAATATCATTATTTTTGATCGCTCTCTTTTTGTATCTAATTATTAGCTTATATATATACTAATTCAAAAGCTATCCCAAATATTACGTCTCTTTCAAATTTACATAATTATTTGTTTAAATGTTTTAATAAATTAATATTCGCAAATGTACACTCATTATTGTTTTTTTTCAGATTGCAAGATGTATTTAAAATATTTTCCTCGATCATAATAATCTATAGAAAAATGATTAATAGAATTAATTAAAGACATTGTTTTTTTTAATCTATATAATTTAGTTACGTAATTCAATTTGAGTTTAATGGAATATGATGGAACAGCCGGCAGCTATTCCGACATTTAGTTACCTGTCATCTGATTATTCGAACGCGCATACATTTCTATATGAAGAAAGAGAGAGAATGAGAGAGATAAAAAAGAAAGAGAGACACACAGAGAGAAAGAGGTATAGAGAAAGAGAGGGAGAAAGAGAGAAAGAGAGAAATACAGAGAGAGATGGGCACACACTAGTTGATTAATAACATGTTAACAACACATTATCTGAGATTAATGGTACAAGTCGCTCAGAAATAATATATTTACTTTGATAGTTGTATTAAAACGTTTTCGGTTTGTTTTGTCTTTTTAATTGTATTAGAAATTATGTTTAAAAGCACACATTTATGTAATCAAGTAGTAGTAATAGTAGTAGTAGTAGTACTCTTTGCGATAGTGGTAGTAGTTATATATGCGCGAATAGTCTCTACGTTGCTGGTAGTTTGGTACGTGCAAAATAAATGTCCGATCCCAATAATATAACATATTTTCATCTCGTATCTTTTTCTTAGAAATTAATAAAATTCAGTAAATAAACGAATTTTATTAAAATTTTCAGTATTTATTAATCAGCGCCCCCGAAATATAATGAACTTATTATTGTTATTCAATTCTTCGAGAAAATGAACTTTTTTGGTCAAATTAAATACACTTTTACTAATGTTATATTTTTAAGTATTAATAAAAAAAAACGTATGACTTAAAATTAAATTGAATGAAAATATAGCAATGTAGATATTAACAATGACAACATTTTGTAAAAAAAAATATTTTCTATATCTTACGAAAAATCACCTAAATGTTGTGCGAATAAAATTACTATAACGCTAAGATAAATTTAAATTTTCAATTAGCGATATAATCATTGAATAGCGCATTGTTTAATCAATATTTTCACCAAAAATAATACAATTGCAAAAAATATTTTATGTAATTTCAATGATTAGAGTTTCTAGAAAAAGTTTAAATGCGATATTATTATATTTCTCTTTCCAACCTGAACGTGTTATCATCAGCGGATAAATCTTTTTTATAATCTATAAAATAAACAAAAAATTCAAAAAATTGAAAATCAGAATCATAACGAAAAAAAAGAATGTAAAAAATTGGATAATTTCTACTAACGATTGACTTGGACCGGTATGGATGCCCTGTTTTGTAATAAACAGGCATAATAACCCTCCCACAAACCACTTTCTGCCCCAGCGTCCTCCAAAGTCTATTTACAGAGATTGTACAATTTCGTTAATTTCACAATTCATCGGTAATTATTTGGAAAGATAAAACGTTACTTTGTATTTGTTTTTGTCATTTTTTATTAATACATATCATCTAAAAAATTAAAACCATACTCTATAAAAAATAGAACTCAAATATGACATTTTCCTTCAAAATTGAGTTATATTAATTCATTGACAAACAACTGCTTCAACTTTTTTTTCAATGAATAAATTGTCAGTTTAGTCATTAAGTTGAATTTACTTTTTCACACTTAAAATAACAAAATATACTTCAAGCTTTATTTAAGAAATAATTAATTTAATTTATCGTTACGACACGTTAAGAATAAATCGAGTAACTAAAGCGTGTTATCATCATGTGAAACACATTGATACAATTGACGCAGTTCGTAACGTAAACATAATTTTAACAACCTTTTTAAAAACTTTTATTTCAAATACTAAAGAAAACACATTGGAAAACAGACGTCATCAATAATTTCTGAGTATTACTGATTAAAAACTAATACCAAGTTAAATATGAATATTTTAAATAAAAATTAATACAATTTTAATTGGGTACACTCACACATATTTTAATTAAATCAGTATTTCTCTTTTTATTACAAAAAATACAGTGTACTTAAATTAATTGAATTTTTTATGACGTTAAAAAGAATAAAAAAATTAATGTATAATAATTGTTCAATTTCTATGAACTATTAAACAGCTATTTTATATATTAAGCTAAAAAATATAAACATTATATTATGACATTTTTGTCTTATATATATTCTGCATAGCGGTAGTGACTTTGTTTACTTCTTGACTGAATGCCAAATTTTACTAAAGTATGGCATTCTGGGGGAATAATTTAGCAATTTTTTTAGGAAAACCTTGGAAACGTTTCTTTGAATTCCATATTTTATGACTTTAATTAAATATTTATATTTGAAATAGTTCCAGAAAACTGGTATTTATCGTTCAAGCAATTTTTACAAGTAATATCTTCACAGTTCAAAATTCACTAAATGTTTTGGTGTATTTGCCGTCGTGATAATATTTTCATTATATTTTTTCTCACACGTAAATATACATTTTTTCTTTTTCGAAATTAAGTTTAGACTGTTATCTTTCTAACACAATCAAAGTTTACACGAAAACTAAGTTTAAAATATAAATGATACGCGCGTTTTAATAATCATAGTCCTTACAAGACACGGTCATTTTTGCACATACCTACTGGTAGTAGTTGTTGTTGATGTTATTATAACCGTACGAATAGTCGGAATCGTGGGTGTAGTGTGTGTTGGTGTAGTAATAATAGTACGAATAGTTGTATAGTTGATAGTAAAATAACTTAAATACATTGTTTGCTTAAATCTATATAATTGAGTTACGTAATTAAATTATATGTTTGAAAAATCTCAATCAACATTACCATTCAAAGCACACATTTATTGAATCCAGTAGTAGTAGTTGTAGTAGTCGTAGCGATGGTGGTAGTCGTAATATCAGTACGAATAGTCAACACATTGCTGGTAGTTGTTGTTGATGTTGTTATAGCAGTACGAATAGTCGATTATCGTGGGTCCAGTTGTTGTTGATGCACTAATAATAGTACGAATAGTTTTATTATTGATAGTTTGTGTAAATATAACAGTATTCGTACGAATAGTTAGGTTTTGTGGTTGAAGTCATTGAAAATTGTTTAATTTAGAAAACTAATTGATTTAAAAATTATGTAAAAACTATGTTTTTATTATTCCGTGTTTTATTTTTTTAAATAAAAGATATGGTGTTTTTGTTTTGTATTTTTAAAACACATTTTACGAAGCAATCAAATAACCGATTTTCGAATCGTGGGCACTGTATGTTTTTATTGATGATTTAACTTTAGGTAAATCTTCTTCTGAAACAATAAAATAACTTCCAGTTTACAACTTTCTTCTATTCATCGAAGAACGATTAACGATTTTGATTTCTAAACACTTACCTGCGGTTACCTTTTTTTTAGTTTAAAATGTAATGTATGTTATATGTAACTTTAAAGAACTAGCAAAAATATCCTACCGGAGAGAACATATATTACCTAGTAGATATACTAAATCACTAGAATATACCTCCCAGCACATGTAAAGCAGTAAATATAGCATACGTTTTGCATGTGTGTATGTTACTTTCTTGGAAAGGTACAATTCTGGTTGCACCCCTTCAATGTTGAATTTACAAGAAAAATAATAATGTTCCTACGTTACTGATCCTGTGTCCTAAAATACATATGCTCATGATTCATAATTATAAGTTCAATACTTAATAATCTTTCTAAGCATATACATATTAACGATCATGCGCGCATATCGATCCTTTAAAATGTATTACTTAATACAAGTTTACATTTCATGGAGAAATGTTAAAAATTACAATAGATAATGTGCCCCTATTATTCACCCTCCTTTCTTATAATATATATTTAAAATGCATAATGGTCACATCATTACTTTAGGTGAAAATCATATATATATATATATATATATATATATATATATATATATATATATATATATATATATATTACTTGTTTCGGAACGGGGTAGTACAAATTAATATTGTATTAGTGTTAATTTGGAGGGTGGTTATTGTACGGTGTCTGCGATATCTCTTTTACCGGAATGTTTGCACAAATACATAATGTGCTATTCTACTTACAATGTTTCCTAGTATACACATTCCATAATAAATAATGATGAGTTCAAGAGTTTAAGATTTTACTTAACACATATATTATTGCAAAACGTATTACTCAATATAACTCAAAGGTTGATTTAGAACAATTATTTTAACTAATTATGTTTATTCTACAAGTATATACACAGAGATATAACCATTTATTTATGTATTGATTGATTTTTACGGACATAAAAGAAATCCATGCACAGGTGTTCCTTGCTATGACCCGTCATCACCATGGGAACCATAGGAGGAGATCGAACCCTCGATGATATGTCTATAGTCTAACTTTTTTACCACTAGACCAAGAAAACCTGCCCGATATATGCACGATTTGTTTTATAACCTCATTATGTAACGCAACTGTGTAGCTTGCGGAGTCTAGGGCGATTCTGTAAGTGGGTCTGAATCTTGCGACTGTCAGAGATTACCATTCCCTACACTGATGAGAGCGAAAGCTTGTAACGACGCTGTATATAAGTAAACATAATTTAATATTTACTTAAAATTAATATTATATATATTTTGTAATAATTTTAAACACCTTTTCACGCATATCTGAACACGTTTTGCTAATTAACACCCATTATTTCAGCCGGATTCTGTATAGGTACATGAAAATAAATAAGTAATATATATATATATATATATATATATATATATATATATATATATATATATATATGCAAAAATGTTAACATTTACAAAAAGTAATTGAGAGTTCAACATAAGTGTCACAAGTTTCGAAACATTATTCTGAAATAGGTCGGATGTTGAATCGGCCGAAATGTTGTCACAATAACAACTAAGATGAGAATAGTAGCCCGAAAAATCCAAATGATGCAAATAAAGATGGCATTAATAAAATCTAACTTTCTGTGTTTATAAGAATGTATAGTTTTGGTTTATCTTCTTTTTCCACTCATCTGTACATATTCAGATGCATAAGTATCTGCTAAAAGTGACGACTTCTGACAGCGCTTAGGGATCGAATATGGAAACTGCTCAAGGTGTCGCGTCGAAACGCGAGTAACCCGATCCGGCCGTCCGTGGTTTGATTATAGAATCGCCCAGAGACGCAAAAGACGTAAATATCCCTGCCCGACCATATGTCAGTGGATTGTTTAAAATTCAACGAGTTACACATTGATTATAAGACACGAATGGAGATATGGTCTTTAACACAAACGCATTTATTATTAGAGCGAAGAGAATACATATCAGTATGAATCAGCACGTTACATTTTATTAACTTTCGCAGTTGTGTTCGATTAGTATTAGTCTCACGTATTGTTTTTTAAAACATCAGGTACTCACAGCAGGTAGCACGTTGAGGTTGCAGAAATCCCTACCGAAAGTGGTGCGATAGATTCAGCAGGGATCTCATAGGACACACTGAGTATTTACTCCTCTGCAGTATTCAATTTACCACCGACACTTTTCTTGACGTTAGTATTAGTATTTTACTCGATTTAAAACGTCATATAAACCCTCTTCACCTCGTCTACAATCAATAGCACCAATTTGAACGGATGTGTATCTAAGCTACACCAGCAGGCCATTAGACTGATTAAAGTATCCGAGGTTGTTCGAAACAGATGTCATGAGAGGCATGTTGTAGTCGATATGAGCTTTTCCTTTTAGCATCTCATGATGATAATAACCTTCTAACTGGCCTAAATAATCTGCTGCCTTATGGATGTATGTATACGAACATTTTCAATGGGTTTCGCTGAGGAAACTTGAAGCCGGATTTCCGTAACTGTAAAAAGAAACTTTCTACTAACCCTACACTACAGCAGTTAATCGACGCCTATCGGCGTTTACTTTTAAAATTGATCATAACTTTATCAACCCAGATGCTTGAAATTCGATAGCTGTCCAAGACTGGAGCATGGCCATCTCGTATAAGATGGTCTCTTATTTACGTTGCAGTTCTTTTCCCCACAGAAGAGACATTGCTGTCTTTACTCTACCGATATATTTCCATAGAAAGTGCTTGACTGAGAATGTAGCTATAGTTATCCCCCAGCAAGAACTGGTTTTCTACCAACAATTCAAATAACTCTCATTGCTCCTCTCTTTACCTACACTCAAACGATACATCTCTGAACAAAGTTTCGTTAGAAAAACTTCCGACCAATATAACATGTTACAGTTTCGTATGCTATGTCCAAGCTTTACCAACATCTGCGGAAAGTAACCAAATTAAAGCTATTAACCAGCAAGCGAAAGAATAACCTCCTTACAATTGAAGCGAGAATGCAGCCTTCTAAAGTCCTACTTCCTGCTTCAGATGCACAGTGGGTCAAGTGGAAGACACACAACCAACTAAAAGAAAATATGGGGTGATCTAAAGGCGCTATGGCCAAATGAACTATAAACGTGAGCTAACCATGTGATAAATTGTCATATGATGATAATAACTGTAAATAAGAAAAAAGACAATTATGAAGAAACACATCAATATATATATATATATATATATATATATATATATATATATATGAATTTTACTCTTACTTCAATAAGGAAGATCATTCTAAACATGTGACCAGTAATTCTGAGCGTTTATCAATTGAATTTATATTTAAGATTTAAATTGTTATTTTAAACTTAAGCATTGAACACCGGTGCAAATACTATTATACAATAAATCGTGACAGTAATCGAAATGGCATTGCACATTTAAGCATGAGAGATAGCGTAAAGTTTCGTAACCTACCTATGATAATTTCATTTAAAACCCAAGCCTGACATGTAGACGAAGCTATTATTTTCAACATTAACGCAACTGATGGATCTATGAGTTATATTGCTTTTGCTTTCTGTTGTTCAGTTGTATCGTAAACTTACCTATATGTGACTGTTTTGTATCTGTAAATGTATAAACGCGTGGTCAAATGTAAACATATACACAGCACAATTTCATTCTTCAACACTTTAATTATTTTTTCTGGGAAAAGAACACCTTCTGAGTAAGATTATATTTAAACCATTTAAATGTATCGCAATCAGTCCTATGTATGTAAGGTATGTCTTAAGGCCACTTTGAGGCGTGTAATATTGCACCCCTATTTAAATACGGGTGTGTAAAAGTAAAGTGAACATCATAAATGTTCTCTTTAAAATAAAAAAAATGTAACATTCCATTAGAAGTTTACATTTTACAATTATGAACACATAATATATTATGGCGTCATAAAGAGGAAGTCGATAGTGATACGTGGCGAATAAGCTGGCCATATATTCCTATTTGTAGTGAACCGACAAAGACAGAGAGAGAGAGAGAGAGAGAGAGAGAGAGAGAGATACAAGGACAGAGAGCAGTTCGGTTTTTGAATAGTTGCTTCATAGCCATATGTGATTTGTTGGGAGTATTATGTGCATATTTATGTATGTTGTTAATAAAAATAAGTGTTGTCTTATCATCTGTTAATTAACACGCATTACGACAGAACAGCAATGTAAAAGAAAGAACTAATAGAACCGACTCTTGCGACGGGTAACCAAACCAACAGAGATCATATTGTCTACCTGATGAACCACCGCCCGGAAAAAAATCTGCGGGGATCAAAGAGTCGCTCTCCGTAATGCAACTTTTTCCAAGTTTTGCCAGGGAATAAGACCCGAAGACTTTTCTAGATCTCGCCTGCGACGTCACTTCTGGACGAGCCTTCCTCTCCTTACGTTTCGTCAGTGTATATAAGATGCACCTATTTCATTATTGCTCTGATGGCATGCACACAAATTACGATTGGCCCATTTTATTCTTACGTTAAGTGATGCCAATCATATAACAAACTGAAGAACCGAGTTTCTCATTTATTTGCTATAGCGATACGAAAGATAGCGGAATTTTATCTTAACTTGTTTTCTTTTCGAAGTGGTTTTCACAAAATCCGCATCATGATTTATAAAAATCCCCTTACTACCTCAGTTTCTAAAAGTTTGTTAGTCAGAATTGTTCGTTGAAAATCTATATTCATGATTTCTTCTTTGAATTCCCGCTTTAAGTGCATTACTTTACACACTTAATGTAGTTCACGTTCTAAAATGATTGCAATTAAAAATTAAAGAGACAGACAATATGCCCGAAGCATCGTCTCCTGGAATTACATCCTCCTGCTGCCTGAGACAACAATGAGGAAAGCATGACACGAAGAAATAGGAGATAAGTCTAATTGGCCGATTCGCTGGGAATAGTTCTTGGTTGTTTTGTAGAAATACTTTCTGGTTTCGTCGTTTGGCTAGATCGTTCTTGATTGTAGTTTAGTAAACAACTGTGCGACGATTTTATGTGACACACATTTTCTTTGTTCGATTTTTCTGTCGGAGCACAATTTAAAAATTAGTATCTTAACACTGGCCATTATTTTCTGAGCTACAAAATAAGTGCGTATTCATACCACTACAATTAACCAATTGTTATATTCTAAACAATAACAACATATTTTTCATTAGCGTTTGGTAGCCCACAGTTTTATTTTGTTGACAAATCTTTAGTTGTTGCTTAGTTGATAATGACGTATCTGTTCATGTCTCTCTTTCTTTGTTATGCAGTCAGTTCCTTCATTTTACTAATAGCACTTAGACAAGTTATTACAAGATTTTACCACAAGATCGTCGAGGTTAAACAATGATTTGTTTTTTTTAAGTGTTGTCTCTAGTATCCTATACTGGTGCGGCACGTATCTTGTTTTAAGTTAGTCGGCTTCTCACGAAAGAGGCATATTAATATCACAAGCGGTCTCTAGTTGCATATGTATCCTGGTCAGGTGAAATGACTTTTGTGACGTTAGTTTCTGCAGTTGTTTTAAGCCATCCTTCCACATAAAACGCCGTGTATTCCTAAACAGTCACACACCTATTACTAGTGTCAATTTTACTTACCTTCGGTAATCTAACGAGAGCCGATATGTCAATGTGACTATGTCGTATATAGTGTACATACATAATACCTCGGCTTATCTTCTACTGTTCTACTAGGCGACCCAGAAAAAAAGAGGAAGGTCTCATCAGCTTATTCGCTACGTTTCACCATCGAATTCCTGTTTGTGAGGCAATATCCTGAAATGCTACCTTAAATGCAACTTGCCTTTAATGGAAACTAAATTTACGTGAAATGTTTTATATTTACCTTTTTTACAGACACGGCATCTAAAGTTGCTACATCTTCCCGTTGCTCTTACACGAAATCTGCTACTCGCCCTTCGTTTCTTCTGTACTATAGTATTATTATTTATAACCATCTGTTCTCAATCATAAACTGTAACCTTTTACACCTTTGACAATTAATTCTTTGCATGTATATCTAGACCACTTAATATATAACATCATTTTGATTGTGGGGTTATTACTTGTCGTGTGAGCTATTGTAATTCGTAATGAATTACTAACTTTGTCAATTATGTTTTCAATCTAGTTAAAACTTTGCGGGAGGTAAATTATCCATATTATAGATGCCCCTGTATCTAGCTTTCCCACTCGTGTAAAAGCAAGTAAATAGGGGGCCTATATTAAAATATATTTCTTTCTAATAAGGAGGTTATTAAGGTAGCTAATAATGTAAACAGATAACTATGTCTATACACATCATCATACACTGCTACATTTTACTAACTATGCGTAGATATATGTAAATAGATATATAGGTTTACAAACCTGCACGTTCATTCAACCAAACAGATTTTTTATCATATCGAACTAAATATGCACGCATAAACATAAAAGCACGCACGCACTGATTGTGGCGCACTGATGCACGTTCACATATATAAGTACATATAAGTGCGCACGACTGTATATGTGCATACATATGAACATATGTGTAATCTCATCCATGTGTATAGTTGTTTATCTATTGATAGTCTTACTACTCGTAGTCATTTTTATGATATGAAAATAACCTATATTTGTATTATTAATCGAACTGGGTGTTTGCAATTTCACGACGGTTCGATCGTTATAATCACCAGCCTTGTATAGCAACTTTCTGGGAATTTTTAAATGAAACCGTTTTTGTGAGCCATCTGGGGAGATTACTCTCATTCGCCGTTTCTCTCATTCTGTAAAAGCTCCACTGCGCTATTTAACTTCATCCAAGCTTAACTGCCGAAGCTTCATATTAACGCCTTAGAACGACCCGTGTCCTCTACTATTCTCTTACTCTATCCTTAATCAAATGTTGACGTTGTGCACCCTAATCTTGTGGATCTACGAAGTTAAAAAAGACTTTCTCTGGAACATGCTTTTTTGAATTGAATGCCATAAATATAGTATATGCTGTAAAAATAGACAAGACAACATGTTTATGCTAAATTGCTCAGTCCTTATAGTTAATCAAGCGACTAAGTCTGGCACAGTTTGAGTTGTTGAGATGATCAAAACTACACAGCCACTGGTTCCTACGGGAAAAAAAGAGTAAGAATGGGTACCGCTATCGTAGTTTAGTACACGATTTATTTTTATAACGGGTACACCCAGTAATAAAGACGTATATATTACACCTACAATTAATTCTAGCAAACAAGTCGACTTATCTAACAACGGAATTAAGAACTTATCCAATAGTTCTGCCTTTTGCATGTTTCTAGAAAATATGACTGTTGATGTGTTCCGGCTCACACGTGCTTTAACTCGAAACACGCCACAAAATAAATATTTGTTGTAAACTAACACCCACGGTTCTCTGTTGATATCGCATAATAAACCACTGACATTTGTGAACAAGGAGTCCTCACAAATCATTTTTAAAACGATACTAAAATTAAATGTATTTCATCTGTTGGAAAGAATTACCTTGACATTGTATTGTTCATAATAAACCAATCAACACTTTTTGAATGGTCATCATTCAACATCAGCTATTATATACCTTGCTCTCTTGATACGTTTTGGCAAGAGGCAAAGTGTACATTCTGTTCTGATACGGCACTTTATTTTCTGTCCCCGGTCAGTAGAATAGACTTTTTTCTAGACTGAGGCAGGCTTTATTTTTGTCCTATTCCAGACTGTCCAATTGTGTAGGGTATAGATTGCCCCAACATTAAATCCCTCATTTGTGTTTAATATTGACATCGTAAGGAGGCGACTAAATAACGGCATCTCTTCGAACACAAAAGGCAGAACATATTCTGGGTATACATTTATCATGCATTGTTATTATACAAAACTATTTAGGCTGATGTTTATGTAGATGTACATGCTTAAGTTAGACACACAAATGTGATAGTTGTGTGTATTTTCTATTTCTAGCATTCTAATGTTAGCTGAATACTATATTCTTATGATGTATTTGCTACTTATATACGCATGTTCGTACTAGTATATTTTTCATACGTGCATTTTAGTATGTAGATTGCCCCACTAAAATATGAAATTTAGCAACATTAGTTTACATGTACATATGTGATACGTTGACATCACACGTGTTATTGAAACAGAAGAACACACACATATCAAGTGAAGTGTTTATGTGCGTTCCAAACATATATGTGCAACGATGTAGATGGTCAAGACAATCTAATATTTCATATTCTATTACTTCAAGAGCGGTATTACTTTAAGCTACTAAACACATTATTTGAATGTTTAATGTATGTTACCTCTCTTCTCTAATTGAAGTATACTTCAATCCATAATGGTCTTATGTAGGTCTTTTAGGGCCATTTGTTTGCTTTAATTGAGGTAAACTATTACTGGATTGTGAATTTTGTGAAGCATTTCTATGCATAGTATAATGTGTGAGTAAATTAATAATGCTGGCTAAATATATAGATTTCCTGTTTTTGTGGGTATCCCAGTTATAAGTACAACAAAGTTAGGATAGATTGACGAGCTGGAACACTTATTTCTGTGAATGGTTATCACGATATAAACAGGTAACATTAGAGATACGTTCAGATACTTACAGAGTGAACACACTTAACGGTTACTTATTACTCCAAGAGAAATGGTGCTCAGATAATAAAAGAAATCGAACACGCTACGCTGAATCCCAATACTGCAAATTCATCACCGTCATCTCCAATGGCTTTCTTTTATACTAATTATTCACCACTTACAAATGCCAAAAATATCTCGAGGTTCAGATATAGTGAGATTCCCAATTAAATTGTGGAATAGCACTATGAAATGATTGAGAACTGTGATTAGCTCACATGACGACATAACAAACAGTTGTTGAGATTGTACTTGAAAACGAATCTTAAGTCCGTACTGAAACATTATTGTAGTAACGTGTTCAATAAGAGGGACTACCTTGGAAACAAACTTTGTTCATGGATGTGTCGTTTAAGTTTTAGGTACACAGAGAAAGAATATATAGTTCTTTGCAGTGTTGGTTGCAATAGGACTTCTTGCTGAGTAGGATGTGGAAGAACAGAGCTTAAAGTTCAGTCCAATATATACCCTAAAAATAACGGTAGAACTGCAGAGAAGAGAAAAGAATAAACTCCCACTAGATTGTGTAGTCGATGTCATACTCCGGCAAGGCGATTGAGAGTGTATTGAGTAGCAGCTCCTAAGGGATGACAACAGTACTCTATATGAATCTTATATAGGTAATCTCAACTGGTTTCTAAGACGTGAATACTGAGGAAATAAAGACTACTGAATAATGGCGAGAGATTAATAGAGCAAAACAAATCTTTGGAGAGTTTGGGGAAATGACCACGGAAAAATAAGAATAAAATAAAACTTGCCGTTTATATAAATGTTAATGTAGAGGATCGCGAGCGTCACATTGATTGATTGCAGAGTGGGAAGCCGGTTTAAGATTGATGGATCACCAGGGGAACAAATAATAGATAAGGGGACGATTTCCATTGGTGTAAGGGTAAGGGGCTTATATAAGCATCCCAGATGACCTGCAGGCTTTTAACTATCATAAGACTGATGAATTCAGTTTCAATATACAGATGACAATTCCTCTTCTTCTTCTTCTTCTTTTACTACTACTACTACTACTACTACTACTACCACTATTAATACTACTACTACTGCCACGATTACTACTACTATTACGTATAGAAATACGTCTCTTTCTATGTAAAGGTAGGAATATATTATTGAATATAGGTATATATATATAAGTATATATATATATATATATATATATATATATATATATATATATATATATATATATATATATATATATATATATATATATATATATATATATTAAACTAAAACTTCGCCTGTTTGGGGATTGTGTTATGTTTGGAAAACATAATTTTAATTGCTATAATTAGAATTAATGTACAATTTACTCAATATTTAACTCATCGCATTACCTTTCCGTCTATCATATTCACCGTCTCTTACTGTATGCTGCTTGCCTCACCGCGTTTAATTTATACGCTGTCTATCGTTACTGCTTTCGTATCCTGATTTAAAAGGTAATGAAGAAATGGAATTAAAACAATTTTTTGAACATTCAAATATAAATATAAGACATATTATCGCGATACGTAATACTATTCAACGCGTTGCTGGAAAGAGTGAAATACAATATGAAACGGTTATATAGCGAGTTTAAAGAAGCTTATCTTCGACTTTGTCTTTTTTTATTATATATTTATGGCTTTGTAAAGTCACATTTTCCTAGTTGGATTTAAGTAATTGCGCTTTTGTGGTTTGGTTTGGTAGTTTTGTTTTACGGCATATCAACCCTTTTTGGGTTATTTAATGCCGAATCTGGTCATTATAGTAAAAGTTTTTATGCTTCAAGTTCTTTATATCTTCAAATGTTCAATCATCGTTTTTGGTTTGGTAGTTTTGTTTTACGGCATATCAACCCTTTTTGGGTTATTTAATGCCGAATCTGGTCATTATAGTAAAAGATTTATGCTTCAAGTTCTAAAAATAAAATAAAAAAGGGGAGGGAGAAAGGGAGAGGGGCTGTTGTTTTTGTTTTTGGTTTTGTAGAACATAATTAAGTTTTACAAAAAAAAAAAAAAAAACAAAAAAAACCGTCAATGTAGGTGAATTTCGTCTCAGGGAGCCACAGAGCAACCTGATCTGGTATCACCAGTGCGTTTTTGTATATATATATATATATATATATATATATATATATATATATATATATATATATATATATCGAGCGTAGCACATTACTGACTACATGACGCTTATCCCTCTTCCTGAGTTACGTTATCTTAATTTGAATTATGGTGATTTCTCGCGGCCGTGTCGGTCTGGGCGTAAGGCTCGTCATTCTAGACTTAATCTCCGAACTGTGTTCGAGCCCATAACGTCTCAATCCACACTGATGAGGATGTAAATATAAAACAACGTCGTGTATCGGTATAATATTTAATTTAAAACATGTATATATATATATATATATATATATATATATATATATATATATATATATATATATATAACCTTCCTCTACTCACGTATTGAACACTGTCTAAGAAAATACTGAACATATATACGTAATAAAGTATATCTCCTTATAATATTATATGTGTATACATTAAGTAATGGTATATATATATATATATATATATATATATATATATATATATATATATATATATATATATAACAATATATATACATATATATATATATATATAACAATATATATATATACATATATATATATATATATATATATAACAATATATATATATATATATGTATATATATATATATATTTAGAATGAAAAGTTCAGACTTGGAAGCGTTGATGAAATGGCGATAATAAGTAGAATATTTTTAAAAATATCATGAAAAACCTGGACAACGCAGTTTTTAAAATAAAAAGTTATTTATCTCTTAAGCTTGAACACTTTCGATGATATACACATTTGTCAGAAATATAAGCATATGTTTTCTCTTCTTTATTCGTTCAATCTTTCTTGATTGAGACATATTTATTGCAGTCAAGTTGAAATTTGTATTCATGTAATCGACGATTAATGTTCATATTCCAGTGCGTGTAGCATGCCGTTACGTGAATAGGGTAGAATGAAAAGTTCACACGTGCAAGCGTTTATGAAATAGCAATAATAATGGGAATATTTTGAAAAAAAATATTTTGAAAAACCTGGACAACGCAGTTTTTTTTAATGATACTTCAAAAATATCTTTATTTAGTGAATTATCAGGATAAAGACAAACCTCAATATTATGGAAAGGGCATTACTAATAATAGATTGAATAAAGAATACAATGAGTAATTAATCGAACGTTATTACATATCAACGTTCAAGCAAGACTTACTGTAATGTACTTAATCCATGAATTTTCAAAGAAAATATTCTTCTCAGAGGACTATTATCGCAATGACATCACTGCGAGTAACACACTTCGCTTTGGAAATATATGAAAAAGTATAATGGCAAAAGGCACACTCTTATGTTAACACGCCCCATCAAGGTATTGGCTAATTTGGTGTTAAATCTTTACAATGTATCAAAGTCAAAACGTTTTTAAATATGTTTTTTGTAAAATAAGTAGATGAGTTGATGTGTGTATTACGATAATTATCAGAGTCATTAAGCAAAACAGCTTCCTTGTTTTAATCAAAGTCTTACCATTTGGCGATGTGTGAACATTTTGGCTCTATGAGTATAATGTGGCAATTAGAGGTTTTTTTATTTTTAATTTTTTGTCATTAATTTATTTCTAGTTTTGTGAAACATCAAAGGAATATTTTTTGAATGACAACGTTGTAGTTATTTATTCCATCTTTTAATTAATTGAATTCATGTATTTTATGTTACTTGTGTTATTTGTTATATTTTATGAGGAGGAAACCCGTGTTTTTATTTAATTTTCTGGGCTAACCCGAACTATATTTTGTCTTTGTGTTGCATAATTATTTTAGATCGAAGGAAGAAAAAACAACTACGATTCGTGGATACTCATGTTTATGCTCGGTCAATTAGGAATACAAGTTCAGATATGTTTAATATGTGTTTCGATCTACGTTCTGGACGGGAATTTATATTTTTTCTCGAAATTAGATGGAATTGTGTTGGGGTCAAGGTTTGGATTTGTGGATACCCCGAAACAGGCGGTATTTTCTTGGGAACATCCTAGTGTTCATCGTATAGGCAGGTTTAGTGAAGCTCAAAAAAAGATAGTTGAGGTTCGCGGTATAGGAGCCTAATGGTCTAGTAGCGGGTGTTCCACCTTAGACCAGGAATAATAGTGCTCAGCACATACGATAATAGCAAACAAGAAATGAATGACATGATTATGGCCATTCTATGGAGATAAGTCCGCGATTATCTGGTATGGGGTATTTAAAATTTGAGTTGTATGATGTGGTATCATCTTTGGATATTTGATGTTGGCTGACCTGTTTGCTTGGGGACGAATCTACACTCTCACCGAATCGTTACGGCCGAGGGTATGGTACAAGTACAAAATGATGAGCCTCCACATATCACATCGGTTTGAGAGTAAAGTTGGGGTGAAGTGGTATCTCATTCTGCGCATCATCAAGTGGTAGGAGCCAGGCATGGGGTCAAATAAAAATAAAGTACCGTATTTAATTAACATTGAATATGGTGAGAGTATAACGTAGACCTGGTCTGGTAGTCTGATGTGTTTCGGTGTTGGGTGTTGGCCATACATTTTACCGTTGTACCGCACTGTGGTTTTAGAACCATAAGGTGGGGCGATTACGTAGAGTTCGGAGTTGTGGATATATCTGATAAAAAAGGAAGCTGAGAGTTAGATTGAGAGGTGATGCTTCTCGGAGCGCTGAAGTGTCTAAAACATTTGGTCCAGAGGTAGTAATTATGAATAGAACGGTATCTTATGTAAAATTCGTGGTTGACCACAAAATATGTATTTAGGAATTTGTGTTAATTGTACTCGTTATATTGCGGTTATACGCGTGTGTTACATTAAATTGCAATCAGTTGTATATTGATGAATTAGAAGAATGGGTATGTGTGTGAATTGCATGCGTTGAGATCGTATGCAGATGAAGGAACAATTGTAAAGCCGTATGAGAATTAGACTCTGGGGGTGTACTATGATGTAATTGGAAATTCTGCGCCGTCTGTGAGGCGCAGAATGCCTTATACTGAGATGCTGACATGGGCTGGCCTAATTGACCGACATTGATCGTAAAAAAGACTTTACTTATATCACAGAAGAAATGTTATTTTGACTGCTGAGGCATACCGGCCAGTTATACACCCAATTGTATATGTTAGATAATGGCCAATCAATATTACTCCCGGTGCGTGGAGGGAAAAATCTTCACCCAGTCGCAAAGGGCGTGAAAAAAATCCGAGGATTGTGTTTTGTTCATGAGAGGAAGGTGTGTTGCATTATGAAAGGCCACATCTCGGAAAACAGTAATTCGACTTGTATGAATTGTGATAGGGGTCGAGCTTAGTATAGGTTAGTGCAAGCTAGGCTGAAACAGACTTTAAGAAATAAAACCATTTCTAGAGATTTAATAATTAGACAGGATGACAACTCGGGTCAAATTACAAAGTAAGGATGTAAACACGTTGAAAACAAATAAATATGTGGGGATATTACGTTGATGTCACTTGTTAAATCGTTAATAAAGAAACCAAGGTTTCAGACAGTTGATCCATGGAACTCGAGCGAGACGTATAAAGTATTATACTGTACAATTCGGAAACAGTTTAACTATCTTCCAGAAAAATGAGTAATTCATCACTGACTTTTGCAGAGTGTGGGGCAAACAGTAGATAAGATAAGAGGTCACTCTCTCTAATTAATGCCTCCAGGAAAATGAAATATATAAACTCTCAAACCTAACAAATTGCTTAAAATCAAGGCGATCTATAATACAGACCTGGAAAACATGCGACTGGGATCTACGACTTGCTGCGGGTATCTGTAAACACAAATTACTACAGAAGAATAATTACAAAGAAAGGTGTTATGGAATTCACCTTTCAACAGCAGTCAACAGGCGTTTTTACACCACCCCGCAGAAAACGCCAAAATAGGGATCATATGTTTCCGGTCACTGCCCCTGCTGATTAGGACATATATAAACGTCGTTTGCGACGGATCCGGTCTTTTGCCTCCAGAATTTCTTCAGACAGGACGATGCGACGACTACCTGTCGCGTCAAATCATTCCTGCTCCCCCTTTCTGACTGCTGGACACACATAGTAAGCTTGGTATTTTCTTTCTCTCTTTTCAATTACACACGTACACACGCACACACGCACAAACACACACACACACGTGCGTTTTTCTCCATACAAAACTTATTTAAAGAGACATTGCTTTAAATAACAAAAAGACACTATTTTTTTCAAGCCGTCAAAGAGACATTTATCCAAAAGACGCTAAAAGACTTTCGTCAAATATGGAACATAATTTTTATGTGTAAAAATGCAAAATAAATTGTTGTTGTTCATATAAATGTTTGAATATTAAATATTTTATTTGCCCTTCATTTGTGTTGAATGTTGACGTTTTCTTGCTCGTTTTTCTTCAATATTTAAGAGGAATAGAATGCGTTAGCATCCTCCACAATTTGGTGACCCTGTTGAACATTTATTTAATAAGATTCCAGTATTCAAAATGCAATGGCTTTTAGCGACCCTACAGAATGTACACTGACTGTGAATTTGCCAACATACAACCCTACAAACGTACAAACGTGGTTTTCTCAGCTGAATGCAATCTTTACGGCGAAAAAGATTACTTCGCAAAATTCAAAATACGTGTACGTGGTAGAAAAACTACCAGCAGACGTAGCTACAGAAGTCGTAGACCTTTTAGACCACATGCTGCTGGAAAAACCATACGACATTTTGAAGGAGGCCATAATAAGACGAACAGGCAAATCGAACGAAAGGCGACTCCACGACCTTTTCAACAACCTGAATTTAGCAGACATGGAACCATCTCAACTTTTAAGAAAAATGCGCACATTGTTGGGATCAAATACAATGTCCGACACGGTTCTAAAAAAGTTGTGGACAGACAAGCCTCAGGCCCACACCACACAAATTTTGGAATCACTACCAGACGACTTAAATTTGGAGAAACTTGCAGAAGTAGCTGACAAAATACACGAAAGTAACAACCCAGAAAAGAACGTGTATGCGTCTTCAGTGCCGACACTAAAAACAGACACACCTGACATTGTAGCCAGGCTTGAAAAAAAACATGTCAGAATTAACACTCAAGGTTCAGAGTCTCCTTAACAACCAAGAACAATTTTACCGACCTCGGAGACGTTTCAGAGACAATTCCTATTCTCCACATAGGAATCGCCGGAGCCGGTCAAATTCCTCCTCCAGATGGGGACAAACGCACGATACCTGCTGGTATCATCTCAATTTTGGAAAAAAGGCGAGAAAATGCATCAAACCATGCAATTTCAATGTTGACCAGACTCAGGCGGGAAACGGACGCTCCAGCAGCGATTAAAGACGACATTAACTGCTGGAATCAAACAAATTAGTCGTCTATTTTACATCCGGGATAGCAATACCGGATATCATTTTTTAGTCGACACAGGTGCACAAATAAGTGTAATACCACCAGAACCCAACAGCAAGTCTACACCATCAGAATACACGTTGGAAGCAGCAAACGGATCAAAAATCCAAACCTTCGGTGAGACATCACTAACATTAAATTTGGGACTGCGACGACCTTTTACATGGATTTTTACACGAGCCCAAGTAAAAACACCCATTCTCGGGGCAGACTTTTTATCTCATTTTCGTCTATCGGTAAAAATGTATACACACTGTCTCATCGACAATGAAACACAGTTGTCGATGAAAGGAATACCATCAGTGTACAAATCGACAGGAATCAGCTGTACTTTACCAACTAACAGTGATTTACAGGAACTGTTTAAAAAATTTCCATCCATAATGACTCCTTTGAAGCACACGGATGAAATTCGCCATTCTGCTAAACACCACATTAAGACTACCGGACCACCAACTCATGCATCTCCACGCAGACTACGCCCGGATAAGTGCAAAATAGCAAAAGACGAATTTCAACACATGCTAAAGTTAGGAATCATCCGCCCATCAAGTAGCCCATACTCTTCGCCACTACACATGGTACCAAAACCAGATTCAGGGGCTTGGCGGCCTTGTGGAGATTTTCGACACCTCAATGCTAAAACAGTTCCTGACAGATATCCTATTCCACACATCCACGATTTTGCCATAGGTCTGCAAGGAACTAACATTTTTACCAAACTTGATTTGGTCAAAGCGTACTATCAGATTCCAGTGGCGGAAGAAGACATAGAAAAAACAGCAATCACTACTCCTTTCGGCCTATACGAATTCACAAGAATGCCTTTTGGATTACGTAACGCAGCTCAAAGTTTCCAGAGACTAATAGACGAAGTTTTGAGAGGATTACCATTTGCTTTTGCATACATCGATGATGTTCTCATCGGTAGTCGAAGTATGCAGGAACATCACGAACACTTAGAACAGGTTTTTGAGAGACTGCCACATTTTGGTTTAAAAATCAACGTGAACAAATGTGTGTTTACAGTTCCTCAACTGACATTCTTGGGTCATGTAGTCGATGAGTAAGGTATTGCGCCCATACCAGAAAAAGTGGGAGCGATACAGCAGTTTCCACAACCAACAACATTACGACAACTGAGAAGATACCTCGGTCTTATCAATTATTACCGCAGATTTATTCCAGGTTGTGCAAAGATATTAACCCCACTCACAAATTTACTGCGCAAACAAAAAAGAAAAATGCAACAATTGCAGTAGAAGGGGAAGCATTGATCGCATTTAAAAACTCGAAGAAAGCACTAGCAGATTTCACAAAGCTTTCCTACATCCGTGATGAGGAACATTCACTACTCACACTGACTACGGACGCTTCTTCAGATTCGATTGGATCAGTTCTACACCAGTTTCAAAACGGTACAGAAAGACCAATCTCTTTCTTTTCTGTGAAATTGAATAACGCACAGCAAAAATACAGCGCTTTTTCCAGGGAATTACTTGCGATCTATCTCTCAATCAAACATTTTCGGCATCTTCTCGAGGGTCGAGACTTTACAGTTTTCACAGATCACAAACCCCTCACATACGCCTTACACACAAGCATGAAAAGATATACACCACGAGATACCCGACAACTGGACTATATACCCCAATTTACATCGGATATCCAATACATCAAGGGTACAGATAACATTGTAGCAGATACTTTGTCACGTTCCACTATTCATGCCATAAATTCGGAAACACTCAACTTCGATCTAATCGCAGTAGAACAGCGAAATGATGTGACATTAGACGAAGTAAAAAAGAACACTTCCTTAAATTTAAAGGCACAACCAGTCCCTTTCGGATCAGAAACATTTCTATGCGACACGAGCACAGACTATTCCAGACCATACATACCACCTTCACTAAGACAAAAAGTTTTCCAACATTTTCACAACTTGTCACACCCAGGCAGACGAGCTACAAAAAAATTAATTAGTGATCGTTTTGTATGGCCTAAAATGCATAGAAACATAACTGACTGGACTAAAGTATGTTTAAAATGCCAAACTAGCAAGGTAGGCAGACATACAAAATCTCCTCCTGGACAATTTATTCACCCAGATGGTAGATTCACCAACTTACACATCGACATAGTTGGACCACTACCAGAAGCAAAGGGCCACCAATATCTACTGACAATAATCGACAGATTTACGAGATGGCCTGTCGTAACTCCTTTGCGTGATACATCCGCACATTCCGTCGCGAAAGCAATATTGCAGGATTGGATACCTAATTTTGGTTGTCCATCTGTAATAACAACAGATCGCGGCGCACAATTTCAATCAACACTTTTCGAGGAGTTCACAATACTTTTGGGAGTGAAACACATAACCACTCCAGCTTATCAACCTTGTGCGAACGGAATGGTCGAGCGTTTCCATAGACAACTGAAAGCAGCTCTGACAGCAAATAACGATTCCGGAACATGGTTAGAAAACATCCCTTTGGTTTTGTTGTCCATCAGAAATGTGTTGAAACAAGATTTAGGGTGCACATCATCCGAAATGGTTTTTGGGACCACACTGACATTGCCTGGCCAATTTTGTGAGAAAACAAATCATTTTCAACCAACTACAAACTTTGTTCAAAATTTTAAGCAAAGGATGAGTGATTTGGTTTTTACACCTACAAGGACCCAGACAAAAGAAATTTACACCCCAAAAGACCTCAACAACTGCGAATATGTTTTTGTACGCATAGATGCAGTAAAAAACCTCTTTGTGCTA